>CM056057.1:2109370-2531870 GCA_029574335.1 Rana kukunoris | reverse complement strand
TGATGATGATGATGATGATGATGATGATGATGATGATGATTATGATGATGATGATGATGATGATGATGATGATTATGATGATGATGATGATGATGATGATGATGATGATGATGATGATGATGATGATGATGATGAGGATGATGATGATTATGATGATGATGATGATGATGATGATGAGGATGATGATGATGATGATGATGAGGATGATGATGAGGATGATGATGAGGATGATGATGATGATGATGATGATGATGATGATGATGATGATGATGATGATGATGATGATGATGATGATGATGATGATGATGATGATGATGATGATGATTATGATTGATGATGATGATGATGATGATGATGATGAGGATGATGATGAGGATGATGATGAGGATGATGATGAGGATGATGATGATTATGATGATGATGAGGATGATGAGGATGATGATGATGATGATTATGAGGATAATATCATTTTTCTTTACTTTTTTTCATTTATAAAAATATTTTTAAACAATTGTTATTATTATTATCATGAATTTTTTCAACATCTGTTGTTCTCCTTTTTTGTTTCCCGCCCCCCGTTGGCACATGCGGTTTCACGGAGCGAATGACTCCTCCCTCGGCCGGATCCAATCGATGAATCTCCGGCGTTCGGTATTGTGGGTCTCACCCTTTCTTTCCCAGCCCCCTTCCTGCAGCCTCTTAGGTTGATACTTCCTACAAAGCTGCAATGTAATGTTCGATCACTGGGGGGAGAGGAGACCAAGGAAATGCTTCCTCCTGCCTGCAGCAGACTGGTGACACCATCTCAGTATGGAAAAATCACTAAGAAAGAGGAGACAGAGAAAATGCTTAATCCTGCTTGCAGCAGACTGATGACATCATCTCAGCTTAGGCAAAGTCACTAAGAAAGAGGAGACCGAGGAAATGCTTTCTCTTGACTGCAGCAGAATGATGACATCATCTCAGCTTAGAGAAAGTTACTGGGGGGGCGACGGAGGAAATGCTTTCTCTTGCCTGCAGCAAACTGATGACATCATCTCAACTTAAAGTAAGTTACTGGGAAAGAGGAGACTGTGGAAATGCTTCTTCCTGCCTGCAGAAGACTGACGACATCATCTCAGCTTAGAGAAAGTTGGTGGGGGAGGGGGGAGTGAGGAAATGCTTCCTCATGCCTACAGCAGACTGATGACATCATCGCACTTACAGAATGTTACTGGGGGGAAAGGAGACTGAGGAAATGCTTCCTCCTGCCTGCAGCAGACTGATGACATCATCTCAGCTTAGGCAAAGTCACTAAGAAAGAGGAGACCGAGAAAATGCTTCTTTCTGCCTGCAGCAGACTGATGACATCATCTCAGCTTAGAGAAAGTTTTTGGGGAGGGCGAATGAGAAAATGCTTTCTCCTGACTGCAGCAGACTCATGGCATCATCTCAACTTAGAGAAAGTTACTGAGGGGGGGGGGGGACAGGACAGAGAAAATGCTTCCTCATGCCAGCAGCAGACTGATGACATCTCAGCTAAGAGAAAGTTACTGGGGGGGGGGGGGGGGGGGGGGGGGCGGCAGAGGAAATGCTTCCTCCTGCCTGCAGTAGACTGATGACACCATCTCAACTTAGGCAAAGTCACTAAGAAAGAGGAGACAGAGAAAATGCTTAATCCTGCTTGCAGCAGACTGACAACATCATCTCAGCTTAGAGAAAGATACTGGGGGAGGAGGAGACTGAGGAAATGCTCAACAGTCGGCACTTTCTGCGGGGAATAGCGGCGATGCGGCCGGCAGTTGAATGGGTTACTGACAGTAGAGTGTCAGCCGTTATTAGAGTAGAGGGGGGGGGGGGCAGCCGCCCCGTGCCGACTTCTACAAGTGTTGACAACAGCAATACAAAAATAATGTAATCCTCACTGGGCGGGGGTGGGCTTTGCGCTCGTTAGAGGAGTGACTAGTTGTCACCTGAGGAGTCGGGAATGCAGAAATGTCGGTGTGGAGGGAGAACGTCACAACGATGGGAACTACAATGATTACAGCCCGGGCTTCATACGAATGTTCATTGTAATGGAGAAAACTGAAAGAAAACGATGGAGTCCAAAGCTGGTCCCACAGGTTACAATCTGATTGGATGTTAGCATGCTGTTTACACAGACATAGGTGCAACAACCGTTGTCATAAAACTTACCATAACTAGTAGGAGCTGGTTCACACTGGTCAATAGTGTTGCTCACGAATATTCGCATTGCGAATATTCGCTACGAATATTGCATATTCGAGTATTCGCGAATATCTCGAATATCGCGGCGAATATTCGCTATTTCGAATATTCGTATTTTTCAAATTTCGCAATAAAATTCGCAATAAAATTCGCATTCGTGCGACATTTCGCATTTTTTTTTTTTTTTTTTTTATAAAATATAGCGAATATTCGTAAATATCGAATATTCGTGATGTTTTATATATAAAAAATAATCGCGAAATTTTGCATTAGCGAAATTTCGCATTGACGAAAATTCGCAATTTTTTTTTTTTATAAAATATCACGAATATTCGATATTAACGAATATTCGCGACCGCATATGTGAAATTTCGCTTTTTTTTTTTTTTTTAAATATCACGAATATTCGATATTAACGAATATTCGCTAATATTCTTCGAAATATTCGCGAAATATCGCGAAATCGAATATGGCGTATTCCGCTCATCACTACTGGTCAACCCATGTCTTTTCTGGATCTGGTCTAAACCGGTCAACCCATGATATTATGGAGCTTGTGTTCAGTAGGGTTGAGGTCAGGGCTCTATGCAGGACACTCGAGTTCTTCCACACCAAGCTGGTCAGACCATGTCTTTACGTATCTGGTCCAAACTGGTCAATCCATGTCCTAATGGAGCTGGTCCAAACTGGTCAACCCATGTCTTTATGTATCTGGTCCACACTGGTCAACTCATGTCTTAACGGCGCTGGTCCACACTGGTTAACCATGTCTTTTCTGGATCTGGTCCAAACTGGTCAACCCATGTCTTTATGGAGCTGGTCCAAACCGGTCAACCCATGTCTTTATGAAGCTGGTTCAAACTTTTCAGCCCATGACATTATGGAGCTGGTGTTCAGTAGGGTTGAGGTCAGGGCTCTGTGCAGGACACTTGAGTTTCTCCACATCAAACTGGTCAGACCATGTGTTTATGGAGCTGGTCCACACTGGTCAACCCATGTCTTTATGGAGCTGGTCCAAACTGGTCAACCCATGTCTTTTTTAGTGCTGGTCCAAACTGGTCAACCCATGTCTTTATGAATCTTGTCCACACTGGTCAACCCATGTCTTTATGGATCTGGTCCAAACTGGTCAACCCATGTCTTTATGGATCTTGTCCACACTGGTCAACCCATGTCTTTATGGATCTTGTCCACACTGGTCAGACCATGACATTATGGAGCTGGTGTTCAGTAGGGTTGAAGTCAGGGCTCTATGCAGGACACTTGAGTTCCTCCACACCAAACTGGTCAGAGCATGTCTCTATGGCACTTGTCCACAATGGTCAACCCATGTCTTAATGGAGCTGTTCCACACTGGTCAACCAATGACTTTATGGAGCTGATCCAAACCAGTGAACCCATGACATTATGGAGCTGGTGTTTAGTAGGGTTGAAGTCAGGGCTGTATGCAGGACACTTGAGCTCCTCCACACCAAACTGGTCAGACCATGTCTTTATGAAGCTGGTCCAAACTACTTAACCCATGTCTTTATGGAGCTGGTCCAAACTGGTCAACCCATGTCTTTTTTTGGAGCTGGTCCAAACTGCTCAACCCATGTCTTAATGGAGCTGTTCCACACTGGTCAACCAGTGACTTTATGGAGCTGGTCCAAACTGCTTAACCCATGTCTTTATGGAGCTGGTGTTTAGTAGGGTTGAGGTCAGTGCTCTGTGCAGGACACTCGAGTTCCTCCATAACAAACTGGTCAGACCATGTCTTTTCGGGTCCAAACAGGTCAACCCATGTCTTTATGGAGCTGGTCCAAACTGCTCAACCAATGACATTATGGCGCTGGTCCACACTGGTCAACCCATGACATTATGGATCTGGCTTTGTACACAGAGGGGGGGGGGGCACTTTAATACTGGAACAGAAAAGGGTTTTAACCAAACTGTTACCACAAGGTTGGAAGACCACGATTGTCTCCAATGTCTTTGTATGATGGAGTATTACCAGGACCCTTCACCGGAGACACCTGAACTCCATTATTTGGATAGGAGCCCACATGCTTTGGGTCAGAGAGCACACATTCCTGTACATTATACCTTCTAGTTATTCAGAGTCGGCTCTGTAAGTCATCACTCATCCATTACAAGAAGACCTGTAAGAAATCACTTATCACCCTCACAATGTTCTCTTAAAGGGAAACAACACAATCACTTCCCTTGTATACAGATTTCAGCTGTGCGATGTGTACAACCGACCGTAGGCGGCACAAAAGGAGTTAACTTTTGTTTTGATAAGAGAGCCGGCAATCAGGGGGGGGGGGGGAGCTGGAACATTTTACCGGTCTGATTTCCCCACAGCCAAGAACCCAAATAACAAACATCCCTGTGTGGGTCTCCCCATCTCCCGTCTGCCCGAGACGGCTGTTTATACGCCGAGTCTGCGAAGCCCACCAATGTTTGTGAAATGAGATCCGGCCCGGCGTACGCTTGTGTATGTATGTCATGGTCTTTGTTGGGGAAAGGCAATCGCTATCATCCTGACTTCCCTCTAAACAAATGCAAACTCTCCCGTATAGTGTTTGTCTTGGAGATCTCTATCTATTAGAAGGTTTAGAAATGACCAACGTGGTTTTGTTCCTTTATAATTATTGTTCATAATGACATTACATCGAGGAATCAAGCCGGCATTCCTAAAAATGTACATTTTACAGCGTTCCAGAGAAAGACTTCCAGGGTGTCCTTGTCATGTCATTCCGGGCTGTAGAGTCTCGACGGCCTTATCTGCATCATGTGCTGTCCCTTTCAGGAATAGGTCCCAGATGTCCCTCATTTGAAGGAACTGTCCCTCATTTGATGGAACTGGCCCTCATTTGATGGAACTGTCTCTCATTTGAAGGAACTGTCTCTCATTTGATGGAACTGGCCCTCATTTGATGGAACTGTCTCTCATTTGAAGGAACTGTCTCTCATTTGAAGGAACTGTCTCTCATTTGATGGAACTGTCCCTCATTTGTTGGAACTGTCTCTCATTTGAAGGAGCTGTCCCTCATTTGAAACACTTGTTCCTCATTTGAAGGAACTGTCTCTCATTGGATGGAGCTGTCCCTCGTTTGAAGGAACTGTCTCTCATTTGAAAGACTTGTTACTCATTTGAAGGAACTGTCTCTCATTGGATGGAGCTGACCCTCATTTGAAGTTACTGTCCCTCTTTTAAAGGACCTGTCCCTCATTGGAAGGAGCTGTCCCTAATTTGTATTTACTGTCCATCTTTTAAAGGACCTGTCCCTCATTGGATGGAGCTGACCCTCTTTTGAAGTTACTGACCCTCTTTTAAAGGACCTGTCCCTCATTAGATGAAGCTGACCCTCATTTAAAGTTATGCCTCGTTTCCACTGAGCGGATCTGTCTCTCATTGGATGGAGCTGTCTCTCATTGGATGGAGCTGACCCTCATTTGAAGTTGCTGACCATCATTTGAAGTTGCTGTCACAGTGCTCTTTTTTTTACTAGACCAGTTATAGGTAGGGGCATGGTCAGGCGATCACCTGCCACCTATCCATAGATTAGCACTCCTGTGCTCCTACTGAGGAGACTTTAAAATTCATAGTTAGGAATGCAGTACACAGAGTGCCTTGACGTTGGCCTGCAGCTCACACAGGAGACTTATAATTCATAGTTAGGACTGCAGTACACGGAGTGCCTTGACGTTGGCCTGCAGCTCACACAGGTGTTTGCAAATACATGCAAATAAACTTCTGTTTTTAATGCTTACAGCTAGACAGATTAATTTGGTTTAGTGCTTTTTTGGTTGGTAACTTTGAGCCTGCCTAGTATAGAAACATTTTTTATATTCCATAGATATATATTTAATTGCATTTTGCTAAAAAACGCATCTCATTTAAACTCCCAAAACCTCCCCCCTTTTATTAATAAGCAGAAGGGCTACCAACTAAGCTACTGAGTAAAGTTGAACTACCAAAAGCGTAATACTAAACCAAACATTCCACCCTCCTTCTCTGAATTATTTCATTTAATAAAGGAAAAGAATTGGTGAAATACGTCTTTGTATCATTAAAATGGATGAAAACTCAATCTGGGTGACATTTGATTTCCTCTGCTGATAAACAACTGACATTTATTTTTTATTAAAATTCTTGTTTTCACCTTTTTTTCATCCTCGTTTCGTAAACTTGCAAAATCGTAGAAGGTGATTTCTGTCTTGGAGCGGAGAGCTACTTACGGTTCGGACTGGAGAACAATTATAGTTCATTTTTAAAATATGTAAATAAAATGCGAACTGAGTGACATTTTGTTTTCTCTTTGAATCGGAATTTATAGACAATTGTAATTTTTTTAAATCCTTGTTTTCATTGTTTTAATCCTTCTTTGTATCTCAGTAATGCTGATCTCCTGCAGTCTCTTTGCGGCCGCTGTCTACATGGCATCTCTCAGGGCGGTGACAACAGGTGACGGGGGAACAGTGCAGGGGCAGAATTTGGGGGGGACATGGATGGAGCGTTGTCACCCTAAACACAGGAAGTGCCAGAACCAGGAACTTAATGGCAGGATCCTCTAGGTTTTTTTTTAAATTGAGGCTTCATAGTTGAATTTTTTTAAATGATGTTTGAAATGGCAATTTACATTTTAATGTACCTCCATGTTCCCACTGGACCCCAGCTGCCTACAAGTCCATCCCCAATGTGATGTGGTAAGATGGGGCATAACTTTGACCAATGGTGTTATCTCCTTGGTCGCATTGGACCTACTATATAAATGAACTTGTTAAGAGCTGATTTCAAATAACTGTTGAAGGTTATAGGTGGGCCCCTTGGACATCCATTAGGCCCTAGGCTCTTGCCAAGGTTGCCTGGTGGATGACCTGTCTGGGTTCAACTTCGTAAAAGCTAGTTCTATATAACTGTTTGAGGTTGTAGCTGGGCCCATTAGACAGCCATTGGGCCCTAGCCTTCGGCCAAGGTTGGTGAACGATCTGGCTCAGTTCAAGGGGACCTATAAATTAGCTTGTTAAGAGCTGATATTATATAACTGTTGGAGGTTGTAGCTGGCCCCTTGAACATCTGTTTGGCCTTAGGCTCCTGTCTGGTGGATATTCTAACTTAGTTCAATAGGACCTATACAATAACATGTTTGGAATTGACATTTTAGAACTGTTGGAGCAACGTGGAGGTTGTAATTTGGCCCCTTGGACATCCATTTAGCCCTAGACTCCTGTTAGGTTTGCCTTGTGGAAGATCTGGCTGGGTTCAAGAGGACACATTAATCAACTTCTTAGAAGCTAGTTCTATATGACAGTTTGAA
Source organism: Rana kukunoris (assembly GCA_029574335.1). Taxonomy (NCBI): domain Eukaryota; kingdom Metazoa; phylum Chordata; class Amphibia; order Anura; family Ranidae; genus Rana; species Rana kukunoris. Next base: position 2,524,356 of record CM056057.1, on the reverse strand, counting down.
GTTGTAAGTGGGCCCCTTTGGGCCCTAATCTTCTGCAAAGGTTGGTGGACGAGCTGGCTCAGTTCAAGAGGACCTGTGAATCAACTTGTGAAGCCCAGTACACACGGCCGAGGTTCTCGGCAGAAACCAGCGAGAACCTCGCTGGGAGCCGCATTCTGCCGAGAACCTCGGCCGTGTGTACGCTCTCGGCGAGCGCCGCCCGTCGGGAAACCCATCGAGCAAATAGAGAGCAGGTTCTCTATTTGCTCGATGGCCCGTCGGGATGAATGGCTGGTTGCCTTTCCCGACGGGCGGGTCGCTGAATCTGATGGCCGGCAGAGAACCTCGACGGGTGGAATGATGTGTTCTGCCCGTCGAGGTTCTCTGCCCTGTGTACGGGGCCTTAGGTTCTGATATGATTTAACTGTTGGAGGTTGCAGGTGGGCCCCTTGGACAGCCATTGGGGCCAGTGAATCCAGCCAGGGTTACCTTGTGGAGGATCTGGCTTAGTTCTAGAGCAGGGGTGTCAAATTCAATTGAATTGTGGGCCACATCCGCATTATGATTGCCCTCAAAAGGGCCGGTTGTATCTGTAAGATTAGATTTCCAGGGCATCCCTTCCCCTTACATTAGATGTCAAGAGCCACCCCACCATCAGAAGTTGAGTCCCCCCCCCTCTCCCTTACATTACAGTGCACCCCCCTTTCCTTATGCTGCTGCTGGGAAGAAGTTGGATGCATTGCTTGAAAGCAGAAAGTAAGGGTCTGGAGGATGACTGGAGAGGTGCGAGGGCCGTATTAAATGGCCTGGAGGGCCGCATTCAGCCCGCGGGCCTTGTGTTTGCCACCTCTGTTCTAGAGGATCTATGAATTAACTTGTTTAGAGCTGATATTTTATAACTGTTGGAGGTTTCAGCTGGGCCCCTTAGACAGCCTAGTCTTCTGCCAAGGTTGGTCAACCATCTGTCTCATTTCAAGAGGACCTATAAATCAGTTTGTTAGGAGCTATTATATAATTGTTGGAGGTTGTAGCTGGGCCCCTTGGACAGCCTATGGGCCCTAGAATCATGCCAGGGTTGCCTTGTGAATGATCTGGCTGGGTTTAAGAGGATCTATTAATCAACTTCTTTGAAGCTATTTCTTTATAGCTGTTTAAGGTTGTAGCTTAAACAGACATTGGGCCCTAGTCTTCTGCCCAGGTTGGTGAATGATCTGGCTCGGTTCAAGAGGACCTATAAAATAGCTTGTTAGGAGCTGATATATTACTTCTGGAGGTTGTAGCTGGGCCCCATAGACAGCCATTGGGCCCTAGAATCCTGCTAGGGTTACCTTGTGGAGGATCTGGCTTAGTTCAAGAGGACCTATGAATGAGCTTGTTAGGAGCTGATATTATATAACTGTTGGAGGTTGTAACTGGGCCCCTTGGACAGCCATTGGACCCTAGAATCCTGCCAGGGTTACCTTGTAAATTATCTGGCTTAGTTCAAGAGGACCTATGAATGAACTTGTTAGGAGTTGATATCTTATACAAAGGTTGGAGGTTGAATCAAGGCCCCTTGGGCAGACATTGAGCTCCTAGACTCCTGCCAGGGTTGCCTTGTGGATGATCTGGCTGGGTTCAAGAGGACCCATAGATCAACTTTTTAGAAGCCAGTACTATATAACTGTTTTAGGTTGTAGCTGGGCCACTTAGACAGCCATTGGGTCCTAGTCTTCTGCCAAGGTTGGTGGACGATCTGGCTCAGTTTAAGAGGATATATTAATAGACTTGTTAGGAACTGAAGGTTGTAGCTGGTACCTTGGACATCCATTGGGCACTAGGCTCCTGTCAAGGTTGGTGGATGATCTGGGGGTTGTAGCTGGTCCCTTGGACATCCATTGGGTCCCAGTCTTCTGCCAAGGTTGGTGGACGATCTGAAGGTTGTAGCTGGTCCCTTGGACATCCATTGGGCATTAGGCTCCTGCCAAGGTTGGTGGATGATCTGGAGGTTGTAGCTGGTCTCTTGGACATCCATTGGGTCCCAGTCTTCTGCCAAAATTGGTGGACGATATGGAGGTTGTAGCTGGTCCCTTGGACATCCATTGGGTCCTAGTCTTCTGCAAAATTTGGTGGACGATCTGGAGGTTGTAGCTGGTCCCTTGGACATCCATTGGGCACTAGGCTCCTGCCAAGGTTGATGGATGATCTGGAGGCTGTAGCTGGTCCCTTGGACATTCATTGGGCACTAGGCTCCTGCCAAGGTTGGTGGACGATCTGGAGGTTGTAGCTGGTCCCTTGGACATCCATTGGGCACTAGGCTCCTGCCAAGGTTGGTGGATGATCTGGAGGCTGTAGCTGGTCCCTTGGACATACATTGGGCACTAGGCTCCTGCCAATGTTGGTGGACGATCTGGAGGTTGTAGCTGATCCCTTGGACATCCATTGGGCACTAGGCTCCTGCCAAGGTTGGTGGATGATCTGGAGGCTGTAGCTGGTCCCTTGGACATTCATTGGGCACTAGGCTCCTGCCAAGGTTGGTGGACGGTGTGGAGGTTGTAGCTGATCCCTAGGACATTAATTGGGCACTAGGCTACTGCCAAGGTTGACTTGTGGATGATATAACTCAGTTTAAGAGTACCTACGCATCAACCTTCTGGGAGCTGATATACCATACATATAACTGTTGCTTTAAATCTTTTAATCTATTTGTTGTTTACTGTTGAATATTGCCAAGAACGCGGCGATGCGGCACTAATTTGAACTCACCTGCTCCCCATCCAGATGTCATTCGTTGAAGTCTGATTCAGCTAAAATAAGTGACAGACTGTGTAAATGACAGAAGTGTCAGCAAGCCTATTAGTGGAGCCCAGAATCTCATACACTTTCCACCACTAAATGTATTTACGGAATAGATGAGAAGATTGATTTATCAGATGTGACAGATTATGGATGGTTATCCTTCTCTGGAATAGTAATTCTTTGCTGCTCAGTCTCAGGGTGTGCTAAGGAGAATGGAAAAAAACATATCCTGTTAGTGGGGGGGTAACTAGAATCACAACAACCTACGCAGTCCCTGTGGGGCCTTCAGGTGGAAGGGAAGCCCTGCATGGGCGTCCACAGAACTTTTTTCAGGGGTGGCATCATTCTAGGGTCACCCATGTGCCTCCCCTTTTCGACAATGTCATAAGTACATTGTCATGGTCAGAGACTGCAGACGTAGTACAGTCCCTACGATAAGTAAGGGATAATAGGTGACAGGCCCTCTTACCAGACCCAGCGAAACTACAGCAGTGATCCCTCTGGCTGGACGATTGCTCACTCTGGGTTCCTCGGGGGCGATTCTGGTCAGTAGTGTAGCATGTCTGTACCCTGGCAGTGGCTCAGTCTTTCTCTCTCTCTGGTGGCGCCGGGCAGCGTGGCTCTCTCTCTGGTGGCGCTGGGGAGCATGGTTCTCTCTCTGGTGGCGCTGGGCAGCGTGGCTCTCTCTCTGGTTTCTGTCCAGCACACGCCTCTTTCTTTGTCCTGTAGCACTCACTCCCTCAGCTTTTTTCCAGGCTGCAGTCTCTTAAACTCTCTCTTGATTGAGCTGTAACCTCCTTCCTGTGGAAAATGGAGCCACCAATCTTTGGAACTACATGTCCCATGATGCGCTCCTCCCCTAGTCTTCTTTGATTGGCCCTCAATTATGGCCAACGGGGAAAGAACAGAGCGGGCAGGAGCGCCATCTCTTCTCCCTAAGGCCTCGTACACACGATCAAATCTGTCCGCTGGAAACGGTCCGCTGGACCGTTTCAGCAGACAGATTCGATCGTGTGTACGGCCGAGCCGACGGATTTGGCCACCCGACAGATTTCAAAGCATGCTTTGAAATCTATCGGGTGGGAATCCGTCCGCCCGACATGTCTGCTGGTTAGTACACTTACCAGCAGACATGTCGTCCCGCACCGCCGCCGAATGGATTCGGCGCATGCGCGGAAGTGTTTTACTTCCTGGTGCGGTGACGTGGCGGCGTCAACGTCACCGCCACGTCACCGACACGTCAGCGCGCTCTCTGCTGGCGGGGATTTTGGTTTGCTCGTGTGTACACGCGAGCAAACCAAAATCCCAGCAGACAGATTTGTTCAAATCTGTCGGACGGACAGATTTGAACAAATCTGTCTGCTCGTGTGTACGAGGCCTAACAGAAGAAAGGGGGGGGGGTGAGCGGGGGAAACCTTTGACAGCCTGCAGTTCGTCTTTCTCCTGACACAGCGCCGCCAAGTTCTCTGCTGGACTGAGCAGGAAAAAGATACCCGCAGTCACACTACACTGATGGGGGGGCTTAACAGCACCTTGACGGTGTGACTCCGCTGGCTTCCCGCACCCCCATAGCGATGCCACTGTGCCGAATGTGCCGATTTGATCCCTGATTCGGGGGGGGGGGGCACTTGACCCCCCTTGCCCCTACCTGCAGACGCCCATGGGGCCTTGGTAGGGAGACAGTTGAGTCAAATTAATTTCTATTCATAGCTAATAAAAACATCTCTTAGTTTTTACCAGGACAAGATTGCCCCTCACCTCTTCCGGTGACACGTCTAAAACTTGGGATTTCCCATCGCCTTCTGTTTCTATGGTCACCCAGATATTGAAAGAAGATACATTTGCCCACGTTTTTTAAATTCAGTCACATTAAAGTTGATTGATATGTTCACAGTATCCAAAGCCAATCGTTATTATTAATATCCCTAAGATTGTATTATCTTTGATGTCAGTATCTACGTCCCCAGGAAAGTTATTAAAAACGTATCTCCTCGTTGTCTCCCGCTAGTAAATTATTATCTGCCAAGATGATTATCGTCTTCAATAAATTCTCATTCAGTCATTACTCTTAAATTATACCTTAATTCCCTGCTTAATTCCAAATTATTCACCAAGCCGGCGCAGAGATGGGATTGTAGTCACTAGGATAACATCAAGGTTTGCAGAACTACAAAGACCATTATTTCAGTGAAGGTTCTCATGGATCCAGTCCATTGTATATATCTAGTAGTAGCTACTCATGTTCAGATAGACTTGTTCTGAAATGGTAATATGGTTTCTTCGATAAGCAGGGAACTCATCTACGTGCCTTCCTCAAACCAGAGGCGTTGCTAGGGGGGTGCGGGGGGTGCGGTCAGCACCCGGGTGACACCCTTAGAGGGGTGGCACCATCCCGATTTAAAAAAAATATATATATTATGGTCAGTGCCGGACTGGCCTATCGGGAGATCGGGAGATCGGGAGAAATCCTGGTAGGCTGCCTGTAATGTGGCCGGTTTGAGTTGCGGAGCTGCAGTGCTCTCTGTCCTCTCTCTCCTGTTTATCCTCATCACGGAGCTTGCTGGGCTCGGCTGCCTGGGTCTGTGTTCCGCGATGACGCTGTAACACAGTCCCGCCCCCCTAGCCCGGCTCATGTCATAGTAGATAGAATCAGTGTTCAGCCTATCACACGAGCCAGTCTAGGGTGGCGGGACCGTGTTACTGCGTCATCGCCGAACACAGACCCAGGCAGACCAGCTCAGTGAGGATACACAGGAGATGTCATGGCGGCCGCACAGCCAGCCAGAGGTGCTTAATAGGAGCCGGATCGCATATAGGCTGCATATAGAGGAATTAAGCTGTCTATATTCCTCCATACAGCCGCTGAATGCTTGCAGGAGGGAGAGGAGGAGAATCAAGCATTCTGCGGCTGTATGGAGGAATATAGACAGCTCAATTCCTCTATATGCAGCCCCCCTGCTTCTCCTATCAGGTTCTCCTTGAAGCTTCCCCCAGTGTTGTTCCCCACCACATTCTCCAGCCCCCCACCCACAGTTCCCTCTACCCCTGTTCTTTCTGCCCCCTCTGACCCCCCCCATCCTTCTCCAGCCACCATCCCAGTGCCCCCCCCCAGTGCCCTCCACCCCCCCCCCCCCGTGCTCTCTACCCCTGTTCTCCCCCCCAGCGCTCTCCACCCCTGTTCTCTCCACCCCTGTTCTCTCCACCCCCCCCCCAGTTCTCTCTACCCCTGTTCTCCCCCCAGCGCTCTCCACCCCTGTTCTCTCCACCCCCCCAGTGCTCTCTACCCCTGTTCTACCCCAGTGCTCTCCATCCCTGTTCTCCACCCCCCCCCCCAGTGCTCTCCACCCCAGTTCTCCACACCCCCCAGGGCTCTCCACCCCTGTTCTCTCCACCCCCCCCAGTGCTCTCTACCCCTGTACACCCCCAGTGCTCTCTACCCCTGTACTCCCCACCCCCCCAGTGCTCTCCACCCCTGTTCTCCACACCCCCCAGTGCTCTCTACCCCTGTTCTCTCCACCCCCCAGTGCTCTCTACCCCTGTTCCCCCCCAGTGCTTTCCACCCCTGTTCTCCCCCCCCCCCCCAGTGCTCTCCACCCCTGTTCTCCACACCCCCCAGTCTCTCCACTCCTGTTCTGCTCTCCACCCCTGTTTTTTCTGGCCCCACTGGTGCTCCCAAGCTCCCCCCATTGCTCTCCACTCCCCCTGCTCTTTGTACCCCCAGTGCTCTCCAGCCCCCGTGCTCTCCAGCCCTGTTCCTTTTTGCCTCCCCCCCAGTGCTCTCAAGATCCCCCTTAGTGGTCTCCAGTCACCCCCTTAGCCTCCCGTGCTCTCCACCCCTGTTCTTTTTGCCCCCGCCAGTGCCCTCAAGCCCCCATTGCTCTCCGCTCCCCACCCCTGTGATCTCCACTTCCCTCTGCTCTTTGCCCCCACCCATGTGCTCAGAGGACAGGCTGACTGGGGGCAGAAAATGAGGACGGCTGAAGGTGATGGTGGCCAGGGACCACTCCATTTCACAACAAACAGATCCTCTGGAAGGAGCACTGTTTCCATCCAAAACGAGAAAAGACCCTGCCTGCTGATGGCGATCATGGATATCCTGCTGGCATGGAAGGTACTGTACCAAGCATCAACAACACACCTTCCCACAGACAGGGACTTTAGACTGGGACATGGGGCACAGGAGGGGCTGCAATGATGGGCACAGTGGCGACAATTGCTGGGCACAGGGCACAGTGGTGACAATTGATGGCACAGTGGCTACATTTGGTGGCATGGAATAGTGGTGACAATTGCTGGGCACAGTGGTGACAATTGATGGCACAGTGGTAACAATTGATGGCACAGTGGCTGCGTTTGGCATAGCACAGTGGCTGCGTTTGGCATAGCACAGTGGCTGCGTTTGGCATAGCACAGTGGCTGCGTTTGATGGCATGGCATAGTGGTGACAATTGCTGGGCAGGGGGGTGACAATTGCTGGGCACAGTGGTAACAATTGATGGCACAGTGGCTGCGTTTGATGGCACAGTGGCTGAGTTTGGCATGGCATAGTTAAAATAAATACAGTTCTTTAACAGTTTAAGCTTTGAATCCTATTATTTTCATATGATTTTGTTATTCAAATTTGCTATTTGAAAGTTATTAACGGCACCACTGTTGCCAATATATGCAGTGTTATTAGGGGGGAAAAAAAATATTGGGGGGGTGACACCATGTTATACCGCACCAGGTGACACCAACCCTAGTGACGCCACTGCCTCAAACCCAAGGGAGCTACCCTCAGCTTTGAAGAATCTACATAGATGAGTGGTGAAAGGTCTTAAACTTATCGAATAGTCAAGTTAAATGTAAGTAACTACCACTAAAAACACTATATATGGGTAAAAGGTTCTGCTCACCAACCATCACACCTACAGTATATGATATGATGGAGTATTTCCAGGACCCTTCACTGAGGACCAGGGGTAGACTGACCCATCGGGCTCTTGGGCACCGCCCAACGGCTAGCGGCTGTAATAATGATACCGCTAACGGCACACTACTCCCCCTGTGTGCCCCCCCAGTGTCCCCTCTGTGTGCTTTCCCACCAGTGTCCCCCCTGTGTGCTCTCCCCCCAATGTCCATATGTGTGCTCTTCCCCCACAGTGTCCCCTGTGTGCTCTCCCCCCACAGTGTCCCCCTGTGTGCTCTCCCCCCACAGTGTCCCCCTGTGTGCTCTTTCCCCACAGTGTCCCCTGTGTGCTTCCCCCCTACAGTGTTCCCCTCTGTGCTTCCCCCAAAAATGTTCCCCTGTGTGCTTCCCCCCCACAGTGTTTCCCTGTGTGCTCCCCTGTGTGTTCCCACCACAGTGTCCCCCGTGTGCTCTCTCCCCCCCACAGTGTCCCCTGTGTGCTTCCCTCCACAGTGTCCCCCTGTGTCCTCTCCCACCACAGTGTCCCCTGTGTGCTTCCCCCCACAGTGTCCCCCTGTGTGCTCTCCCCCCACAGTGTCCCCCTGTGTGCTCTCCCCCCCTCCAGTGTCCCCCTGTGTGCTTCCCCCCACAGTGTCCCATGTGTCCTTTCCCCCCACAGTGTCCCCATGTGTGCTCCCCCCGTGTTCCCCCACAGTGTCCCCCTGTGTGCTCCCCCCCCCCCCACAGTGTCCCCTTGTGTGCTCCCCCTGTGTGCCCCCCTAGTGTTCCCCTGTGATTCTCCCCCCCCCCCCACAGGTGTCCCCCTGTGTGCTCTCCCCCACACAGTGTTCCCCTGTGTGCTTCCCCCCCACAGTGTTCCCCTGTGTGCCTTCCCCCACAGTGTTCTCCTGTGATTCCCCCCCCCCCCCCCACAGTGTCCCCCTATGTGCTTCCCCACCAGTGTCCCCCTATGTGCTCTCCCACGGTGTCCCCCTGTGCAGGAGTGGCTGGAGTGTGGGAGAGGACACAGGGGGCCCCATGATCCTCTATTGCCCGGGGGCCCCATGAGTTGTCAGTCTGCCCCTGCTGGGGACACCTTAACTTCATCATGTAGAGAAGGTGTTCTATTCTTTTTGTGATGTATTCTTTATTCTCTTGTTTCATAGCGTAGAAGGAAGATAAGTATAATGGGGAGGGGGGATGGGGATCAATGGTCAGCCGTGTCATTGGGGGGGGGGATCAATGGTCAGCCGTGTCATTGGGGGGGGGGGATGTTTTGCTGAATATTTTATTTCCAAGTGGCTTTTGTAGAACATATTTATGTGGACCTCCCTCCCCGTATCCTTGTACTTCAGCATTTCACAATTATGCAAATTAGCAGTAATGAGCCGATTACATTTTCTTTGGGGGTTCTGGGAGTCACATTCATTGATATGCACACGAGGCCGGTTATCATCTCATTACTGATTGGGATGCTTTGAACCAACCGCTAATAGGGCGTGACAAGCCAAGACCGCGCTTATTGGTCACTTGTAGCTTCTATAATTATTTCTGACCTCACGTCTTGTGAAGGGCTCCACAGAACACCCGCGCTCTCATTTACCATGATTTGTTTAAATTAGCCGGAATTATTAATAATGTCCTATAAGAAAAACGCGATGCGCTCTCAGGCAGCAGAACTCTACATGCACTGACCTACCTGACCTACATGCAGGGCCGCTTGAAGGAATTTGGGGGCCCCAAGCAAAATAAGGGCCCCCAAGCACTCCCCCTGCATGCAAAGCCTACGTTAGCGCTACACACATTTTTTTTTCTATTCTTACCTCCCCTTCTTCTCTGTAGGCTGCCGCTGTAGCGTGGTCAAGCTCCTCTTCCCCCTGCCTCTTCCCCAGTCCCCTATCAGATAGTGCCCGGGCCGGGCCGGGTACCGTGAAGTACAGGAGATTCAGTTTCCTGTATTCCCGGCGGGACTGAAAGGAAGTGTGCACTTCCTGTGAGCCCGGCCAGGAACAGGAAATTGAATCCCCTGTACCACGCGCTGTACCCGGCCGGAGTGACAGGAAGTGCACACTGAGTGCTCACTTCCTTTCAGTCCGGCCGGACTGACAGGAAACTGAATCTCCTGTACCTCACGGTACCCGGCCCATGCACTATCTAATAGGGCAGTGGTCCCCAACCTTTTTGGCACTGGGGACCGGTTGCCTGGAAGAACAGGCGGGGGTAAGCGATTTTTCGCAGGGGCAATTTATCAGGGCAATAGTTGGTGTTCTGCTGTTGGCACTTCAATCATCACGTTACCATGATTGGTATGGTGTCAGAATGATTGAAGCACATTATTTACATTGTAATGTAAATGAAATAGTTCAACTCACCATAATGCTGAATCAGTGGGAGCCATCAGCGTGTCACTTGCCATGTCGCCTGTCACCAGATGAGGAATGCCACTTGCCACGTCCACTGCCTGCCACCAGATGAGGAATGCCACGTCACCTGCCTGTGCCACCAGATGAGGAATGCCACTTGCCACGTCCACTGCCTGCCACCAGATGAGGAATGCCACTTGCCACGTCCCCTGACAGTGCCACAAGATGAGGAATGCCACGTCACCTGCCTGTGCCACCAGATGAGGAGTGCCACTTGCCACGTCACCTGCCAGTGCCACAAGATGAGGAATGCCACGTCACCTGCCTGTGCCACCAGATGAGGAATGCCACTTGCCACGTCCACTGCCTGCCACCAGATGAGGAATGCCACTTGCCACGTCACCTGCCAGTGCCACCAGATGAGGAATGCCACATCACCTGCCTGTGCCACCAGATGAGGAATGCCACGTCCACTGCCTGCCACCAGATGAGGAATGCCACTTCCTACTTCACCTGCCAGTGCCACCAGATGAGGAATGGCACTGCATTGGTAGTACAGTGGTACAGTTGAGTGAGGGCAGGAGAGCGGAGATGCAGGGGGGGGCGGTGAGAGATGTCATCTCTCTGCTCCTCGCCGGACCTCCGACATTCTGCATGCTGTGAGGGGGAAGAGAGGTGATGCTAGGCGGGCGGAAGAGCGGTGATGCTAGGCGGGTGGAGAGACATGTCATCTCTCTGCTCCCCGCCGCACATCCGACGTTCCGCACGCTGTGAGGGCGAAAGAGCAGTGATGCTAGATGAGGGCGTGTGCCGGAAGTGCCAATGTAGCAGCCCCGCTGTGTGGGCGGAAGAAGTGCCATGATTCAGGCGGGCGGTGAGAGATGTCATCTCTCTGCCTGCCGCTGCACCTCACACAGTGCAGTCTTCGCAGCCCGGCTGCAAATAAGCCACAGGCCCGGAAGTGGGCCGCGGACCGGGGGTTGGGGAACACTGTAATAGGGGACTGGGGAAAAGGCAGGGGGAAGCTCGGCCACACTACATCCTGGGAAGGGGAAGTTAGGGGCCCCAGGCCAGCTCGGGGCCCCAAGAAATTGTTTGTTTTGCCTATCCTGTAGCGACGGGCCTGCCTACATGCACTGACCTACATACACTGACCTACATGCACTGACCTACATACACTGACCTACCTGACATACACTGACCTACATGTACTGACCTACACACACCTACCTACATACACCGACCTACATGTACTAGCCTACATATACCTACCTACATACACTGACCTACCTGACATACACTGACCTACCTGACATACACTGACCTACATACACTGACCTATATACACTGACCTTCCTAACATACATACACTGACGGTTGTGACCTATATACACGGACCTACCTACACTGACCTACACACACTAACATTTACATACAGTAGTTTTGTTACTGTACCCCTCAGTAATTAATTTTCACCAGTCTGAAGACACCCTGTGAGTGCAGGACATCATAGACCCACCCCCGAGGGGGCTTCACCTTCACTCAGGAGCTTTTTATATTGGTTCCTTGGAGACTAAATCTGTTCTGTGCAGAGGCGTAGCTTGAAGCTTGTGGGCCCCTGATGCAAATTTGACCTGGCCCCTCGGCTGTTCTCACCCTGTGCTCCTCTCCATTCAGGAAATGGCTCACAGCTTGTCCCCAGCCAATGAGAACAGAGGGGTGTGGACCGTGGAAGAGTTACACTGTGGGGAACAGAAGTTTAAGGACACCTGACCAGCATGCCTACCTATATGACCAAAAAAAACAAACAAATGATGGAGTTCAGGTGTCTCCAGTGAAGGGTCCTGGTAATACTCCATCATACAAAGTCATTGTAGGTAGACAATTGTGCTCTTCCAACCTTCTGGTAACATTTTGGTGAAGACCCTTTTCTGCTCCACCATGACTGCGCCCCCCCCCCCCCCCCCCCCCCCCGTGTACAAAGCCAGCTCCATAAAGACATGGCGTGACCAGTTTGGTGTGGAGGAACTCAAGTGTCCTGCACAGAGCCCTGACCTCAACCCTACTGAACACCTTTGGGATGATTTGGAATGCCTATTTTGAGCTAGGCCATCCAACGTCCCCACAAAATTCCCATCGACACCCTCCAATATCTTTTGTAAATTCTTCCCAGAAGAGTGAAGGATGTTATGGCATCAAAGGGGACCAACTACGTATTACCACCCATGGTTATTGAATGGGATATCCAACAAGCTCAAGGCTCAAGGCTCAGTACAGAACCCTGCAAACTCTACTGAACATGTTTGGAATGAAGTGGAACGTTGTTTGTACGTCAAGTCTTCTCATCCAACATCAGTACCTGAAGGCTGACTTCACAAATGGGCACAAATTCCCACAGACACCCTCCAAAATCTTGTAGAAACCCTTCCAAGAAGAGTGGAGAATGTTAAAGCCACTAGGGGGAGCAACTCCATATTATTCGCCTCCGGGGGAACTACAAATGAATGGCCATGGTTTTGGAATGGGATGCCCAACAAGCTCATATAGCTTTGATGGGTAGAACTCAAGTGTCCTGCACAGAGCCCTGACCTCAACCCTACTGGACACCTTCGGGAAAAAATTGTAGTGCCAATTGTGAACCAAGTCTTCCTAGAAAAGTGGATCCAGCTCCATAAAGACATTTTTCCAGTTTAGTGTACAGGAAGTTGAAGGTCCTCCACAGAAGCTACCCTAATGAAACCTTTGAGATGAATTGGAACACTGACGGTGAGCCAGGTCTTCTCATCCAAAATCAGTACCTGACCTCACAAATGGAACAAATTCCCACAGACACCCTACACAATCTTGAAGGAAGACCTTCCTAGAAGAGCGGAGGATGGTATAGCTGCAAATGAGCCAACTCCGTATTAACAGCCTTGGAGGGAGGAAGGGGCAAATTTATATTAATGGTAATGGTTTCAGAATGGGACATCCAACAATCCCATACAAGCAGAGGCAGCTCTCTTATTAAGGGAAATTAGGCAGTCGCCTAAGGCCTCGCACTGACAGGGGGCCTCGCGGCCGCCTAATTTGCCTGTGATCAATACTAATGTCTGCATCATCAGATCTCTCTATTACCCCTCTCTCTTTCTCACGTCCCCCTCTCTCCCCCCTCTTGCATTGGCTGAATATGTCTGATGGGTGAGGAGGGTTCCCTGGAAGTGGTGATGATCACCTGTGTGCTAGATCCGTGCATCTTTCTGCAGCCATTTTTCTTGCTTGAATTATTTTTCGCATTATGGGCGTGAGTGGGGCCTCATGTCTAAGTTTTGCCTAAGGCCTCACAAAGCCTAGAGCCGCCTCTGCATACAAGTCTGATGGGTAGAGGAGCTCAAGTGTCCTGCACAGATCCCTGACCTCAACCCTACTGAACACTGTAACAGAACCCCAAATGGGAAAGGGGTTAAAGCCGTTTAAGATATTCCATTCCCGAACCCAAGACAGTTACCGATACTCCACAGTTAGGCAGACGAACCCCAATAACGAGACACACAGCTCTGTTTGAGGTTCCACACGAATAGACCATTTATTGAGAAAATCAGGCTCTTATATACAGTTAGGATACTGCAGTCCAAATGAACAATGACCCAACTCCACCCACATCATCACACAATGGTTCCTAACGAGCTCCAATACACATCTTTTGGTAGACATTCTGGCTCCAGCTCTGACATTATTTACATGAGCTAATTAACTACATCTGATGTCCCAGACACATGACTGTCTGTTAACTTGCAATACACATTTATCACAGGACTCCTTCACACAATACAGTGTCAATTAGCATAGGCCACAATGACAGATCCTCAGAAGCCATCCTAGATTCATTTACATCACAACAGACAATAGAATGCAATCACAGCAAGCTTTATAGTACACTACAGCCAACACACAATATATATACAATATTGTAACTGTATGGCCTGTGGGAATCAGAGATGTTTGAAGGATGCGGGGTACTCCTGTGCCAGCTTCACCAATGACTCTTGGGTCTAGGGTCATCCTATGTCCCTTAGGGGCATAGGATGACTGAGAAATCATATCTCGGATTACATGAGATGGGACAGTAACGATAATTCATGTATTGCAGGATATCTTGAAATATTACAGGTTGTTGGTTTATTCTGACCCCAACAGGTCAATAGAGTGACTCATTCAATGTGTAACATAGACTGTTGAGATGCTAATTAAGTCTGCTCCAAATATCTTTCATTGTGTATGCTAATGACACTGTTTTGTGTGAAAATACTATTGATAATAGGTGTGGAATGTGACTTGTCAACTGTAGTAATTAACTCCTGTAGATTCGGTGCCAGAACGTCTGACATAGGAATGTGTATTATGTAGCAGGCGAATAGCCTTTTTGTTGGAGTCAGGACATCTGGGGAATGATTAGCTCATCTGAATGTCATTATCTAAAAGAATGGGTATTGAAGTTCCTTGTGTAATGTGGTGGGTGGAGTCGATTCATTGTCCACTTAGTTTCTACTGTATAAAGCCTGAGTTTTACCATTAAAAGTATTCATTCATTTTGGAACCAGAAACAGAGCTTGTGTCTCGTTTATTCTGGGGAATGGAATGGGTCGTGTCTGCTGGATTGTTGGAGTGTCGGAGAAGCTGTCTTGGGTCGGTGGAATGGAAATCGTGAACGGTGTTATCCCCTGACCGTTACAAATATATACAATTAAATCTGACTAGCCCAAACCATAGTGGGGTTCTCATTCACCCTGTGTCCCTATTAGAGACACATGGTGATCTACAAATAAGAGGCATCATGGAGCTTCTGGGCCACACGGGCCCTTTTGTTACGAATACCATGGGGATGAATCAAAACGTGAATTGGGAGCCAGGTCTTCTCATCCAATATTAGTACCTGACTTCGCAAATGGGAACATATTCTGCCAGACACCCTCCAAAATCTTGTGGAATGCCTTCCCAGAAGAGTGGAGGATGTTATAGGGGGTTGGCAACGAAAGGCCATGATTTTGTCCGACATGCTCATATAGCTGTGATGGTCAAATGTCTTTATCATACAATATAATTACTTCACCATGACATTGTTCCTTCATTCCTTTGAAATCTGCGGTATAATGTAGCCAATGTATACAGGTGAAGGGAGGGATATACTAAGGTTTTATAAAATTATCGGCAGGCCTGTCCTTAGAATGACCCCCCTTTGCTTTAATGTGAGTAGTACTGCGGTCAGTGTTTGGTAAGCCAAGAACAACATCAGCCCCTGTGGACGGGCCGCTGGTAATTCTCATGAGGCCCGTATGTTCTCCACTGATCACCCTGCAGAAAGGAGAAGCCAGCTGACGGCAGACTCCAGAATGTTTCGCTTGGAGTCGATAAACTTCATATTTATAATGGCAAAGATTCTTCATTGAAAATTCTGACTAACTGCTTTCAGTTAAATCACACTTGGCAGTAGTGGAGTGAAGAGAGCAGAACGCCTCTGATAGGATCTTCTGTGTGGGTTCTCCCGTATAACTAGTTCAGAAGAGTTACATATTAGTTTACTATGATGTGGAAAATATCAAGGTTCATAATATGCATAGAGCAACACAACAACACAAACCCCCCAGGGCCATCAAATTCAGCAAAAAGACTGGGACCCCAAGACCAGTAACGATGGACAGGCCGGGGGGAGGCTCAGCAATGGCGCGCTGGCTTGGCTGCACAGTGCTGGTTGGGGACATCCTGTGTATGAACCATAAAGGTTGGAGACATCCTCCATATAAGCCAAGGGGGTTAATGATGGTATGTGGGGTGAGATAAAGAAATATAGATAGACAGAGAGAGAAACAAAAAAGATAGATAGATACAAAGAAATAAATATATAGATAGAAAGATAAAGATAGAAAGAAAGGAAGATGGATAGATAGATAGATAGATAGATAGATAGATAGATAGATAGATAGATAGATAGATAGATAGATAGACAGGAAGGAAGATAGATAAAGAGAGAAAGAACGATAAAGACAGAAAGAAAGAAAGAAAGAAGGGAAGGAAGATAGATAGTAGATATAGATAGATAGAAAGGAAGGAAGATGGATAAAGAAAGAAAGATAGATAAATATAGAAAGAAAGAAAGGAAGGAAGATAGATAAAGATAGATAGATAGATAGATAGATAGATAGATAGATAGATAGATAGATAGATAGATAGATAGATAGATAGATAAAAAAGAAAGAAAGATAGATAGATAAAAAAGAAAGAAAGATAGATAAAGATAGAAAGAAAGAAGCGAATGAAGGAAGACATATAGAAAGGAAGCAAGATAGATAAAGAAAGAAAGATAGCTAAAGATAGAAAGAAAGAAGGGAAGGAAAAAAGATAGATAAATATAGAAAGAAGGGAAGGAAGAAAGATAGATAGGAAGGAAGATATATAAAGAAAGAACGATAGATAAATATAGAAAGAAAGAAGGGAAGGAAGGAAGATAGATAAAGAAATAAAGATAGATACATATAGAAAGAAGGGAAGGAAGGAAGATAGATAGAAAGGAACGAAGATATATAAAGAAAGAATGATAGATAAAGATAGAAAGAAGAAAGGGAAGGAAGGAAGATGGATAAAGAAAGATAGATAAAGATAGAAAGAAATAAGGGAAGATAGATAGATAAAGAAGGGGAGGAAGGAAGATAGAGAAAGAAAGATAAAGATAGAAAGAAGAGAAGGAAGGAAGATAGATAGATATAGATAGATAAAGATAGATAGATAGACAGTGGCGGTGCGTCTATAGAGGGCACCGGAGCACTGCCCCCTCTGGCTCAGCCGTGACAATGGGCACAGTGGCGACAATGGGCACAGTGGTGACAATTAAAGGGCACAGTGGCTGTGTTTGATGGTATGGCACAGTGGCTGCGTTTGATGACATGGCACATTGGTGACAATTGATGGCACAATGGTTGCTATTGATGGCATGGCACAGTGGTGACAATTGATGGCACAGTGGCTGCGTTTGATGGCATGGCACAGTGGCTGCGTTTGATGGCATGGCACAGTGGCTGCGTTTGATGACATGGCACAGTGGTGACAATTGATGGCACAGTGGCTGCGTTTGATGGCCATGGCACAGTGGCTGCATTTGATGGCATGGCACAGTGACTGCATTTGATGACATGGCACAGTGGTGACAATTGATGGCACAATGGTTGCGTTTGATGGCATGGCACAGTGGTGACAATTGATGGCACAGTGGCTGCGTTTGATGGCATGGCACAGTGGTGACAATTGATGGCACAGTGGCTGTGTTTGATGGCATGGCACAGTGGTGACAATTGATGGCACAGTGGCTGCATTTAATGGCATGGCACAGTGGCTGCGTTTGATGGCATGGCACAGTGGCTGCGTTTGATGGCATGGCACAGTGGCTGCGTTTGATGGCATGGCACAGTGGTGACAATTTATGGCACAGTGGCTGTGTTTGATGGCATGGCACAGTGGTGACAGCAGAACAGTGTCTATCGGGGAGAGTGGTCAGGGCACACAGAGGAGGAGAGGGAGAGAGGAGGGGGAGGAGTAGAAGCAGATCCTCTCCTCTAACTGGTCGTGCGGGCAGCAAGGGGAGGGGAGAAGTGTCATAGCTGGCTTTGATACGCCCAGCTCATCTCTCTCTATCTGGTGCTGTGTTGGTGGTGTACACCCCTGGGGAGACATGACATGCGACTCGCGGAAATGCGACTCGCCCGGTATGCCCTATGGCCAGTACGGGCCTGGGGACATCCAGTATATGAGCCATAAAGGTTGGGAAAATCCTCCATAAAAGCCATGAGGGTTGGGGATATCCTGTACATGAACCATGAATGTTGGTGATGTCCTGAAGATAAGCTATGAGGGTTGAGGAAACCCTGTATATCAGATATGAGGGTTAGGGACATCCTGTATATGAGCCATAAAGGTTGGGAGCATTCTGTATATGAGCCATGAGGGTTGGAAGGTTGGGGGACATCCTGTAAATGAGCCATGAAGGTTAGGGACATCCTCCTTATAAGCCATGAAGCTTGGGGACATCCTGTATATGGGATATGAGTGTTGGGGACATCCTGTATATGTGATATGAGTGTTGGGGACATCCTGTATATGGGATATGAGTGTTGGGTACATCCTGTATATGAGATATGAGTGTTGGGGACATCCTGTATATGAGATATGAGTGTTGGGGACATCCTGTATATGGGATATGAGTGTTGGGGACATCCTGTATATGGGATATGAGTGTTGGGGACATCCTGTATATGGGATATGAGTGTTGGGGACATCCTGTATATGTGATATGAGTGTTGGGGACATCCTGTATATGGGATATGAGTGTTGGGGGCATCCTGTATATGGGATATGAGTGTTGGGGACATCCTGTATATGGGATATGATGGTTGGGGACATCCTGTATATGGGATATGATGGTTGGGGAAATCCTGTATATGAATGAATGAATGAAAAACTTATATAGCGCAGCACATGCGAACTGAATCGCCTCTGGGCGCTTGTTGTTTCTGTCTCTCTTGACATCAAAAGAGCAGAGTTTTAATCCGTCTTCTGAAGGTCAGGTGGTTTTCCTCCAACCGAATGCTGGTTGGTAAAGCGTTCCATAGTCTGGGACCTTGGAAAGCAAACCTTCTTTCTCCTTTGGACTTGTATCTGGCTTTGGGTACCTTGACCAAATTTTGGTCGGTGGATCGCAGAACGCGATTGGGATTGTGGGCTTCTATTTTTTCGCAAAGATATTGCGGGGCATTCCCATGGATGCACTTATGCATCAGACAGAGTGCTTTAAAAGCAATTCTGTCTTTTACTGGCAACCAATGAAGGGCTCTCAGTGAAGGTGAGATGGATTCCCAGGGTTTTTTCCCAGTCACCAGTCTGGCGGCCGTATTTTGAACGGTTTGCAGACGAGTGATTTGGTACTTGGGGAGTCCGAGGTAAAGGGCGTTTGCATAGTCCAGTCTGGAGTTCACAATTGTTCCCACCACGACTGCTACATCTTCTTTGGGAATAAATGGAATAAGTCTGCGTAGTAGGTGGAGCAGATGGTGAGATCCGCTGACTACTGACCCTATTTGTGCATCCATTGTCATGTAGGAGTCAAAGATGACCCCCAGACTTTTGACTTTGGAGCTAGGGGTGATGATCTGGCCAAACATGGGCGGCGGTGTCCAGGTTGTTGCCAGTTGACTCTTGCGACTGGCATGAAACAGAAGAAGTTCTGTTTTTGAATTGTTGAGTTTGAGATAACTCTTTGTCATCCAGTTTTCTATCAAAGAGAGACAATTCTCTAAACTGAGATGATGATCCTTTCTATTGCAGATGCGAAAATACAGTTGCGTGTCGTCTGCATATGAGTGATAGAGTAGTTGCTGACTACTGATGATTTCAAAGAGTGGGCGAAGATAGATGTTGAAGAGCACCGGTGACAGGGGTGATCCTTGAGGGACTCCACATGACACCGTGCGTTTTTCAGAAGTGAACGGTCCCAATTTCACTGTTTGCGATCGGTTTTCCAAAAAAGAGGAAAACCATGGTAAATCACCTTCTGTGACTCTGGCTACCTCAGCCAGCCGAGTCAGTAAAAGTTTGTGGTCTACCGTGTCAAAGGCTGCGCTTAGGTCCAGCAGAACCAGAACACAAGATTCCCCTTCGTCTGCGGCCTCTAGAACATCGTCCCATATTTTAAGCAATGCTGTTTCTGTCCCGTGTCCGGGACGGAATCCCGATTGCAGTGGATCGAGTAGGTTGTGGGTATCTAGATGCTGTTGCAGCTGTTGTACCACTACTTTCTCCATTACCTTGGAGAAAACATTTAGCATTGTTATGGACCGGCGGTGAGTTGGGTCCTTGGGGTCCAGGGTGGGTTTCTTCAAGATGGGCTGAATTGTGCCCTCTTTCAGCAGGGAGGGCACTATGCCTTCCTTAAATGACTGGTTTATAAGCTGCGTGATGGGAGGTGCCAGGATATCGGCACATTCCTTCAGCAGTTTAGTGGGGATAATATCATTAGGCGATGTGCTATTGCGCAACGCGCTGATGATGTTTTCTGTGGCCTTGATGGAGATGGGTTCCAGAGTGAACTTTGTTGGTTGTAGCGAGTTTCTATGGATGTTGTGTGGTTGTACGGGGGGGGGGAGGGGAGGTTGAGGAGGGTCCTGTTCTGCTGAATGCTTTCCCGGATTCTCTCAATTTTATTAATGAAGAAATCCGATAATTCATTACAGAATTCTTGGGTATCTGAATTGGGGGCTTCAAGACAGCCCGGATTCATGGTCTGACTGACCAGCTTGAAGAGTTCCCGTGGGCGATTTAGGGCGCTGTTGATAGCCTCGGAAAAATAATTTTTCTTGGCTTTGAAGATTTCTTTGTGGTATTTTTTCGTTGCTACTTTGTGGGATATGAGGGTTGGGGACATCCTGTATATGGGATATGAGGGTTGGGGACATCCTGTATATGGGATATGAGTGTTGGGGACATCCTGTATATGGGATATGAGTGTTGGGGACATCCTGTATATGGGATATGATGGTTGGGGACATCCTGTATATGGGATATGATGGTTGGGGACATCCTGTATATGGGATATGAGGGTTGGGGACATCCTGTATATGGGATATGATGGTTGGGGGCATCCTGTATATGAGATATGAGTGTTGGGGACATCCTGTATATGGGATATGAGGGTTGGGGACATCCTGTATATGGGATATGAGTGTTGGGGACATCCTGTATATGGGATATGATGGTTGGGGGCATCCTGTATATGAGATATGAGTGTTGGGGACATCCTGTATATGGGATATGAGTGTTGGGGACATCCTGTATATGGGATATGAGTGTTGGGGACATCCTGTATATGGGATATGAGTGTTGGGGACATCCTGTATATGGGATATGAGGGTTGGGGACATCCTGTATATGGGATATGAGGGTTGGGGACATCCTGTATATGGGATATGAGGGTTGGGGACATCCTGTATATGGGATATGATGGTTGGGGACATCCTGTATATGAGGGTTGGGGACATCCTGTATATGGGATATGATGGTTGGGGACATCCTGTATATGGGATATGATGGTTGGGGAAATCCTGTATATGAGATATGAGTGTTGGGGACATCCTGTATATGAGATATGAGTGTTGGGGACATCCTGTATATGGGATATGAGGGTTGGGGACATCCTGTATATGGGATATGATGGTTGGGGAAATCCTGTATATGGGATATGAGTGTTGGGGACATCCTGTATATGGGATATGAGGGTTGGGGACATCCTGTATATGAGATATGAGTGTTGGGGACATCCTGTATATGGGATATGAGTGTTGGGGACATCCTGTATATGAGATATGAGTGTTGGGGACATCCTGTATATGAGATATGAGTGTTGGGGACATCCTGTATATGGGATATGAGGGTTGGGGACATCCTGTATATGGGATATGAGTGTTGGGGACATCCTGTATATGGGATATGATGGTTGGGGACATCCTGTATATGGGATATGAGTGTTGGGGACATCCTGTATATGGGATATGAGTGTTGGGGACATCCTGTATATGGGATATGAGTGTTGGGGACATCCTGTATATGGGATATGAGTGTTGGGGACATCCTGTATATGGGATATGAGTGTTGGGGACATCCTGTATATGGGATATGATGGTTGGGGACATCCTGTATATGGGATATGAGGGTTGGGGACATCCTGTATATGGGATATGATGGTTGGGGGCATCCTGTATATGAGATATGAGTGTTGGGGACATCCTGTATATGGGATATGAGGGTTGGGGACATCCTGTATATGGGATATGAGTGTTGGGGCCATCCTGTATATGGGATATGAGGGTTGGGGACATCCTGTATATGGGATATGAGTGTTGGGGACATCCTGTATATGGGATATGAGGGTTGGGGACATCCTGTATATGGGATATGAGTGTTGGGGACATCCTGTATATGGGATATGATGGTTGGGGACATCCTGTATATGGGATATGATGGTTGGGGACATCCTGTATATGGGATATGATGGTTGGGGACATCCTGTATATGGGATATGAGTGTTGGGGACATCCTGTATATGGGATATGAGTGTTGGGGACATCCTGTATATGAGATATGAGTGTTGGGGACATCCTGTATATGGGATATGAGTGTTGGGGGCATCCTGTATATGGGATATGAGTGTTGGGGACATCCTGTATATGGGATATGATGGTTGGGGACATCCTGTATATGGGATATGAGTGTTGGGGACATCCTGTATATGGGATATGATGGTTGGGGACATCCTGTATATGGGATATGATGGTTGGGGACATCCTGTATATGGGATATGATGGTTGGGGACATCCTGTATATGGGATATGAGTGTTGGGGACATCCTGTATATGAGATATGAGTGTTGGGGACATCCTGTATATGGGATATGAGTGTTGGGGACATCCTGTATATGGGATATGAGTGTTGGGGACATCCTGTATATGGGATATGATGGTTGGGGATATCCTGTATATGGGATATGATGGTTGGGGACATCCTGTATATGGGATATGAGTGTTGGGGACATCCTGTATATAAGATATGAGTGTTGGGGACATCCTGTATATGGGATATGATGGTTGGGGACATCCTGTATATGGGATATGATGGTTAGGGACATGCTTTGTATTAGATTTGAGTGTTGGGGACATTCTGTGTATGGAGAGATCAATATATTGAATGCCTATGACATAAAGTCCTACCAAACCCCCCGGGGGCCCCGCAGCGTTCAGGAGGTCAGGGGACCTCCCACAATAATCAGACATAATTAGGCTGGTAGATCTGAGATGAAGGAATGATCATCTGCAGACCCGCTCTCCTCAGACGGCTGTGCGATGCTCTGCATGCATTGATCAGTGAAGCATTACTCTGTGATTTGATAAAGAACATTTCGGAGGGGTCACTGCTAAAAGCTTGATTTCAAGAGATTTCCCCGGCTAAGTGTAATTTGCAGTTCAGGAGAATTAAATTATGTTCCCAAATCAGGAAACCGGCTCAGGTAACAGAGAGCCGGCGGGGGAGGTGGAGTTGGGGGGGGGGTGATTTTGGGGGGAAATGTATTTTTCTGCCCGCTGACCTCGCTGCAGGCTTTACTCCTTCAGAAATACAGGACTGATTCCTCAATATAGACTTCACATAGACTTGGACCCCCTTTATTAGGTCCCCCTTGCTAGTAGCGGGTTGGACCCCCTTTATTAGGTCCCCCTTGCTAGTAGAGGGTTGGACCCCCTTTATTAGGTCCCCCTTGCTAGTAGCGGGTTGGACCCCCTTTATTAGGTCCCCCTTGCTAGTAGAGGGTTGGACCCCCTTTATTAGGTCCCCCTTGCTAGTAGCGGGTTGGACCCCCTTTATTAGGTCCCCCTTGCTAGTAGAGGGTTGGACCCCCTTTATTAGGTCCCCCTTGCTAGTAGTGGGTTGGACCCCCTTTATTAGGTCCTCCTTGCTAGTAGAGGGTTGGACCCCCTTTATTAGGTCCCCCTTGCTAGTAGTGGGTTGGACCCCCCTTTATTAGGTCCTCCTTGCTAGTAGTGGGTTGGACCCCTTTATTAGGTCCTCCTTGCTAGTAGTGGGTTGGACCCCCTTTATTAGGTCCTCCTTGCTAGTAGTAGGTCCTCCTTGCTGGTTGGCCCCCCTTTATTAGGTCCTCCTTGCTAGTAGAGGGTTGGACCCCCCTTTATTAGGTCCTTCTTGCTAGAAGGTGGGTTGGACCCCTTTATTAGGTCCTCCTTGCTAGTAGTGGGTTGGACCCCCTTTATTAGGTCCTTCTTGCTAGTAGAGGGTTGGACCCCCTTTATTAGGTCCTCCTTGCTAGTAGCGGGTTGGACCCCCTTTATTAGGTCCCCCTTGCTAGTAGAGGGTTGGACCCCCCTTTATTAGGTCCTCCTTGCTAGTAGAGGGTTGGACCCCCCTTTATTAGGTCCTTCTTGCTAGAAGGTGGGTTGGACCCCTTTTATTAGGTCCCCCTTGCTAGTAGAGGGTTGGACCTCCTTTATTAGGTCCTCCTTGCTAGTAGTGGGTTGGACCCCCCTTTATTAGGTCCTCCTTGCTAGTAGTGGGTTGGACCCCCTTTATTAGGTCCTCCTTGCTAGTAGTGGGTTGGACCCCCTTTATTAGGTCCCCCTTGCTAGTAGAGGGTTGGGCCGCTTTTATTAGGTCCCCCTTGCTAGTAGAGGGTTGGACCCCCCTTTATTAGGTCCCCCTTGCTAGTAGAGGGTTGGACCCCCTTTATTAGGTCCCCCTTGCTAGTAGTGGGTTGGACCCCCCTTTATTAGGTCCTCCTTGCTAGTAGTGGGTTGGACCCCTTTATTAGGTCCTCCTTGCTAGTAGAGGGTTGGACCCCCCTTTATTAGGTCCCCCTTGCTAGTAGTGGGTTGGACCCCCCTTTATTAGGTCCTCCTTGCTAGTAGTGGGTTGGACCCCTTTATTAGGTCCTCCTTGCTAGTAGTGGGTTGGACCCCCCTTTATTAGGTCCTCCTTGCTAGTAGTGGGTTGGACCCCTTTATTAGGTCCTCCTTGCTAGTAGTGGGTTGGACCCCCTTTATTAGGTCCTCCTTGCTAGTAGCTGGTTGGCCCCCCTTTATTAGGTCCTCCTTGCTAGTAGAGGGTTGGACCCCCCTTTATTAGGTCCTTCTTGCTAGAAGGTGGGTTGGACCCCTTTATTAGGTCCTCCTTGCTAGTAGTGGGTTGGACCCCCTTTATTAGGTCCTTCTTGCTAGTAGAGGGTTGGACCCCCTTTATTAGGTCCTCCTTGCTAGTAGCGGGTTGGACCCCCTTTATTAGGTCCCCCTTGCTAGTAGAGGGTTGGACCCCCCTTTATTAGGTCCTCCTTGCTAGTAGAGGGTTGGACCGCCCTTTATTAGGTCCTTCTTGCTAGAAGGTGGATTGGACCCCTTTTATTAGGTCCCCCTTGCTAGTAGCGGGTTGGACCCCCTTTATTAGGTCCTCCTTGCTAGTAGCTGGTTGGACCCCCTTTATTAGGTCCTCCTTGCTAGTAGTGGGTTGGACCCCCTTTATTAGGTCCCCTTTGCTAGTAGTGGGTTGGACCCCCTTTATTAGGTCCTCCTTGCTAGTAGCTGGTTGGACCCCCTTTATTAGGTCCTCCTTGCTAGTAGTGGGTTGGATCCCCTTTATTAGGTCCCCTTTGCTAGTAGTGGGTTGGACCCCCTTTATTAGGTCCCCCTTGCTAGTTTTTGGGGGGCCACAAACAAACTGAAAAATACTGAGAAACCCCCACCCAGCCCATCCAATGCTTCCACTGTGACCCCCCCCCCCCCGCTCGCCGTCTGCCCGGCACTCACCCTGGGGCAGCAGGTTGACGGCGGTGAGCTGTGTCCTCCATGTGTCTCCTCCCATCCTCTCCTCCCGTCAGGCGTCCAATCACAGCGCCTGTCATTTCAGCCAATAAGGTGACGGGTAACAGACACAAGCACCTGATTGGTGGCGAGAATGTAGAAGGGAAGAAGCTGCGAAATGGCTGCAGGAGATCAGCAGCACTGAGATGGAACAAAGGATGAAAAAAAAGTGAAAAGAAGGATTTTTAATTTTTTTAAGTTGGTGCACAGAGCGAAGGAAATGTCATTCTGTTGTCATCGCCGTCCGCCTTTACATTCAACTCTGAGTCAGCCGCTCGCTATGGACTACTGAACATCGCTCCCCGCCGTACGCAAAAGACCGATTTTATTATTAAAGTGGACAACATTCATATCCTTTAATCCCATAATCACCCTTTTCCTAGACGCTCTGACATGTACATGGAGATCATTCTGATACAAAATGACATTCTCTATATGAAGGGCTGCACAGCGACGTGCGGGGGGGGGGGGCGGAGTCATCTCCTGTTCATGGGCGTCTGCTCCATAGGGCAACGGGGGTCAGTTGCCCCCCCCTGGAATTTAAGAACTGCAGGGGGTGTCAGGCCGGCACCCCCCGCGAATGAATATCAGCACGGGGGGTGATCAGCGCGAGTGTCTTTGGGTATAACAAGTGAG
Source organism: Rana kukunoris (assembly GCA_029574335.1). NCBI lineage: Eukaryota > Metazoa > Chordata > Amphibia > Anura > Ranidae > Rana > Rana kukunoris. The sequence continues at coordinate 2,498,281 of CM056057.1, read as the reverse complement.
CTACTGGTTGCTGGTGACATGGTAGTGCCCTGGTGTTGCTGGTGACATGGTAGTGCCATGGTGTTGCTGGTGACATGGTAGTGCCCTGGTGTTGCTGGTGACATGGTGGTGCCCTGGTGTTGCTGGTGACATGGTGGTGCCCTGGTGTTGCTGGTGACATGGTGGTGCCCTGGTGTTGCTGGTGACATGGTGGTGCCCTGGTGTTGCTGGTGACATGGTGGTGCCCTGGTGTTGCTGGTGACATGGTGGTGCCCTGGTGTTGCTGGTGACATGGTGGTGCCCTGGTGTTGCTGGTGACATGGTGGTGCCCTGGTGTTGCTGGTGACATGGTGGTGCTCTGGTGTTGCTGGTGACATGGTAGTGCCCTGGTGTTGCTGGTGACATGGTAGTGCCCTGGTGTTGCTGGTGACATGGTGGTGCCCTGGTGACATGGTGGTGCCCGGGTGTTGCTGGTGACATGGTGGTGCCCTGGTGTTGCTGGTGACATGGTGGTGCCCTGGTGTTGCTGGTGACATGGTGGTGCCCTGGTGTTGATGGCGATGTGTGTATGTACATTAGTCTTGCCTAGCGCTAGTGGTCGAAGAAAGGGTAAAATGCGACTGTGTATTGCCGCTGCTGATGCGCCCCCCCCTGAAAAAATTTCAGCGGACGCCCATGCTCCTGTGCGCTGAACATCTAACACAATGGCGGGTTATATGGAGAGCGTCTTTTATTCTTTAATAGTGTTAGAGAGCGAAAAATCAAGTAAAAGAAAATATAAATTGTTACATCAATAAACTTGTCATCTGCTGACAGATGATCAACTCTACGGAACACAAAACCAAAAGTGCCGCACTAATTGACATATATCGGCCCGGGTTCACAAAGCACTTACCCCGACGTATCTCCCGGCGCATGATTTAAGCGGTTTGCGTAAGTCGTACGTCCGGCGTAAAGTTATTCCCCATATAGGAGGCGCAACTCATGCAAAGGTATGGGCCAGGGAACGAACGCTGTCGTATTTTACGTTGTTTACGTAGTACGTGAATAGGGCTGGGCGTAGGTTACTTTCACACCGGAGGCAGTGATGCGACGTATCTTAGCCAGTTGTTTCGACGTGATTCTGAGCATGCGCACTGGGATACGTCCACGGGACGGCGCATGCGCCGTTGGTTTTAAGTACTTGTCTGAAGCTCGGACCATCATTTGCATGGGGTCACGCTTCATTTAAATGTATCACGCCCACTTCCACTTACGCTGCCTTACGCCTGCGAATATACGCTACGCCGGCGCAACGTTGGGGGCATTTGCTTTGTGAATTCCATGCTTGCCTCTCCGCGTTGCGCCGGCGTACCGTAAAAGACATACGCTATGGCGGCATATATATGCGCCGATGTATGTGAATCCGGGCCATAGTAGATAAATAAGTCATCACAAGTGAATCAATGTAAAGGATATAAAAAAAAAACAGAACTCTCCCTCTCCACTTCTGTACTCTCCTCCTCCTTTTCTGTCTCCTCTCCTCCTTCTTCTTTTTCTCCTTCTCTGTCTTCTTCTTCTCCTCCTCCTTCTCCTCCTTCTCTGTCTCCTTCTCCCTCTTCTTCTCTGTCTCCTTCTCCCTCTCCTCCTTCTTTTGCTCTTTCTCTGTCTCCTACTCGTCTTTTTCTTCTCCTTCTTCTTATCTTTCTTTTTCTTCTCCTCCTCCTTCTCTGTCCCCTCCCTCTTCTTATCTGCCTCCTTCTACCTCTCCTCCTTCTTCTTTTTCTCCTTCTCCTTCTTCTCCTCCTCCTCCTCCTTCTTCTACTCATTCTTCTTCTTCTTCTTCTCATCCTTCTCTGTCTCCTTCTCCCTTTCCTCCTTCTACTCTTTCTCCTCCTCATTCTTCTTCTCCTTGACCTCCTTCTTCTTCTCCTCCTCTGTATCCTTCTCCCTCTTCTTCTCTGTCTCATTCTCCCTCTCCTCCTTCTTCTACTCGTTCTTCTTTTTCTCCTCTTTCTCTGTCTCCTTCTCCCTTTCCTCAGTCTACTCTTTCTCCTCCTCATTCTTCTTCTACTTGACCTCCTTCTTCTTCTTCTCCTTTTCCTTCTCTGTATCCTTCTCCCTCTTCTTCCCTGTCTCATTCTGCCTCTCCTCCTTCTTCTACTCGTTCATTTCCTTCTTCTCTGTCTCATTCTGCCTCTCCTCCTTCTTCTACTCGTTCTTCTTCATCTCCTTCTTCTCTGTCTCCTTCTCCCTTTCCTCCTTCTACTCTTTCACCTCCTCCTTCTTCTCCTTGACCTCCTCCTTTTTTTCTTCTTCTTCTCTGTCTCCTTCCTCTCCTTCTCTGTCTTAGGCATGTGCAAAAGTGAAAAATTAGTTTCGTTTCGTTTCGTTTCAATTCGTCATTTAATAAATTTCGTTAAGTTAGGTTCGTTACATGTGTTGAATTCGTTTTCGGAATTCATTCGTTTTCGACCGAATTTCGAAAAATACGGTCGAAATCGAAAATATTTCGACTGTTTTTCGAATTCGTTCGTTTTCGACCGAATTTCGAAAAAAAAAACGGTCGAAATCGAAAATATTTCAACCAGAGTAGAAAACAAATAGTCTCTTTTCGAATTTTTTTTTTTCGAATAAAATTCGAAAATATTTTTTTTTTTTTTTTTTTTTTTTTTTTTTTTTTTCGAATTCCGATCGAATTTAGTCCGCGGGTATTCGATTCGGAATTCGAAAAAAAAAATTCGATTTCGACCATTTTTTTTTTCGAAATTCGGTCGAAAATGAACGAATTCCGAAAACGGTCGAAATTTTTCGCTAATATAGCAATTCGGGAATTCGTATGCATCCGAATGTCCGAATAATGGAAAATTCGTCCGAATTTCGATTCGGAACGAAACGAAATGCACATGCCTACTCTGTCTCCTTCTCCCTCTCCTCCTCCTTCTTCTTCTCCCCCTCCTCCTTCTTTTCCTCCTCCTTCTCTGTCTCCTTCTCCCTCTCCTTCTTCTTCTCCCTTTCCTCCTTCTCCTTCTCCTCCTTCTACTCTTTCTCCTCCTCCTTCTTCTACTTCTCCTCTTTCTTCTTCTCTGTCTCCTCCCTTTCCTCCTTCTCCTCCTCCTTCTTATTCACCTTCTTCTTCTCCTCATCCTATTCCTTCTTCTTCTCATCCTATTCCTTCTTCTTCTGCTCCTCCTCCTTCTTCTTCTTCTCCTTCTCTGTCTCATTCTCGCTCTCTTCCTCCTCCTCCTTCTTCTCCTTCTCCCTCTCCTCATTCTTCTGCTCATCCTTCTCCTCCTCCTTCTTCTTTTCCTTCTCCTCCTCATTCTTCTTCTTCTCCTCCTTCTCTGTCTCCTTCTCCCTCTCCTCCTTCTTCTCCTTCTCATTCTCTGTATCCTCCTCCCCCTTCTTCTCTATCTCATTCTGCCTCTCCTCCATTTTCTTCTCCTTGACCTCCTCCTTTTTTTCTTCTTCTTCTCTGTCTCCATCCCCTCCTTCTCCTTCTCTGTCTCCTTCCTCTCATTCTCTGTCTCCTTCTCCCTCTCCTCCTCCTCCTTCTTCTCCTTCTCCCCCTCCTCCTTCTTTTCCTCCTCTTTCTCTGCCTCCTTCTCCCTCTCCTTCTTCTTCTCCCTTTCATCCTTCGCCTTCTCCTCCTTCTACTCTTTCTCCTCCTCCTTCTTCTACTCCTCCTCCTTCTTTTTCTCCTTCTCCCTCTCCTCATTCTTCTGCTCATCCTTCTCCTCCTCCTTCTTCTTTTCCTTCTCCTCCTCATTCTTCTTCTTCTCCTCCTTCTCTGTCTCCTTCTCCCTCTCCTCCTCCTTCTCCTCCTCATTCGTCCCCTTCTCCCTCTCCTCCTCCTCCTCCTCCTCCTTCTTCTCCTTCTTCATCTCCTTCTCCCTCTCCTTGTCCTTTTCCTTCTTCTCCTCCTTTGTCTCCTTCTTACTCTCCTCCTTCTTCTCCTCCTCTTTTTCTCCTCCTTCTACTCTTTCTCCTCCTCCTTCTCCTACTTCTCCACCTTCTGCTCCTTCTTTTCCTTCTCTGTCTCCTTCTCACTTTCCCCCTCATCCTCGTCCTTCTTCTTCTCCTTCTCTGTCTCATTCTCCCTCTCCTCTTCATTCTTCTTCTCCTTCTTCTCCTCCTTCTCCTTTTTCTCCTCCTTTTTCTCCTCCTTCTCCTTCTCCTCATTCTTCCTCTCCTTCATCTTCTTCTCCTCCTTCTCCTCATTCTTCTTCTCCTTCATCTTCTTCTCCTTCTTCTCCTTCTCTGTCTCATTCTCCCTCTCATCTTCATTCTTTTTCTCCTTCTTCTCCTCCTTCTCCTTCTTCTCCTCTTTCTTCTCCTATGCCTTCTCCTCATTCTTCCTCTCCTTCATCTTCTTCTCCTCCTTCTCCTTCTTCTTTTCCTCCCCCTTCTTCTTCTCCTTCTATTCACAACAACACTCTGTCCTTGTTTCCAAATTTATTCCAATATTTTTGTCACCCTGTCACATGCCCCCCCCCCCGGTGTAGATTACAAGCAGCCATGCCGACACACACACGGCACAGAAACGGCCCACCGTTGTCACCAACACTGTTGTCCTGAGCAATGATGTGGTGTACGAAGTGGTTGTGAAAAGGCTGCAGGATATCAGCAGCACTGAGATGCAGCTAGGATGGAAAAAAATTGGAAAACCACTTAAGGACCACCTAACGCCGATATACGTCGGCAGAATGTCTGGGCACAGTCACGTACATGTACGTCGCCTTTAAGAGTCCAGTCATGGGAGGCGCGCTCGTGACCCGGTCCAAAGCTCCGTGACCGTGCCCGCGGGACCCCGATTGTGGCCGGTGTCCCGCGATCGGGTCACAGGAGCTAAAGAACGGGGAGAGGTGAGTGTAAACAAACCTTCTCCATTCTTCTGTGTGGCAGTGACACCGATTGTATGTTCCCTGATATAGAGAACAACGATCAGTGACGTCACACGTCTAGCCCCGCCCCCCTACAGTAAGAATCACTCCCCTAGAGCACACTTAACCCCTTAGCGCCCCCTAGTGGTTAACCCCTTCACTGCCAGTGTAATTTTCACAGTAATCAGTGCATTTTTATAGCACTTTTCGCTGTGAAAATGACAACGGTCCCAAAAATATGTCAAAATTGTCCGATGTGTCCGCCGTAATGTCGCAGTCACGAAAAAAAACGCTGATCGCCGGCATTACTAGTAAAATTATTTTTTTACAACAATGCCATAAAACTATCCCCTATCTAGTAAACGCTATAACTTTTGCGCAAACCAAACGTTAAACGCTTATTGCGATTTCTTTTACCAAAAAAAAAGTAGAAGAATACGTATCGGCCTAAACTGAGGAAAGAAATATTTTTTTTGTATCTTTTTTGGGGGATATTTATTATAGCTAAAAGTAAAAAATATTGCATATTTTTCAAAATTGTCGCTCTATTTTTGTTTATAGCGCAAAAAATTTAAAACCGCAGAGATGATCAAATACCACCAAAAGAAAGCTCTATTTGTGGGGGAAAAAGGACGCCAATTTTGTTTGGGAGCCGCGTCGCACGACCGCGCAATTGTCAGTTAAAGCGACGCAGCGCAGAATCGCAAAAAGGGGCCAGGTCCTTAACCTGCATAATGGTCCGGGCTAAAGTGGTTAAGGAAAAAAATAAATAATAATTCTTATGATACACGACTTTACAGGGATTTCCTCCATACAGACCTCACAGGGTTAAAGCCGATCTTTTTTCCCGGTTTTGAGGTCTCTCACATCATTCGCTATAAAGAACTCGCGGTGCTAAAAACTCGCAGCAAAGGATGTTTGTGCGTTGGGATTGTTTGGACGAAATGCCGGGATCTGTTTTCTGCCGGTTGTGGTGTTTCAGGCCGATAAATTCAAGTAAATGAACCCTGACTGGGAATGTCGCCGGCAGACCTTTAATGGATGTTTACACGGGTTTGTTTACTGCCGACGTTCAGCCATAAACAAATCTGGTTTGTAGCGGCGGGCGGGTGATTTACCACCTGCAGGACCTTCCGCGGCTGAGTTATGGTTTATGAAATCATTTATGTACGGGGCAGGTGTTGCACCTGCCTGTTCACAAACTGCCGCAGAAAATTTATAGCTCGCTCCTCCGTGATGAAATCGAAAACGGCATTGTATAGTAACCGCTTTTCCGCCCCATGGAACGCATATGTGTGGTGGCAAAAAGGATGGGCTTTAACGGCCGCATGACGCACTGCATTCCCAGCGCAGTGACCAATCTGTCACAGGCAGCTCTCCGTCTCTGGTGATGTACGGAAGCCATTAATGTTAAAAAAATTCACTTCACTCAGGCGACGTCAGCTATGACGAAACGCATAGGGAGAGGAGGTATGCAAAAGGGGTTCCAACAAAATACTGACACAAGGGGAGGGGGGGGAGCTTGCTCCTCTGTGATGAAATTGAATGGATGGGCTTTAACGGCCGCACGCCGCACTGCATCCCCAGCACAGTGACCAATCAGTCACAGGCAGCACCTGGTCTCTAGTAATGTACGAAACCTATTAATAATTATTATTTTTTCACTGCACTCAGGGGTGGGGAGTTATGCAAAAGGGGGTTCAAACAAAATACTGACACAAGGGGAGGGGGATCCTTTTTCCAAATCACTGACTCAGTGATGCAAAAGGGGTTCCAACCAAATACTGACACAAGAGGAGGGGGGGCTTTAACGCCCGCACGCCGAACTGCATTCCCAGCGCAGTGACCAATCTGTCATAGGTAGCTCCCGGTCTCTGATGATGTACGGGGGACATTGATATCAATTTTTTTTTCACTGCACTCAGGAGACGTCAGCTATGACGAAACGCATAGGGTGGGGAGCTATGCAAAAGGGGTTCCAACAAAATACTGACACAAGGGGAGGAGGGGGGAGCTTGCTCCTCTGTGCTGAAATCGAAACTGCAAATTAGAAACTAAACGAATTGCACATGTCAACAAGGGGCTTAGGGCCCTGCAAAGCTGTGGAGGGCCCCCCTAATTACTAGAGGCCCCCGCCTGGTGAGAAGTAATTTTCAAAAAATTAGAAAATGAAAAAAAAATCAAAAATTCAAAAAATCGGAATTTCAAAAATTCGAAAATGGGAAATACTTTTTTTTTTTTGCTTTTTTTGGAAATTCAGGAAATTCCAAAAATTAGTTTTATTCGTTTTTTGCTTTTTCGGAAATTCAAAAATTCGGAATTTGGAAATTCGGAATTTCCGAAAAAAAGCAAAAAACGAATAAAACAAAAAAATCATGTTTTGAATTTCCAAAAAAAGCAAAAAAAAACAAATGAAACAAAAACACAAAAACCTTTTTTTTCCGGCAGTGCACATGTCTTAGTGAGCCTATAGGGTGGATTGGCCCTACGTGGCCCCCCTTGATGATTTATCTCTCTCAGTTCGGCCCCCCCTGTGTCACCTAAGTTTGATATGCCGTATCTCGATAACATTCTTCATAAAAAGTGGAAGACACAAATGAATTAAATATGGCGTCCCGTCTTCTCGCCAAGGATTGTGGGTCCACCTCGGATGACGTTCACCATAAATAGTGGAAAACCATCTGCATCCGGGGTCAGAGGTCGGCCTCAATATGTACCCCTTAAAAAAAATAATGAGATGAAGTCACACGAGGATACGTTTGGTTCCTGTCGCTGTCACCTGAATTGGGATCCAAACTCATAAAAAACGAATTACCGATTGTTAGGTCTCTGTGATGTCACCAAACTAATGGAAGCCACATGTCTGAGGGCCTCGTTCCCGACATCCGCTAATCCTCCAGGATGACTTTGTCTTCCCCTCAAAGTCTCTTCTACGTAACGCCTGGTTCCTTCATCCCGGTGTTTCCGGTACTCTGAGCTGAGGAATAACTTTTTTATTTTTTTTGGTCAGGAACGTCCAACCTTCCGAGGTTCTCCAAAAAATAAATCTTGAAGACCAATTAAAGGGCCGTATTTCAGACATGACTCGTTCCCATCGTGTACATGACAAGCCCCTCCCTATTTGGGGGTCGTTTCCATCAACTAAAGAACAATATTTCATCACAGACCGGGCTGATTGGAGCTGGATACCGGTCCTGAGGAATGCTGGGAAACTTCGAGGACTGATGGAACCGAAACCTATTTATTTATTTATTAAAATGCTTAACCACTTGCTAACCGGGCACTTAACCCTCCCCCTCCTGCCCAGACCAAATTTCAGCACTGATGCACTTTGAATGACAATTGCGCAGTCATTCAACGGTGTACCCAAATGAATAACCCTAACCCTAACCCAACCCTAACCCTCACCCCAACCCCAACCCTAACCCCTAACCGTAACCCTCTAACCTCTAACCCAACCCCAACCCTAACCCTAACCCTAACCCAACCCTAACCCCTAACCCTAAACCTAACCCAAACCCTCTAACCCCTAAGGCTAACCCAACCCTAACCCTAACCCCAACACCTAACCCTAACCCTAACCCCAACCCTCGAACCCCTAAGGCTAACCCAATCCCAACCCCAACCCCAACCCTAACCCTAACCCTAACCCTAACCCCAACACCTAACCCTAACTCAACCCCAGCCCTAACCCTAACCCACCCCTAACCCTAACCCAACCCTAACCCCTAAACCTAACCCTAACCCCAACCCTCTAACCCCTAAGGCTAACCCAATCCCAACCCCAACCCCAACCCTAACCCTAACCCTAACCCCAACACCTAACCCTAACCCCTAACCCTCTAACCCTAACTCAACCCCAGCCCTAACACCTAACCCTAACCACTTGCTTACCAGGCAATTAAACCACCTTCCTGCCCAGACCAAATTTCAGCTTTCAGCACTGACGCACTTTGAATGACAATTGCGCGGTCATACAACGATGTACCCAAATGAATAACCCAACCCTAAATTGAAGAGCAAATTATATGGACAGCCACACTCCAGTAGATCTTTTTTTTTTTTAATCGGTAGCCCTAACCCCAACCCTAACCCCAACACTAACCCCTAACCCCCAACCCTAACCCCTAAGCCTAACCCCAACCCTAACCCCTAACCCCAACCCTAACCCCTAACCCCAACCCTAACCCTAACCCCTAACCCTAGCCCCAACCCTAACCCCTAACTCCAACCCTAACCCTGGACGTCATGTATGACAGGAAGTTCCCAGTACACGCAAAAAATAACACACAGTCTAAATAAAGGAAAATAATAATAAAAATAATAATAATTATAATAATATTAATAATTATAATAATAATAATAATAATAATAATAAAAGAAGATTTTTGTTTTTAAAAAAAAAATCCAAATTTAACAGGAAGTGCCCAGTAAAAAGATAACACACACTCTGTATAAAAGACAATAATAATAATAATAATAAAAATAATAATAAAAGTTTATTTCAAACTAATTTTACAAATTTAATAGGAAGTACCCAATACACACAAAAGATAACACACCCTCTGTATAAAAGAAAATAATAATAATAATAATAATAATAAAAATAACATTTTTTTTTAAACAAATTTTACTAATTTAATAGGAAGTACCCAATACACACAAAAGATAACACACCCTCTAAATAAAGAAAAATAATAATAATAATAATAATACATTTAAAAAAAAAAATCAAGCAATTGTTACAAATTTTCAATAAATTTCAAAATCACTCATTGAAATGGTCACTTGTAGTCTCCATTGGAAGCCTGTGTAAGAGGCAACACAGGATCACAGTTAGGAGACCAGGACAGGGGCGTTGTCACCCTCTAACAGGAAGTTCCTGTAAAAGAACCTCCATGGCAGGATCACCGGGGATTGTTTTAATAAAACCTGCAAATTCCAAAAACCTTGAAAACGACTTTAATTTAAAAAAAATAAAAAATTGGCATTAAGATGTTAAAGCTTCTCTGGGATTTGGGCGATTTTTTTTTTTTTTAAGCTGATGGAGATTCCTGCGCTGTAAGCGGTTAACCTCGCCGCATCTGGCAGTCCGCTCCAAGAATTTCGTGAGTCTCTCCGTTTTTTTGGCCGGCTTCAATTTTTTTCATTTTTTTTTTTGTTTTTGTTTCAAAATCGGGATTGTTTAGTAAAAATGTAAATTGAATTATGTTCTCCGAACGAAGCTGCAGATAGAAATCAAAGAGACTCGGAGAGAAGCGGTAAGCTGATCCGTGTCTATCCGAGCGAGAGATCCCAGATCTGACCCGGTCTAGACTTCCCTCCTTGTATTCATTAACCTCCCTCGCCGCTCTCCCTCGCCGCTCTCCCTCGCCGCTCACCGGATTACACCCAACTGCCCAACTTCTCCGCGGTGACTAAAGTAACTTTCCGAGAGGAGATGGCCTCTAAAAATGGAAACTTTTCCATGGCTTGTGTTCAGAACACCTCTCCCTCGTTTGATCCCACGCAATACAATGTATCAAAATGTGATCTCAGCCCCTAAAGATGGAGTTCTTAGCGGTTCTTTTGCTGGCATCGGACCCGTCATTCCAGAGCCGGTGAAGTGTAACCGCTGCCGGGACAAAGTCTTCTGGCCAATAGACGTCATGAAGCTTAACAGACCGAAATAGCTTTTAGATCATTCTATTTGCAAAGTATCAACTAAAATCTAACAATGCGCATAAGTTCCTCAGACCACGTGAGCTGTCCCACCCGACTTCACTAGACGTGACTTATTGTCTAAGACCAACGTTCTCCACCTCTTTACCATGGAGGAGCCCTCAAAATACCTCCTGATAACAATTACAATGTCTACAACCCACCTATCAGTGCCCATCATTGCCATTCATCAGTGCCCATCACTGCCACCCATCAGTGCCCATCACTGCCACCCATCAGTGCCTATCACTGCCAGATATCAGTGCCACCTATCAACGCCGTGCACCTTTTAGTGCCACTTCTCAGTGCCCACCAGTGCCACCTATCAATGCCCTTCAGTGTTACCCATCAGTGCCGCCTATCAGTGCCCACCAATGCCGCCTATCAGTGCCCACCAGTGCCACCTTATAAGTGCCCATCAGTGCCGCCTTATTGGTGCCCATCAATGCAGCCAATTAGTGCCCATCAGTGTCCATGAGAGCAGCCTCATCAGCGTACACAAATGAAGACGAAAAATGACTTGTTTGCCAAATTTTATAACAAAATATATATACTTTTTTAAATTCGGTATTTAAAAAAAAGTAACAGGGTTAGGGGTAAGGGTTAGCGTTAGGGGTTAGGGTTTAGGTTTAGGGGTTATGGGTTAGAGTAAGAGTTAGGATTTAGGATTAGGGGTTAGGGGTTAGTGTTGGTGTTGGGGTTATGGGTTGGGGTTGGGTTAGGGGTTAGGGTTGGGGTTGGGGTTGGGGTTAGGGTTAGGGTTAGGTTAGGGTTAGGGGTTAGAGGGTTAGGGGTTAGGGTTGAGTAAGGGGTTAGGGGTTAGGGCTGGGGTTGGGTTAGAGTTAGGGGTTGGAGGGTTAGGGTTAGAGTTTGGTTAGGGTTATTCATTTGGGTACATCGTTGTATGACCGCGCAATTGTCATTCAAAGTGCATCAGTGCTGAAAGCTAAAATTTGGTCTGGGCAGGAAGGGGGTTTGAGTGCCTAGTAAGCAAGTGTTTAGGGTTAGAGGTTAGGGTTTGGGGTTAGGGCTGGGGATGGGTTAGGGTTAGCGTTAGGGGTTAGGGGTTAGGGTTGGGGTTGGGGTTGGGGTTAGGGTTGGGGTTAGGGTTGGGGTTGGGGTTAAGGGTTAGGGTTGGGGTTAATGGTTAGGGTTAGGGGTTAGGGTTAGGTTTGGGGTTGGGGTTAGGGTTAGAGTTGGGTTATGGTTAGGGTTAGGGTTAACGTTAGGGGTTAGGGGATTAGAGGGTTAGGGGTTAGGGTTAGGGTTAGAGTTGGGTTAGGGTTGGGGTTAGGGTTAGGTTTGGGGTTGGGGTTAGGGTTGGGTTTGGGGTTTAGGGTTAGGGGTTAATGGTTAGGGTTATAGTTAGGGGTTAGGGTTGGCGTTAGGGTTAGGGTTGGGGTTAGGGTTGGGGTTAGGGTTAGGGTTGGCAAAGAAAGCATCACAAGAAGTGCAACGTTTTGAGGGCCACGCAGGACCTCTTCATCAGGATTTTTTTTATCATTCGGTAATTGTAAGCAGAATGAATAATGATAATAATAATAATAATAATAGTTTTTTATTATTATTATCTATTCTGGTTACAATTGCTGATTGAAATAAATATATTATTTTAATCACGACAGGAACCATCTCGATAGGGGACCCATACCGACAAGTCACCGGCTCCGAGCCGTGAACTTGGAAATGAAGAAAGAAGAAGGACTTTGGGGCTTTTAGAACAACGTCGTTGGTGAGGAGGAGGAGGAGGACACGTTGTAATGTTCTAACGTTCTAATGTACTTTTCTGGCAAACATCGGCGTTGGATAAACAACACCTGATTTATGGAGGAAAAGCCTCACGGCGAGATGTGAGAAGTTGTCCTTTTTTTTTCCGTGTCCGTTAATAAATCTGCCGCTTGACCGTAATGCAGTGTAGCATTTAAGTCACTTTGATAAATAACCGGTTGTAAAAATCAAAGGCTTTATCTCCAATTCACCTTTTCGGGGGGGAAGCGCCGCGATTCATATGTCACCCACTTCACGGCAAAGGCGGATTAATCTTCATTGCCGGCTTCGGCGGAGAGAGGGAACATCTAATCTAATATGTGCCAGAGCGACATGCCTTCGGGAAGCTTCCCTCCCGGACAAATGCTAAACAGTTGTCTGTTCAAAGGTAACCCTTTACCCCTCCGCCAAGGTAGAGCCCCCCAGGGACAGGATGCGGCCTGACGGGGCTCTGGTCTCCGCTTTCCTTTTTTTTAAGGGCACCCTTTCCTCACCGGGGGTCATCGACACCTGGAGGCCAACACCAAATGATGCGTTACGTAAGGGGGACCTGAACTCCAAAAGTGAGGATTGAGCGTTATTTTTTTTTATAGGGAACTTCTAGAAACGTTAATTGTGCCCAAGCAACGCCATGGGAAAAAAAAATACTTTTTGTCTTGAGTTCTTCCAGAAAGATAGCTGTTCTGTAGCCTCATAGCTGAACATCTGCAGTGTGGGGGTCATCTAAGGCAGTGGTTCTCAACCCTGTCCTCAAGTACCCTCAACAGGCCATGTTTTGGGAATTTCTCTTAGATAAAATAGGGATAGGGGTTAGGATTAGGGGTTGGGGCTTAGGGCTTAGGGTTAGGGCTGGGGTTAGTGTTAGGGGTTAGGATTAGTGTTAGGGTTGGGGTTGGGGTCGGGGTCAGGGTTAGGGTTAGCCATTGACTCTGATTTAAAGCACCTGTGCAAGATAAAGGAAAACCTGCAAACATGGCCTGTTGGGGGTACTTGAGCAGAAGGTTAAGAACGACTGATCTAAGGCACTGCTGCCTCTGACTGCTAGTCTCGCCAGATTTGGAGTGAGAATTGATGATGCCACTACTTTGCTGATCACTGTTCTCCTTGCTGTTCTCCTTGCTGGAGAGGAAGCTGTACCTGAGAACCTACAGTGCAAGGATCTCCCTGTTCATCTATTCTGCAGCCCTCCATTTAAGAAGCCACCTCCATATAGATATTGCTTCCCCCGCCTCTGTTATTACCCCACCAGTCATCAGAGGGAGCAGCTTTGACATAAGGAAACAAAGCCCTGGTCCTCTAACAAGGTGTGGCCACCTCCACCCAGAGACCCAGTGTAGAACAAGACATTGTAGGTCAGTAATAGTGAAAGGATCAGTTGCAGGGAGACCAGGAGCAATGCTGGTGGCTAAGTTCTCCTTGCTGAAGAGGAAGCTGTACCTGAGGACCTGCAGTGCAAGGATCTCCCTGTTCATCCATTCTGCAGCCCTCCATTCAAGAAGCCACCTCCATATAGATATTTATTCCCCCACATCTGTTATTAACCCACAGCTATCAGGGGTGAGCAGCTTTGACATGAGGAAGCAAAGCCCTGCTCCTCCAGCAAGGTGACCACCTCCACCCAGAAACTCAGTGCAGAAGAAGACATTGTAGGTCAGTAATAGAGAAAGGATCAGTTGCAGGGAGACCAGGAGCAATGCTGGTGGCTAAGTTCTCCTTGCTGGAGAGGAAGCTGTACCTGAGGACCTACTGTGCAAGAATCTCCCTGTTCATCCATTCTGCAGCCCTCCATTCAAGAAGCCACCTCCATATAGATATTGCTTCCCCCACCTCTGTTATTACCCCACTAGTCATCAGGGGGAGCAGCTTTGACATGAGGAAGCAAAGCCCTGCTCCTCTACAAGATGGCCACCTCCATATTGATATTGCTTCCCCCACCTCTTTGTCTCTACCCCACCAGCCATCAGGGTGAGCAGCTTGGACATTAGGAAGCAAAACCATGCTCCTCTACCAAGATGGCCACCTATATATAGCTATTGCTTCCTCCACCTCTGTTATTACCCCACCAGCCATCAGGGGGAGGAGCTTTGACATGAGGAAGCAAAGCCCTGCTCCTCTACCAAGATGGCCACCTTCACCCAGAAACTCAGTGCAGACGAAGACATTGTAGGTCAGTATTAGTGAAAGGATCAGTTGCAGGGAGACCAGGAGCAATGCTTGTGGCTAAGTTCTCCTTGCTGGAGAGGAAGCTGTACCTGAGGACCTGCAGTGCAAGGATCTCCCTATTAATCCATTCTGCAGCCCTCCATTCTTCACTCCTTTCTGCTTTAACATTACCCCACCAGCCACCAGGCAACCAGTGATCAGGGGGCTGCTCTGGCATGAGGAAGCAAAACCCTGCTCCTCTACCAAGATGGCCACCTTCATATAAATATTGCTTCCCCCACCTCTGTTTTTACCTCACCAGCCATCAGGGGGAGCAGCTGTGACATGAGGAAGCAAAACCCTACTCCTCTACCAAGATGGCCACCTCCATATAGAGATTGCTTCCCCCACCTCTGTTATTACCTCACCAGCCATCAGGGGGAGCAGCTTTGACACAAGGAAGCAAAAACTGTCACTCTGCTCTCTCCTTCTAGCAGCATGCCCTTACAATGCAGGAGAAACAGAAGACTGATGAGGGCATCTCTCTATCACTCTGAACTCTCCTTCTATCAGCATGCACCGTGCAATGCAGGAGAAGCAGAAGACTGATGAACTCATCCCTCTACTCTCTTCTTCTATCAGCATGCACCTTGCAATGCAGGAGAAGCAGAAGACTGAGGAGCTCCTCTCTCTATCCAAAAATACATTTTTATAAATACAGAGCTGCATTAATTCCCATCTGCCCGGAGTTCAGCCTTAATGTAAGTCAATCTTTTGCCACGGCTGGCCTTCCCCTCTCCGGCGTTACAAATGGCAACAGATGGTAGCGGTAATGGGCTGAAAAGCGATGTGTGGCGGGGTCTGGTGTCGGTAGTGGCTAATGCTCCTCTCTCATTACTCGGAATGCGGGACAATAATGCTTTTCATTGTCCGGGATCCTGACAAATCCTGAAGGACTCGCTCGGTGGCTGCACCTGCCCAGGACGGACCATTAATAACTTCTCCCTGCTCCCCGAGCTGTGACCAATCCCGTATCTGTTTACAAATGTTTTCACCCAGGCACCAGGCGGTAATGAAGGCGCCGTGTCAAAGGTTTCCTCCAAGTCCAAAATATTATGGGGGGGAGGAAGGAATTTATCGTGTGACAAGGAGAGTCAGATGTAGCAGGTGTCAAGTGAAAAGCCGATATTTAGTTGACAGGATTCTTTGTTGATTTTCACAGCTTGGGCTTCTGTTTGGGGGGGAAGGAGATATCCCGGAGAAGTCAACTTTATGATGAGGCCAAGTAAGAAAATAAACGTAGAGGGTTTCATTCAGAGAGAAGTTTGTTACCATAATTGTCCACCCAACATGTCGGGGCAAGAAATGTAAATGTGATAGATAATCACAGTGTTAAATATTTTGTCCAGAACTTGGTAGCCCCAGTTTACGTGAAAAATGGAAAATTTGATCAAATTCTTACCTTAATTTTCTTATTCTTGGCACCAATCCATGGTAGCTTATTACCACATATATACCACATATCCCGGAGAACTCAACGTTATGATTAGACCAAGTAAGAAAAAAAGAAAACGTAGAGGGAAACTTCCGAACAATGGAAAATTGGATCAAATTCTTACCTTAATTTTTTTTATTCTTGGCACCAATCGATGCCAGCTTATTACCACATATATATATACCCCATATTCACATATTCCGGAGAAGTCAACGTTACGTTAAGACCAAGTAAGAAAAAAAAAAACATAGAGGGAAACCTACACCAAAAATGTGCTCCTTTCAGAAAAAAAAATTGTTACCGCAATTGTTCACCCAACATGGCGGGGCAAGAAATGTAAATGTGATAGATAATTGCGGTGCTCGGAGTGTTAAATATTTTGTCCAGAACTTGGTAGCCCCAGTTTACGTGAGTGGTCGCCCCTTGCCATCCCTCTGAAATATGGAAAATTGGATCAAATTCTTACCTTAATTTTTTTGTTCCT
The DNA here is from genome assembly GCA_029574335.1 of Rana kukunoris. NCBI lineage: Eukaryota > Metazoa > Chordata > Amphibia > Anura > Ranidae > Rana > Rana kukunoris. The sequence continues at coordinate 2,481,852 of CM056057.1, read as the reverse complement.
GGCACCAATCCATGGCAGCATATTACCACATATATACCACATATTCACATATGATGAGACCAAGTAAGGGGCAAGAAATGTAAATGTGATAGAAATTTGCGGTGCTCTGAGTGTTAAATATTTTTTACAGAACTTGGTAGGCCCAGTTTACGTGAAAAATTGAAAATTGGATCAAATTCTTACCTTAATTTCTATATTCTTGGCACCAATCCATGGCAGCTTATTACCACATATATACCACATATTCACATATTCCGGGGAAGTCAACGTTACGATGAGACCAAGTAAAAAGAAAAAAAACGTTGAGCCTACACACTATCGGTTAAAAAAACGATTGTGTCAGAACGCGGTGACGTAAAACACAACGACGTGCTGAAAAAAACAAAGTTCAATGCTTCCAAGCATGCGTCGACTTGATTCTGAGCATGCGCGGCTATTTAACCAATGCTTTTGCATACTAACGATTGGTTTTGACCGATCGGTTAGGCGTCCATCGTTTAAATTTTAAAGCAAGTTTTTTCTGAAAGGAGCAAATTTTTTGGTGTAGGTTTCCCTCAACGTTTTCTTTTTTTCTTACTTGGTCTCATCGTAACGTTGACTTCTCCGGAATATGTGAATATGTGGTATATATGTGGTAATATGTTGCCATGGATTGGTGCCAGGAACAAAAAAAGTAAGGTAAGGATTTGATCCAATTTTCAATTTTTCAGAGGGGTGGCAAGGGCGACCAATCACGTAAACTGGGGCTACCAAGTTCTGGACAAAATAATTAATACTCTGAGCACCACAAATATCTATCACATTTACATTTCTTGTCACGCCATGTTTGGTAGACAATTACTGTAACAATTATTTTTTCGGAATGTAGCAAACTCTTATGCCGCGTACACACGATCATTTTTTGTGATGAAAAAAAACTAAGTTTTCTGTGAAGTAAAAAACGACGTTTTTGAAACGTCACTTTCAAAGACGATGTTGCATACACACCATCGTTTTTTTCACAAAAAGCGAGGTTACGTTCACCACTCTTTTCCATTGAAGCTCGCTTCATAACTAGCTTCTGGGCATGCGCGGGTTGAAAAACGTCGTTTTAAACGACGTTTTTGCTACACACAGTGACTTTTTGTGAAACAAAAAACGACGTTTTGAAAAACGACACAAAAAATTCAAGCATGTTGGAATTTTTTTTTGGTCGTTTTTTGGAAGACAAAAAACAAAGTTTTGCCCACACACGATCAATTTAAATGACGTTTTAAAAAACGAAGTTTTTTTCCATCGCAAAAAACGACCGTGTGTACGGGGCATAAGGCCGCGTACACACGATCAGTCCAAACCGATGAAAACGGACTGAAGTTCAGTTTCATCGGTCCAAACCGACCGTGTGTATGGCCCATCGGTCTTTTGTCCTTCAGTCCAAAGTTTTAAAACTTGCTTTAAAATCGGACTGATGGACGCCTGACCATCAAATTCTTACCTTAATTTCTTTATTCTTGGCATCAATCCATGGCAGCTTATTACCACATATATAGCACATATTCACATATTTCGGAGAAGTCAACGTTACGATGAGACCAAGTAAGAAAAAAATAACGCAGAGGGAAACCTACACCAAAAATTTGCTCCATTAAGAAGAAAAAAATTGTTACCGTAATTGTCTACCTAACATGGTGGGCCAAAAAATTTAAATGTGTTGGATAATTGCAAAGATCTGAGTATTACAATTTATATCCAGAGCTTGGTAGCCCCCATTGATGAGGGTGGTCGCCCCTTCCCACCCCCTCTGAAAAATGTAAAATTAGATCAAATCCTTACCTAATTTTCTATTTCTGGTCCCAATCCATAGCAGTGTACTTGATGCTGCAATGTTGGCACCAGGAAAACTGAAAATTTACTCAAATACTTACCGTTTTTTTCCTCTTCTGGTGCCAATGCGCAGCAGCCTACTAACACATGATGGTGCCAGAAAAATGGAAAATTGTATCAAATACTTACCGTAATTTTCCTTTCCTGGTGCCAACATGGCGGCTTACTACTACATGTATTCTACCATGTTTGCACCAAGAAAATAGAAAATTGTATCAAATATTTACCTTAATTTTCCTTTCCTGGTGCCAGTCCACATGTATGCTGCCATGTTGGTGCCAGGAAGATGGAAAGTGGGCTCAAATACTTACCATAGATTCCATTTCCTGGCGTCAACATGGCAGCATACTACCACATGATATTGCCATGTTGGCACTAAAAAAATTGAAAATGTTATCAAATATTTACCATAATTTTATTTTCCTGGTGCCAGTTCACAGTTGCATACTACCAAATGCATGCTACCAGGAAAATGAAAAATTGTATCAATACTTACCAGAATTTTCCTTTCTCTGCCACCAATATGCTGCCATGTTGGTGCCAAGAAAATGGAAAACTGTATGAAATGCTTACTGTCATTTCCTTTTCCTGGCAGAAATTCATAACTTTAATTTCCTAGTACCAGTCGAAGCAGCATACTACCACATGATTGGGCTATGTTGGCACCAGGAGAACAGAAAATCTACCCAAATACTTTCCATAATTTTCCTTTCCTGGCGCCAATATGACAGCACACTACCACATGTAAGCTGCCATGTTGGCAACAGGAAAATTGTATAAAATACTTGCATTAATTTTCCATTCCTGGTGTCAGTCCACAGCCACATTCTACCATATGATGTTGCCCTGTTGGCACCAGAAAAACAAAAGATTTACTCAAAATACTTACCTTAATTTTCTTTTCCTGACGCCAACCTGACAGCACACTACCACATGTATGACACCAGAAAAATTGTTTTAAAAACGTACCATAACTTTCCTAGTGCTGATCTAAGCAGCATAATACCACACGATTGTGCCATGTTGGCGCCAGGAGAGCAGAAAATGTACCCACATATTTTCAGTAATTTTCTTTTTTTCTGGCACCAACATGGCAGCTTACATGTTGGCAACAGGAAAATTGTATAAAATACTTGCCATCATTTTCCTCTCCTAGTGCCAGTCCAAGCAGTATACTACCACATGATCGTGCCATGTTGGCGCCAAAAGAGCAGAAAATGTACCCAAATATTTTCTGTAATTTTCTGGCGCCCACATGGAAGCTTACTACCACACGTATGCTGCCATGTTGGCAACAGGAAAATTGTATAAAATTCTTGCCATATATTTCCTTTCCTGGTGTCAGTGCACAGCCATTCTCTACCATATGATGTTGCCCTGTTGGCGCCAGAAAAACAGAAAATTGACTCAAAGGCTTACCTTAATTTTCTTTTCCTGGTGTCAGTCCATAGCCGTGCTCTACCATATGATGTTGCCCTGTTGGCGCCAGAAAAACTGAAAATTGACTCAAATGCTTACCTTAATTTTCTTTTCCTATCACCAACATGACAGCACACTACCACATGTATGCTGCCATGATGGCAAATGGAAAATTGTTTTAAAAACTTACCATAACTTCTCTTTCCCAGTCCAAGCAGCATTCTAGAAAATGAACCCAAATATTTTCCGTAATTTTCTTTTTTCTGGCGCCAACATGGCAGCTTACATGTTGGCAACAGGAACATTGTATAAAATTCTTGCCATCATTTTCCTTTCCTGGTGTCAGTCCACAGCCGCGTTCTACCATATGATGTTGCCCTGTTGGCGCCAGAAAACCCAAAATTGACTCAAATGCTTACCTTAATTTTCTTTTCCTGGCACCAAATATGACAGCTTACTACCACGTGTCTGCTGCCACGTTGGCAAGAGGAAAATTGTATAAAATTCTTGCCATAATTTTCCTTTCCTGGTGTCAGTCCACAGCAGTGCTCTACCATAAGATGTTGCCCTGTTGGCGCCAGAAAATTTACCCAAATACTTACCTTAATTTTCTTTTCCTGGCACCAATATGACAGCTTACTACCAAGTGTATGCTGCCACGTTGGCAAGAGGAAAATTGTATAAAATTCTTGCCATTATTTTCCTTTCCTGGTGTCAGTCCACATCCGTGCTCTACCATATGATGTTGCCCTGTTGGCACCAGAAAAACAGAAAATTACTCAAAATACTTACCTTAATTTTCTTTTCCTGGTGCCAACATGGCAGCACACTACCACATGTATGCTGCCACTTTGGCAACAGGAAAATTGTATAAAATTCTTGCCATAATTTTCCTTTCCTGGTGTCAGTCCACAGCCGTGCTCTACCATAAGATGTTGCCCTGTTGGCGCCAGAAAATTTACCCAAATACTTACCTTAATTTTCTTTTCCTGGCACCAATATGACAGCTTACTACCAAGTGTATGCTGCCACGTTGGCAAGAGGAAAATTGTATAAAATTCTTGCCATAATTTTCCTTTCCTGGTGTCAGTCCACATCCGTGCTCTACCATATGATGTTGCCCTGTTGGCACCAGAAAAACAGAAAATTACTCAAAATACTTACCTTAATTTTCTTTTCCTGGTCGCCAATATGGCAGCACACTACCACATGTATGCTGCCACGTTGGCAACAGGAAAATTGTATGAAATTCTTGCCATCATTTTCCTTTCCTGGTGTCAGTGCACAGCCGCGTTCTACCATATGATGTTGCCCTGTTGGCGTCATGAAAATGTACCCAAATACTTACCTTAATTTTCATTTCCTGGAGCCTAAACATGACAGCACACCACCACATGAATGCGTCCAATGCGAATGAGCCCTAGAACAGATCGCGTAGAACAGATCGCGTAGAGCTCTTCTGTTTCCCTAGCCCTGACTTTGGCGCGGTACGTCCAACAGAGACATCAGCGACGGCGTCTAATGACCCCACTGTCTGGCGAGCGGAAAGGTCTCCGGCTTTTTTTTCCCCCGGAACCTCTGCACTTCTGTTTGCCGCTGTTTGCCGCTCCGAGAAAATACGTCTCCAGATTAGATACACGTGCTCCTTCCACCGGCGGCACAAATTGCGTAATGTAGATATGATGCATCATGTGGTCGCATGGATAGCCGCCAAGGACTAATCTTAGAATATTGAGATGCGTCGGCTAAGAAAAATGCGAGCCGTCCCTTACATTCCATATGTTATTTCCTTTGTGTTGGGCGGGGGAGGGTATATTTAACGTGATGAAAATGATTATCGGGCGTTTATTACTTATTACGCCACGTGGAATCTTGGCCTTTTATACAAAGTATCTATTCATACGGAGAGCTACAATTGTACGAAGCAAGACATCAAAGCCGCCAACAATGGAATGTTACCAAGAGGTATGTTGGCAAAACAATGTATTATAATTGAAGGTCAGAATTTAGATATTTATAAATTAGGGAGATTGTTTTGGAAAATATTTCGCTGCAATTAAGGAGATATTGACAGACGAAGGCTTGTATTATTTTACTGAAAAGCGAGCAAGGCAACAAACGCGGTTGGGACAAACACAGAGATTTACTAAAATAAAATAAAAAATAAAAAAAATTAAAATGTTAAAAAAATCTAAAAAATAAAATGCGTGAGATAAACATAGATCCATACTCAAAAAAGTAAAAAAAAAAAAAAACATGCTTGAGATAAACATAGATCCATACTCAAAAAAAAAAAGTAAAAAAAAAAAAATGCTGGGGGTAAGCATGACAATAAATAAAAATAAAACAAATTTAAAACATGTTTGGGATGAACATTGATGTAAATAAAATACAAAAGTAAAACAAGTTTAAAAAAAATTAAAACATGCTTGGGTTGAGATCCATACATTTTTTTTTTACTTTTTTGAGTATGGCTTTGTTTATCCCACGCATGTTTCTATTTATTTTTTTCTTGGTTTATTCGTTTTTTATTTTTACTTTTTTACTTTTTTTTTTTTTTAGTATGGATCTTTGTTTACCCAAAACAGAGATCCATACAAAAAAAAGTAAAAAAGTAAAAATTAAAAACGAATAAACCAAGAAAAAATGAAATAGAAACATGCGTGAGATAAACATAAAGCCATACTCAAAAAAGTAAAAAGAAAAAAACATGCTTGGGATAAACATAGATCCATACTCAAAACAGTAAAAAAACAAACAAAAAAAAAACAAAAACACATGCTTGGGATATGCATGAAAATAAATAAAACTAAAAATAAAACAAATTTAAAACATGCTTGGGATAAACATAGATGTAAATAAAATAAAACAGTAAAACAAGTTCAATAAAAAATAAAAACATGCTTGGGTAAACATAGATCCATACAAAAAAAGTAAAAACTTTAAATAAAAACGAATAAACCAAGAACAAATAAAATAGAAACATGCATGGGATAAACATAGATCCATACTCAAAAAAGTAAAAAATAAAAACATGCATGGGATAAACATAGATCCATACTCAAAAAAGTAAAAAATAAAAACATGCTTGGGATAAACATAGATCCATACTCAATTAAGTAAAAAAAAAACAAAAAAAAAAAAAAACACATGCTTGGGATAAGCATGAAAATAAATAAAAGTAAAAATAAAAATGAAACAAATTTAAAACATGCTTGGGATGAACATAGATGTAATTAAAATAAAAAAGTAAAACAAGTTCAATAAAAAATAAAAACATGTGTGGGATAAAAATAGATCCATACTCAAAAAAGTTAAAAAAAAAAAAAAAAAAACATGCTTGGGATAAACATAGATCCATACTCAAAAAGGTATAAAAAATAAAAACAAATAAACCAATAAAAATTGTATAGAAACATGGATGGGATGAACATAGATCAATACTAAAAAAAGTAAAAAAAAAAACATACTTGGGATAAGCATGAAAATAAATAAAAGTACACATACTAAAAAAAAGTAAAAAATAAAAACGAATAAACCAAGAAAAAATAAAATAGAAACATGCATGGGATAAACATAGATCCATACTCAAAAAGGTATAAAAAAATAAATAAATAAACCAATAAAAAATTAATAGAAACATGGATGGGATGATCCATACTAAAAAAAGTAAATAAAAAACATACTTGGGATAAGCATGAAAATAAATAAAAGTACACATACTAAAAAAAGTAAAGAATAAAAATGAATAAACCAAGAAAAAATTAATTAGCAAACAAACATAGATCCATACTCAAAAAAGTAAAAAAAAAAAAACATGCTTGGGATAAGCATGAAAAGAAATAAGAATAAAACTAAAAATGAAACAAATTTAAAACATGCTTAGGGTGAACATAGATGTAAATAAAATAAAAAAGTAAAACAAGTTAAATAAAAAATAAAAACATGCGTGGGATAAACATGGATCCATACTAAATAAAAAGTAAAAAATAAAAACGAATAGACCAAGAAAAAATGAAATAGAAACATGGATCCAAAAAAAAAAAAGGAAAAAATTTAAACTAATAAATCAAGAAAAAATTAAATAAAAAACATGCGTGGGATAAACATAGATCCATATTTAAAAAAGTAAATAAAAAAAAAACATGCTTGGGATAAGCATGAAAATAAATAAGAATAAAACTAAAAATGAAACAAATTTAAAACATGCTTCGGATAAACATAGATGTAAATAAAATTAAAAAATAAAAGTTTTAAAATTAAAAAACATACTAAAAAAAAGTACAAAATAAAACTATAAAAAAAAAAAAAACTTATAAAAATAAAGTGCTGCCAATCAGTGCCCACCAGTGCTGCTAATCAGTGCCACCAGTGCTGCTAATCAGTGCCCATCAGTGCTGCTAATCAGTGCCCATCAGTGCTGCTAATCAGTGCCACCAGTCCCACTTATCAGTGCCAATCAGTACCCACAAGTGCCACCTATCAGTGCTAATCAGTGCTGCCAATCAGTGCCTCATCACCAGTGTAATATATCAGTGCCACCTATCAGCGCAGCCTCATCAGTGCCTATCAGTGCAGCCTCATCAGTGCCCATCAGTGCCACTTCATCAGCACAGATTAATGAAGGAGAAAAATTACCTGTTTGCAAAATTTTAGAGCAAATTATGAAAAACATTATTTTTTCATAATCTTCGGGTTTTTTCCGTTTATTTAGCAAAAAAAAAAATTGCGGTGAATAAATCCCACCAATAGAAAGCTGTATTTATGTGGAAAAAATAATATAAATATCATTTGTGTCCAATGTCACATGACTGAGTAATTGTCATTCAAAGTGTGAGAGCGCTGAGGGCTGAACATTGGCCTGGGCTGGAAGGGGGGGGGGGGGTGGTAGTGTCCGGTATTGAAGGGGGGGTGGTAGTGTCCGGTATTGAAGGGGGGGTGGTAGTGTCCGGTATTTAAGGGGGGGGGGGTGGTAGTGTCCGGTATTGAAGGGGGGGTGGTAGTGTCCGGTATTGAAGGGGGGGTGGTAGTGTCCGGTATTGAAGGGGGGTGGTAGTGTCCGGTATTTTAGGGGGGGGAGGGGGTGGTAGTGTCCGGTATTGAAGGGGGGGTGGTAGTGTCCGGTATTGAAGGGGGGGTGGTAGTGTCCGGTATTTAAGGGGGGGAGGGGGTGGTAGTGTCCAGTATTGAAGGGGGGGTGGTAGTGTCCGGTATTTAAGGGGGGGGGTGGTAGTGTCCGGTATTGAAGGGGGGGTGGTAGTGTCCGGTATTGAAGGGGGGGTGGTAGTGTCCGGTATTTAAAGGGGGGGAGGGGTGGTAGTGTCCGGTATTGAAGGGGGGGGTGGTAGTGTCCGGTATTGAAGGGGGGGTGGTAGTGTCCGGTATTGAAGGGGGGGTGGTAGTGTCCGGTATTTTAGGGGGGGGAGGGGGTGGTAGTGTCCGGTATTGAAGGGGGGGTGGTAGTGTCCGGTATTGAAGGGGGGGTGGTAGTGTCCGGTATTTAAGGGGGGGGAGGGGGTGGTAGTGTCCAGTATTGAAGGGGGGGTGGTAGTGTCCGGTATTTAAGGGGGGGGGTGGTAGTGTCCGGTATTGAAGGGGGGGTGGTAGTGTCCGGTATTGAAGGGGGGGTGGTAGTGTCCGGTATTTAAAGGGGGGGAGGGGTGGTAGTGTCCGGTATTGAAGGGGGGGTGGTAGTGTCCGGTATTGAAGGGGGGGTGGTAGTGTCCGGTATTGAAGGGGGGGTGGTAGTGTCCGGTATTTTAGGGGGGGAGGGGGTGGTAGTGTCCGGTATTGAAGGGGGGGGTGGTAGTGTCCAGTATTGAAGGGGGGGTGGTAGTGTCCGGTATTTAAGGGGGGGGGGTGGTAGTGTCCGGTATTGAAGGGGGGGGGTGGTAGTGTCCAGTATTGAAGGGGGGGTGGTAGTGTCCGGTATAGAAGGGGGGGTGGTAGTGTCCGGTATTGAAGGGGGGGTGGTAGTGTCCGGTATTGAAGGGGGGGGGTGGTAGTGTCCGGTATTGAAGGGGGGGGGGGTGGTGGTAGTGTCCAGTATTGAAGGGGGGAGGGGGTGGTAGTGTCCGGTATTGAAGTAGGGGTGGTAGTGTCCGGTATTGAAGGGGGGGAGGGGGTGGTAGTGTCCGGTATTAAAGAGGGGGGGGTGGTAGTGTCCGGTATTGAAGTAGGGGTGGTAGTGTCCGGTATTGAAGGGGGGGAGGGGGTGGTAGTGTCCGGTATTAAAGGTGGGGGGTGGTAGTGTCCGGTATTGAAGGGGTTAAAAAGCAGAAGATTTCATCTGATCACATGACGGCGCTCAGAGACTCGGCGCCGTCACGTTCCGAACTCGTCTTCTTCTTCTTCTTCTCGCCGTCGTTACTCTGAAGGTAACTCTAGAGGAGGGATGACCTTTGGGGACGATCGATATTCCACCGCGACTCGGGTTACACTATTGATTAGGAACGTCGGTAGGGGGAGGGAGCAGACGCGGCGGAGTCGGTAGCGCGGCGCGCCGGGGGAGGAGGATCTCCGAAAGGATACAATGTATCTCTTATAGAGCCTACAAATGTCAGATCCCGCCATCGGCAATAATGTTTGTAAACAAATCTGACATTTAGTAACTTGTTCTATCGAAAAAAAGGGATCGACGCCAATCCGCCAATGTGTCCCCTCCTCCCCCGCACTTTCTACCTGATGCTTTTTATTCATTAGACCTGAAGACCCGATACATTGTATTTTGGGATCGATCTCTTCGGAAAGAAGCTTTACCGTCCCGGGGCAGCCGTCCCTCCTGCCCCCCCCCCCGGCCCTGTGATGGACATCCCTACCCAGAATAAAAGGGCACGCTCCTCCCACACAAGCTCCCGCTGCGGTGTAAGGTCACCCTACAGGCTTATCGGGTTGATGGGCGAATCCCGGAACCGATCCGGTGTAAGGTCATGCTACGGGGCTTACCGGGTTGATGGGTGAATCCCGGAACTGATCAGGTGTGTGGTCACCCTACGGGGCTTATCGGGTTGATGGGTGAGTCCCAGAACCGATTCGGTGTGTGGTCACCCTAGTGGGCTTACCGGGATGATGGGTGAGTCCAGGAACTGATCTAGTTTGTGGTCACCCTACGGGGCTTACCGGGTTGATGGGTGAGTCCCAGAACCGATCATGTGTGTGGTCACCCTACGGAGCTTACCAGGTTGATAGGTGAATCCCAGAACCGATCAGGTGTGTAGTCACCCTATGGGGCTTACCGGATTAATGAGTGAGTCCCGGAACCGATCAGGTGTGTAGTCACCCTATGGGGCTTACCGGGTTAATGAGTGAGTCCCGGAACCGATCAGGTGTGTGGTCACCCTAGTGGGCTTACCGGGATGATGGGTAAGTCCAGGAACCGATCAGGTGTGTGGTCACCCTATTGGGCTTACTGGGTTGATAGGTGAGTCCCAGAACCGATCCGGTGTGTGGTCGCCCTAGTGGGCTTACCGGGTTAATGGGTGAGTCCTGAAACCGATCAGGTGTGTGGTCACCCTACGGGGCTTACCGGGTTGATGGGTGAGTCCCGGAACCGTACAGGTGTGTGGTCACCCTACGGGGCTTATCGGGTTGATGGGTGAGTCCCAGAACCGATTCGGTGTGTGGTCAACCTAGTGGGCTTACCGGGATGATGGGTGAGTCCAGGAACCGATCTAGTTTGTGGTCACCCTACGGGGCTTACCGGGTTGATGGGTGAGTCCCAGAACCGATCAGGTGTGTGGTCACCCTACGGAGCTTACCAGGTTGATAGGTGAATCCCAGAACCGATCAGGTGTGTAGTCACCCTATGGGGCTTACCGGGTTAATGAATGAGTCCAGGAACCGATCAGGTGTGTGGTCACCCTATTGGGCTTACTGGGTTGATGGGTGAGTCCCAGAACCGATCCGGTGTGTGGTCGCCCTAGTGGGCTTACCGGGTTAATGGGTGAGTCCTGGAACCGATCAGGTGTGTGGTCACCCTACGGGGCTTACCAGGTTGATGGGTAAGTCCCAGAACCCATCCGGTGTGTGGTCACCCTAGTGGGCTTACCGGGTTAATGGGTGAGTCCCGGAACCGATCAGGTGTGTGGTCACCCTATGGAGCTTACCAGGTTGATAGGTGAATCCCGGAACCGATCAGGTGTGTAGTCACCCTAGTGGGCTTACCGGGATGATGGGTGAGTCCAGGAACCGATTCAGTTTGTGGTCACCCTACGGGGCTTACCGGATTGATGGGTGAGTCCCAGAACTGATCAGGTGTGTGGTCACCCTACAGAGCTTACCAGGTTGATAGGTGAATCCCAGAACCGATCAGGTGTGTAGTCACCCTATGGGGCTTACCGGGTTAATGGGTGAGTCCTGGAACCGATCAGGTGTGTGGTCACCCTACGGGGCTTACCGGGTTGATGGGTGAGTCCCAGAACCGATCCGGTGTATGGTCACCCTAGTGGGCTTACCGGGATGATGGGTGAGTCCAGGAACCGATCAGGTGTGTGGTCACCCTATGGGGCTTACTGGGTTGATGGGTGAGTCCCAGAACCTACGGAGCTTACCAGGTTGATAGGTGAATCCCAGAACCGATCAGGTGTGTAGTCACCCTATGGGGCTTACCGGGTTAATAGGTGAGTCCCGGAACCGATCTGGTGTGTGGTCACCCTACGGGGCTTACCTGGTTGATGGGTGAGTCCCGGAAACGATCAGGTGTGTGGTCACTCTACGGGGCTTACCGGGTTGATGGGTGAGTCCCAGAACCGATCCGGTGTATGGTCACCCTAGTGGGCTTACCGGGATGATGGGTGAGTCCAGGAACCAATCAGGTGTGTGGTCACCTTACTGGGCTTACCGGGATGATGGGTGAATCCCGGAACCGATCAGGTGTGTGGTCACCCTATGGGACTTACCGGATTGATGGGTGAGTCCCGGAACCGATCAGGTGTGTGGTCACCCTAAGGGGCTTATCGGGTTGATGGGTTAGTCCTGGAACCAATCAGGTGTGTGGTCACCTTACTGGGCTTACCGGGATGATGGGTGAATCCCGGAACCGATCAGGTGTGTGGTCACCCTACAGGGCTTATCGGGTTGATGGGTTAGTCCTGGAACCAATCAGGTGTGTGGTCACCCTACAGGGCTTATCGGGTTGATGGGTTAGTCCTGGAACCAATCAGGTGTGTGGTCACCTTACTGGGCTTACCGGATTGATGGGTGAGTCCCAGAACCGATCAGGTGTGTGGTCACCTTACGGGGCTTACTCGGATGATGGGTGAGTCCCTGACCCCGCCCCCTTTCATTCATTGGATTTCCGTTCTTCCACTCATGGAAGCTCAGTATGAAATGTGGGCCTGTCTGGGAACGCCCACTCCTCCAGACCGACACCAAACAATTAGACAATGTGCAATTCGTTTCCTTCCGAATTCGTTTTATAAATTTTTTACGAATTTTGACATCCGAATTACAAAAACCCGTTTGATGAATTTCCCAGAATATTCGCAAATTCGTATATTCAAACATTCGAAAATTCGGGAATTCGAAATTCAAAAATCCGAAAACCCGAAAATTTCGAAAATCTGAAATAGTAACTAACTAATGATAACTATTAAATTATAAGTATCGGAATTTCCTTTCAAATTTGGCTGTTAGGGAACGTAACGAATACGAATTTATCCAAATTTACAAATTATCCAAAATAACGAATGCCGTACCTAAACAAATGGAACATAACAAATTAATAATAATAGATACTAATAATAATAAAAATAATAAAAACTTTTTTATTATTATTTTACAATTTATTTATTATTAATTTGTTCCATTCCATTTGTTTAGTTGCGGCATTCGTTATTTTGGATATTATTATTTTTAATTTTTTTTTTTAATTATTATTATTATTATTATTAGTATTATAAATTCATATTTGTTACATTCGAAAATCTGAAAATTCGATAACTAACTAATAATAACTTACTAATAATAACTATTAAATTATAGGTATTGTAATTTCCTTTCAAATTTGTCTGTTATTGAACAAAACGAATACGAATTTATCCAAATTTACAAATTATCCAAAATAACGAATGCCGTACCTAAACAAATGGAACATAAGAAATCAATAATAATAGATACTAATAATAATACAAATAATAAAAACTTTTTTATTATTATTTTCAATTTATTTATTATTAATTTGTTCCTTTCCATTTGTTTAGATTTTGTTTAGATTTTGGATCGTATTATTATTTTTTTTTTTTATTATTATTATTATTATTATTAATTATTATTAGTAGTATTATAAATTCATATTTGTTACATTCGAAAATCTGAAAATTCGATAACTAACTAATAATAACTAACTAATAATAACTATTAAATTATAGGTATTGTAATTTCCTTTCAAATTTGTCTGTTATTGAACAAAACAAATACGAATTTATCCGAAATTAAAAATGATCCAAAATAACGAATGCCGTATCTAAACGAATGGAACGGAACAAATTAATAATAATAATAAATATTAATAATATTAAAAACGTTTTATTACCTATTTATTAATAATTCATTCCATTCCATTTATTTAGATGCGGCGTTGGATATTTTTGGATAATTTGTAACTTCGGATAAATTCGTATTCGTTACTTTCGAAAATCCGAAAATTCTATAACTAACTAATAATAATTACTGACTATTAAATTATAGGTATCAGAATTTCCTTTCAAATTTGGCTGTTAGTGAATGTAAAGAATAAGAAGTTATCCGAATTTATAAATGATTCAAAAATAACGAATGCCGCATCTAAACGAATGGAATGTAACAAATTAATTATAATAAATAACAATAATAATAAAAATAACAATAAAAACGTTTTTTTTTTTATTACTTTATTATTTATTTACTATTAATTCTTTCCATTCCATTTGTTTAGATGCGGCATTCGTTATTTCAGATCATTTGTAACTTTGGATAAATTCATATTCGTTACATTCGAAAATCCGAAAATGTATCCAAAGTTACAAATTATCCAAAATAACAAATGCCGCATCTAAACAAATGGAATGGAAAGAATTAATAAAAAATAAATAACAATAATTATAAAAATAATAAAAACTTTTTATTAATATTTAATTATTTATTTATTATTAATTTGTTCCATTACATTTGTTTAGATGCGGCATTAGATATTTTTTGGATATTACTATTTTTAATTATATTATTATTATTAATTATTATTATTAGTATTATAAATTCGTATTCGTTACATTCTAAAAACTGAAAATTCTATAACTAACTAATAATAACTAACTATTAAATTATAGGTATCGGAATTTTCTTTCAAATTTGGCTGTTAGTGAATGTAATGAATAAGAAGTTATCCGAATTTATGAATTATCCGAAAATAACGAATGCCGCATCTAAACGAATGGAATGGAACAAATTAATAATAATAAATAACAATAATAATAAAAATAATACAACCTTTTTATTATTATTTTATTATTAATTTGTTCCATTCCATTTGTTTAGATGCAGCATTGGATATTTTTGGATATTATTATTATTATTATTATTAATTATTAGTAGTAGTATTATAAATTCGTATTCGTTACATTCAAAAATCCGAAAATTCGATAACTAACTAATAATAACTATTAAATTATAAGTATTGGAATTTCCTTTCAAATTTGGCTGTTAGTGAATGTACCGAAATAATGAATGCCGCATCTAAACAAATGGAACATAACAAATTAATAATAAATAAATAACAATAATAATAATAATAAAAACGTTTTATTATTTATTTTATTATTTATTTACTATTAATTCGTTGCATTCCATTTGTTTAGATGCAGCATTCATTATTTCGGTGCATTCACTAACAGCCAAATGTGAAAGGAAATTCCAATACTTATAATTTAATAGTTATTATTAGTTAGTTATCATTTAGAATTTTTCGGATTTTTTTTCTTATTTTCGAATTTATGAATTTTCGATTTTATGAATTTATGAATTTTCGAATTTGGGAATTGCGATCATAATGAATGACTTAAAAAAATCAAAAAATAAATATAATGAAACCGAACAACGAATACATTTTTCGACAGCGCACGCGTCTACAAACAATATAGGCATTTTTTATATTTGCATAAATCCTTCTAGGAGCCAGCCTGCTGCTTGCACCAGGGCTGATGAAGCCCCCCCCCCCCCCACCATCAATGGCCGTATTGCATAGAGAAGCACAGAGACCCAGTGATGGCATCATTGGAAATAAAATAAGGTATGTCATGAAAATCAGCATGTTGATGAAGGGGGGGAGGAGGGACCAGGAAAGGAATATTATATAAAAAATAAAATAATAATGATAATAATAATAATAATAATAATAACAAAATAATAAAATTAATATGAAATAATACATTTTTATAAAAATAAATGTTATTATAATAATATTTATAAAATAAATGTATATATATTATGAAAAATAAAAATACTAATAACATAATAATACTGATAATAATAGCAAATATGTATTAATAATAATAATAATAATAATATAAAATAATAATAAAATAAATAAAAATAATACTACTACTACTAATAATAATAATTATTATTAATAATAATAAGATAATAGAAAATAATAATAAAAAATAAAAAAATACTACTACTACTATATAAAATAATAATAATAATAATAATATTAATAATATATAAAATAATATTAAAATAAATACAAATAATAATAGTAATAAAGTACTACTACTACTACTACTACTAATAATAATAATAATATAAAAAATACTACTACTACTACTACTACTACTACTAATATATAATAATAATGAAATAATACTACTACTACTAATAAATCATAATAATAATAATAATAATAATAATATATAAAATAATAATAATTATATAAATACAAATAATAGTAATAATACTACTACTAATAATTATTATTATTATTAATAATAATAATAATAATAATAATAATAATATAATTAAAAATAATATTATAAATAAAAAATACAACTACTAATAATAATGATAAAAATAATAATAATAGTAATAATATATAATAATAATAATAATAATAATAATAATAATAATAATAATAATAATAATAAAATAATAATATTACTACTAATAATTAATATTAATAATAATATTAATAATAATAATAATGATACTACTACTACTAATAATAATAATAACAATAATAATAATAATATAATTAAAAGTAATAATAATAATAATAAAATACTACTACTTCTACTACTACTACTACTAATTATTATTATTATTATTATTATTTTTAATAATAATACTGTAATAATAATAATAATAATATAAATAATAATAATAATAATAATAATAATAATATAAATAATAATAATAATAATATAATTAAAAATAATAATTAAACATCAGCTTTAAACCTGTAGCATTGGCTCCTATCATCAAGCTAAATATGGCCGCCAGGATATACAGAATATGTGATGTGGATCCAGCGCGTCTCTTTTGATGAGCGCCGTGAAGAAGGTAATGAAGCCCAATCACAGCTGAAATCACTAATCAGCGTTCCTAAACGATGCTAATTAATATCTTGCGATTCCTCGGCCTCCTCGCCTCCCGTCAATCACAGGCTCAGGCGGCTCTCCGCAGAGATAAGAAGGGATTAGAGAGACGGCAATGGCGGATTTTTCTTGCGACTGGCAACTAATTACACAGATCTGTGGCCGGGGTTATCGGCGGCGTTGTTGTTCAACAAGTGAGCAGACAGAAGATACGGAACGTCACTCCGAAGATGCGCGTTATCTGGAGTCCCGGTCTCATGTCTGCGATATGCCTTCTTTTTTATTTTTAATAAAAGTCTTCCTGGTGCTGCGTCGCGCCTGAATTGGCCCGCGAGTGACGAGCGCATGTTGAGTGCCGTAATTCTGCAACCGGACTCTCAGATCAGAACTAGAAATGAGGCTTGATTTATGACTATACATTTGGGCAACGCATGCAGAATCGCAATTGAAGGCCATTCATGGTTAATAAGACCCCCATGCACAAAGACAATGCACTGCTACACATGGCAACGCATCGTAGTGCATCACAGAAAGAACGGGGTTGTTGGTGAAAAAGTCACGTGTTGGAAACTTTCTGACTTTTTTTAGGTGCTCCTTTTTGTATTTCTATGGTTTGGTGCCCATTGAGATAAGCCTTGCTCTGTTGGGTGCCCATCGAGGTAAGCCTTGCTGTGTTGGGTGCCCATCGAGGTAAGCCTTACTGTGTTGGGTGCCCATCAATGTAAGCCTTGCTGTGTTGGGTGCCCATCGAGGTAAGCCTTGCTCTGTTGGGTGCCCATCACTGTAATCCTTACTGTGTTGGGTGCCCATCAATGTAAGCCTTGCTGTGTTGGGTGCCCATCAATGTAAGCCTTGCTCTGTTGGGTGCCCATCGAGGTAAGCCTTGCTGTGTTGGGTGCCCATCGAGGTAAGCCTTACTGTGTTGGGTGCCCATCAATGTAAGCCTTGCTGTGTTGGGTGCCCATCGAGGTAAGCCTTGCTGTGTTGGGTGCCCATCAATGTAAGCCTTGCTGTGTTGGGTGCCCATCGAGGTAAGCCTTACTGTGTTGGGTGCCCATCGAGGTAAGCCTTACTGTGTTGGGTGCCCATCAATGTAAGCCTTACTGTGTTGGGTGCCCATCGAGGTAAGCCTTACTGTGTTGGGTGCCCATCGAGGTAAGCCTTACTGTGTTGGGTGCCCATCGAGGTAAGCCTTGCTGTGTTGGGTGCCCATCAATGGAAAGCCTTGCTGCTTTAGGTGGCCATCAAGGGAAGCCTTGCTCTGTTGGATGCCCATCAAGGTAAACTCTTTTGTGCTGGTTGCTCATCAAGGTAAGTTTTGCTATGTTGAGTGGCCATGGAGGTAAGCCTTGCTGTGTCTGGTGCCCATTGACGAAAGCCTTGCTGTGTTTGGTGCCCATTGACGAAAGCCTTGCTGTGTTTGGTGCCCATTGATGGAAGCCTTGCTATGTTGGGTGCCCATCAAGGTAAGCCTTACTGTGTTGAATACCCTTCATTGTAAGTTTTGCTGTGTTGGATGCCCATCAGGGGAAGCTTTTGTGTGCTGGTTGCTCATTGAGGTAAGCTTTGCTATGTTACGTGGCCATCGAGGTAAGGTTGCTGTGTTGGGTGTCCATTGAGGTAAGCCTTGCTGTGTTGGGTGCCCATCGAGGTAAGCCTTGCTGTGTTGGGTGCCCATCGAGGTAAGCCTTGCTGTGTTGGGTGCCCATCGAGGTAAGCCTTGCTGTGTTGGGTGCCCATCAATGGAAAGCCTTGCTGCTTTAGGTGGCCATCAAGGGAAGCCTTGCTCTGTTGGATGCCCATCAAGGTAAACTTTTTTGTGCTGGTTGCTCATCAAGGTAAGTTTTGCTATGTTGAGTGGCCATGGAGGTAAGCCTTGCTGTGTCTGGTGCCCATTGACGAAAGCCTTGCTGTGTTTGGTGCCCATTGATGGAAGCCTTGCTATGTTGGGTGCCCATCAAGGTAAGCCTTACTGTGTTGAATACCCTTTATTGTAAGTTTTGCTGTGTTAGGTGCCCATCAAGGGAAGCCTTGCTCTGTTGGGTGCCCATCAAGGTAAGCTTTTTTGTGCTGGTTGCTCATTGAGGTAAGCTTTGCTATGTTGCGTGGCCATCGAGGTAAGGTTGCTGTGTTGGGTGTCCATTGAGGTAAGCCTTGCTGTGTTGGGTGCCCATCAAGGGAAGCCTTGCTGCCTTAGGTGCCCATCAAGGGAAGTCTTACTCTGTTGGGTTCCCATCAAGGTAAGCCTTACAGTGTTAAGTGCCCTCCATTGTACGTTTTGCTGTGTTGGGTGCCCATCAAGAGAAGCCTTACTGCGTTAGGTGCCCATCAAGGGAAGCCTTGCTGCCTTAGGTGCCCATCAAGGGAAGCCTTGCTCTGTTGGGTGCCCATCAAGGTAAGCTTTTTTGTGCTGGTTGCTCATCGAGGTAAGCTTTGCTATGTTGAGTGGCCATGGAGGTAAGGTTGCTGTGTTGGGTGCCCATAGACGGAAGCCTTGTTGTGTTGAGTGCCCATTGAGGTAAGCCTTGTAGTGTTGGGTGCCCATTGAGTGAAGCCTTACTGTATTGGGTGCCCATTCAGGGAAGCCTTGTAGGGTTGGGTGCCCATAGAGGGAAGCGTTACTGTATTGGGTGCCCATTCAGGGAAGCCTTGTAGTGTTGGGTGCCCATTGAGGGAAGCCTTACTGTATTGGGTGCTCATTCAGGGAAGCCTTGTAGTGTTGGGTGCCCATTGAGGGAAGCCTTGTAGTGTTGGGTGCCCATTCAGGGAAGCCTTGCTGTGTTGGGTGCCCATTGAGGGAAGCCTTACTATATTGGGTGCCCATTCAGGGAAGCCTTGTCATGTTGGGTGCCTCTTAAGGAAAGCCTTACTGTATTGGGTGCCCATTCAGGGAAGCCTTGTAGTGTTGGGTGCCCATTGAGGGAAGCCTTGTAGTGTTGGGTGCCCATTCAGGGAAGCCTTGCTGTGTTGGGTGCCCATTTAGGAGACAGGGGCAAAGTGTTGTCACCCTATAACAGGAAGCACCTGAACAAGGACCTCCATGGCAGGACCACCAGGGTCGCAGCTTCTCACATGTACAGTGGGCCGCGGCAGAGGAACTCCAAAGAATGTGCGCACCGCAGCGGAGGAACCCCGAGGAATGTGCAGCACCAGGAGATCCCGATCCCGAATATGATCCCCCGGCCCGAGGAGAGAAGCACAGCTGCTGCGGGGGAAACGCGCCGGTGGCCATTTTTAGAACAGGATGGAATTTCAGGCCTTATCATAATATAATTTTTACATGTTTAACCCTTTCTGTGCTGCAGCCAACGCCCGGGAGAAACCAACCGACCCAGAGCAGAGCACAGCACAGCAGAGGTTCTCAACTGTTTTCATCGGTGGCCCCTTTAAATATAAGAGTTCCTTATCAATGGAGATCCTGAGCCTGGGAGGATGTACAAGCCTCCTTGTGAGAAGCCCCTCCCCATCACAGTCCTCAGCCCCCCCCTACTTTCACATCAAAGATCTCAGCCCCCACTTTCACATCAGAGATCTCAGCCCCCCACTTTCACATCAGAGATCTCGGCCCCCACTTTCACATCAGAGATCTCGGCCCCCACTTTCACAGCAGTGTCCTCAGCCCCCCACTTTCACATCAGAGATCTCAGCCCTCCGCTTTCACATCAGAGATCTCAGCCCTCCACTTTCACATCAGAGATCTCAGCCCCCCACTTTCACATCAGAGATCTCGGCCCCCACTTTCACAGCAGTGTCCTCAGCCCCCCACTTTCACATCAGAGATCTCAGCCCCCCACTTTCACATCAGAGATCTCAGCCCCCCACTTTCACATCAGAGACCTCAGCCCCCCACTTTCACATCAGAGATCTCAGCCCCCCACTTTCACATCAGAGTCCCCAGCCCCCACTTTCACATCAGAGATCCCAGCCCCCACTTTCACATGAGAGATCTCAGCCCCCCACTTTCACATTAGAGATCTCAGCCCCTCACTTTCACATCAGAGATCTCAGCCCCCCACTTTCACATCAGAGACCTCAGCCCCCCACTTTCACATCAGAGTCCCCAGCCCCCCTTTACATCAGAGATCCCAGCCCCCACTTTCACATCAGAGATCTCAGCCCTCCACTTTCACATCAGAGACCTCAGCCCTCCACTTTCACATCAGAGACCTCAGCCCCCCACTTTCACATCAGAGATCTCAGCCCCCCACTTTCACATCAGAGATCTCAGCCCCCCACTTTCACATCAGAGTCCCCAGCCCCCCTTTACATCAGAGATCCCAGACCTCCGCTTTCACATCAGAGACCTCAGCCCCCCACTTTCAAATCAGAGACCTCAGCCCATCACTTTCACATTAGAGATCTTAGCTCCCCACTTTCACATCAGAGATCTCAGCCCTCCGCTTTCACATCAGAGATCTCAGCCCCCCACTTTCACATCAGAGACCTCAGCCCCCCACTTTCACATTAGAGATCTCAGCCCCTCACTTTCACATCAGAGATCTCAGTCCTCCGCTTTCACATTAGAGATCTCAGCCCCTCACTTTCACATCAGAGATCTCAGCCCCCCACTTTCACATCAGAGATCTCAGCCCCCACTTTCACATCAGAGATCCCAGCCCCCACTTTCACATCAGAGATCTCAGCCCCCCACTTTCACATCAGAGTCCCCAGCCCCCACTTTCACATCAGAGATCCCAGCCCCCACTTTCACATCAGAGATCTCAGCCCCCCACTTTCACATCAGAGATCTCAGCCCCCCACTTTCACATCAGAGTCCCCAGCCCCCCTTTACATCAGAGATCCCAGCCCCCACTTTCACATCAGAGATCTCAGCCCTCCACTTTCACATCAGAGACCTCAGCCCCCCACTTTCACATCAGAGATCTCAGCCCCCCACTTTCACATCAGAGTCCCCAGCCCCCCTTTACATCAGAGATCTCAGACCTCCGCTTTCACATCAGAGACCTCAGCCCCCCACTTTCAAATCAGAGACCTCAGCCCATCACTTTCACATTAGAGATCTTAGCTCCCCACTTTCACATCAGAGATCTCAGCCCTCCGCTTTCACATCAGAGATCTCAGCCCCCCACTTTCACATTAGAGATCTCAGCCCCTCACTTTCACATCAGAGATCTCAGTCCTCCGCTTTCACATTAGAGATCTCAGCCCCTCACTTTCACATCAGAGATCTCAGCCCCCCACTTTCACATCAGAGTCCCCAGCCCCCACTTTCACATCAGAGATCCCAGCCCCCACTTTCACATCAGAGATCTCAGCCCCCCACTTTCACATCAGAGATCTCAGCCCCCCCTTTACATCAGAGATCCCAGCCCCCACTTTCACATCAGAGATCTCAGCCCTCCACTTTCACATCAGAGACCTCAGCCCCCCACTTTCACATCAGAGATCTCAGCCCCCCACTTTCACATCAGAGTCCCCAGCCCCCTTTACATCAGAGATCCCAGACCTCCGCTTTCACATCAGAGACCTCAGCCCCCCACTTTCAAATCAGAGACCTCAGCCCATCACTTTCACATTAGAGATCTTAGCTCCCCACTTTCACATCAGAGATCTCAGCCCTCCGCTTTCACATCAGAGATCTCAGCCCCCCACTTTCACATCAGAGACCTCAGCCCCCCACTTTCACATTAGAGATCTCAGCCTTCCGCTTTCACATCAGAGATCTCAGCCCCCCACTTTCACATCAGAGATCTCAGCCCCCCACTTTCACATCACAGATCTCAGCCCTCCACTTTCACATTAGATATCTCAGCCCCCCACTTTCACATCAGAGCTCTCAACCCCCCACTTTCACATTAGATATCTCAGCCCCCCACTTTCACATCAGAGATCTCAGCCCCCCCACTTTCACATTAGATATCTCAGCCCCCTACTTTCACATCAGAGATCTCCGCCCCCCACTTTCACATTAGAGATCTTAGCCCCCCACTTTCACATCAGAGATCCCAGCCCCCCCATTTTCACATCAGAGATCTCCGCCTCCCACTTTCACATCAGAGATCTCAGCCCCTCACTTTCACATCAGAGATCTCAGTCCTCCGCTTTCACACCAGAGATCTGAGCCCCCCAATTTCACATCAGGGTCCCCAGCCCCCCTTTACATCAGAGATCCCAGCCCTCCACTTTCACACCAGAGATCGATAGCGATAGAGTATATCTTCAGTCGCTCCGTTCGGTGTAGTCCCGGCGTTGGCCATGTGGTGGCGGTATCCACTAAGGATAGGCGGATTTCATGTCACAAAGCGAAGGCTCCGGAGTACGCGAATGTTGATTTCCGCTCGGAAAGCTCTCTAATCCTATTATTAGAAGGTCAGAACTTCTCTCCGAGAGAAGAAATGTATTTCCAATTTTTAATCCTCCCTCGATCCTCCCCTCCCCCGCTCCTACCAGGAGATTACAAGCCCCGTCCCTGTAATTTGATTAGTTGGACGGCTTCTGTTTCCTCCGCCACCCAGATACTTCTTCCATCCGGGATTTAGTCCCCATTTCATCAAGTGGTCGTGGGATCGCCCCCCTCGAGCGTCGCATTCTTCAAAGCATGACATTTACATGGGAGGCGGACGCGGCGGGTTTTCGGTGATAACCGGCATTTAAAGGGCAGCCACACTGATAATGTGTCGGTGTGACCCTTCTATGTATTTATTGCCCCTGCGGCGGCCTCGCGCCTTGTGACTTGCTAATGGCGCAGTATGATCATTGGGGGAGGGGAGACTGAGGAAATGCCTCATCCTGCCTGCAGCAGACTGATGACATCATCTCAGCCCAGCCAAACTCATTGGGGGAGGGGAGTCTGAGGAAATGCTTCCTCCTGCCTGAAGCAGACTGTTGAAATCATCCCAGCCTAGGCACAGTTACTGGGGGAGGAGATACCAGGAGCGGTGAGTCCATAGGGATGCCGGAGGGCGCCGCCCCACCTCTGGCTCGCTCGCT
Organism: Rana kukunoris; assembly: GCA_029574335.1. Classification (NCBI taxonomy): domain Eukaryota; kingdom Metazoa; phylum Chordata; class Amphibia; order Anura; family Ranidae; genus Rana; species Rana kukunoris. The sequence continues at coordinate 2,458,054 of CM056057.1, read as the reverse complement.
CACAGCCACTAAAATATACAGATTCATGCATTGTATGGATCTGTATATTTTCGCTGCTGCCGCCCACTATTCAGCTGGCCGGACATTGAGCGCCGGTCAGCTGAATAACGGCAGCTGGCTGGCTGTGTGGAAGTGCCTATCAGAGCCAGCGGCCCTCAGGCTGTAGTCGGCTTCCGGAAGCTTATCCTCGGGACGTACTGGCGGTGCGTTCCGAGGATAAGACTGACAGGCGTCTCAGCCAATCAGGTAATCTGATTCTGGTAATCAGTAACCTGATCGGCTGAAGCGTCATCGAGGGCGGGACGAGGCACATCGAGGGACGTAGAAGCCAGAAAGGCACAGTGGCGACAATTGGGGGCACAGTGGCACAGTGGCGACAATTGGTGCACAGTGGTGACAATTGGGGGCACAGTGGCACAGTGGCGACAATTGGGTGCACAGTGGTGACAATTGGGGGCACAGTGGCACAGTGACGACAATTGGGGGCACAGTGGCGACAATTGGGGGCACAGTGGCGACAATTGGGGGCACAGTGGCACAGTGACGACAATTGGGGGCACAGTGGCGACAATTGGGGGCACAGTGGCACAGTGGCGACAATTGGGTGCACTGTGGTGACAATTGGGGGCACAGTGGCGACAATTGGGTGCACAGTGGTGACAATTGGGGGCACAGTGGCACAGTGGCGACAATTGGGTGCACAGTGGCGACAATTGATGGCACAGTGGTGGCAATTGATGGCACAGTGGCTGCATTTGATGGCATGGCACAGTGGTGTCAATTGATGGCACAGTGGCTGCGCTTGATGTACACAATAGCTGCGTTTGATAGGCACAGTGAGGCTGCAATTGTTTTTTTTTTTTCGTTTGTGCCCCCCCCCCCAAAAAAAAAAGTTTGAGCACCAGCCGCCACTGGGAGATACTGAGAAAATGCCTCCTCTTGCCTGCAGAAGACTGATGACATCATCCCAGCCTAGGCTAAATCATTGTGGGAGGGGAGACTGAGGAATTTCTTCCTCCTGCCTGCAGCAGGATGGTGACATCATCCCAGCCTAGGCAAAGTCACTGGGGGATGGGAGACTGTGGAAATGACTTCTTCTGCCTGCAGCAGACTGATGAGAAAATCTCAGCCTAGACAAAGTCGCTGACTGTAGATCAAGAGCAGCTTTTTAGTTTTGAACGGAGTATACCTTTGAAGAAGGAGAAGAAGAAGGAGAAGGAGAAAGAGAAGAAGACGGTGAAGGAAAAGGAGAGGGAGGAAAAGAATGATAAGAAGACGGAGATAATGGAGAAGGAGAAGAAGATGAAGAAGGAGAAGGAGATGGAGAAGGAGGAGAAGGAGAAGGAGAAGCAGATGAAGATCGAGAAGGAGAAGGAGAAGATGATGGAGAAAGAAAAGGATAAGAAGAAGGAGAAAGAGAGGAAGATGGAGACGAAGAAGAAGCAAGTGAAGGTAAAGGAGAGGGAGGAGGAGAATGAGAAGGAGAAAATGGAAAAGGAGAAGAAGATTGAGGAGAAGAAGATAAAGGAGAAGAAGATAGAGAAGGAGAAGAAGATGGAGAAAGAGAAGAAGACAGTAAGGGTAAAGGAGAGGGAGGATGAGAATGGATGGAGAAGATGATGGAGAAAGAGAAGAAGATGGAGAAGGAGAAGGAGAAGAAGATGGAGAAGGAGAAGAAGATGGAGAAGGAGAACGATAAGAAGACGGAGAAGGAGAAGAAGAAGGAGAAGAAGATGGAGAAGGAGAAGAAGACGGGAAAGTTAAAGGAGAGGGAGGAGGACAATAAGAAGAAGAAGAAGAAGGAGAAAATGGAGAAGAAGAAGATAGAGAAGGAGAAGATGATGGAGAAAGAGAAGGAGATAAAGATGGAGGAGAACGATAAGAAGACGGAGAAGGAGAAGATGATGCAGAAGGAGAACGATAAGAAGACGGAGAAGGAGAAGAATATGGAGAAAGAGAAGGAGAAGAAGATGGAGATGGAGAAGGAGAAGAAGGATAAGAAGATGGAGAAGAAGACGGGGAAGGTAAAGGAGAGGGAGGAGGAGAATGAAAACAATAAGAAGACAGAGAAGGAGAAGAAGATGGAAAAGGAGAAGAAGATGGAGGAGAAGAAGAAGGAGAAGGAGAAGGATAAGAAGATGGAGAAGGAGAAGAAGATGGGGAAGTTAAAGGAGAGGGAGGAGGACAATGAGAAGAAGAAGAAGAAGGAGAAGATGGATAAGAAGAAGATAGAGAAGGAGAAGAAGATGGAGAAGGAGAAGCATAGGAAGACGGAGAAGGAGAAGAAGATGGAGAAGGAGAAAAAGATGGAGAAGGAAAACAATAGGAAAATGGAGAAGGAAAAGAAGGATAAGAAGATAGAGAAAAAGACAGGGAAGGTAAAGGAGAGGGAGGAGGAGAATGAGAACGATAAGAAGACGGAGAAGGAGAAGAAGGTGGAGAAGGAGAAGATGGAGAAGGATAAGAAGATGAAGAAAGGAGAAGAAGACGGGGAAGATAAAGGAGAGGGAGGAGGAGAATGAGAACGATAAGAAGACAGAGAAGGAGAAGAAGATGGAAAAGGAGAAGAAGATGGAGATGGAGGAGAAGGAGAAGAAGATGGGAAAGATAAAGGAGAGGGAGGAGGAGAATGAGGAGAAGATGGAGAAGGAGAAGAAGAAGAAGAGGAGGAAGGAGAAGAATTAGGATTATTAGTTATATAATACTAATAATAATCATCCTCGTTATCATAAACCTCCCAGCACATCTCTATAAAGCCTTGTCCAGTATTTTGGGCGGGTGATCGGTGGAGAAGATCCTGGAGAAGATCCTGGAGAGTCTCATTTCGATCCTCTCCTCCTCCTCCTTCCTCGGAGTCACATTTCTGATCTTTCTCTGATCACCTGTTCTCGTGTTTAGCACTGAGATCGCACTCCTGTCTGGAAAATTACACGCCATTGATTTATTCCAGGCGCTTGTCGGAGGAGCCGGGAGGAGGAGGAGAAGAAGTCGGAGATGTTAAAACATTTGTTCTCTGCATCTAAAACAATTATCCCAACGACTTTGGTGGGCCTTCGCCGTACAGCGCGGGCGGGTTACAAAGTCTCGCTGTATATTGCCGGATAATGATGATGTTACATAAAATTATTCTAAACCCAGAAAAGACACAAAGAGTTATGAGATAATATCCGAGCGACTCTCATATTATACATGGGGAGCGCCACACGCCATATCTTTATTAAAGGAATCTATATGATTGTCCCTTTGCAAAAAAAACACTAAAGGCACATAAACAAACATTCATTTAAATCTATTCCTTAATAGCAATAAAGGTTTTAAATCCAATTTGTATGTGCCACATGACTTTGCAGACCCAGATATTACCTTGTAAACGTATCAGTAATATCACTGTGCAGAGAGCAGAGCTGTGGGAGGGGCCCATCAGTCTCCTCCCACTACAGGCTGCCTGCAGAAAACTACAGGAAGGGGCGGAGACAAGACCAGTCACTCTGCACAAGGAGAGAGAGCAGGGACTGGTCTTTATTACAGGAAGTTCCTGCACAGAAGCAAAGTCTCACACTGGATTGCTTTACTTATCTATCTATTTATTTAACCTGTATACCTTTTATTTATTTATATACATACAATATATATACCCGTTTTAAGCCTGAATACCTATTATTTCATTTATTTTATCCTGTATACCTATTCTTTATTTTTATTTAAATTTTTAACCTGTATGTCTATTATCATTTTATTTATCCTGTATACCTATTTTTTTCGTATATCTATTATTATTTTTATTTTTTTAGCCTGTATACCCATTATTTAATTTGTATACCTATTATTTAATTTTTTTTATCTTGTATATCTATTATTTTTTGTTTTTAAACCTGTATATGTATTATAATTTATTTTAATCCTGTATACCTATTTATTTATTCTGTATACCTATTTTTTTTCTGTATATCTATTATTTATTACATTTTTTTTAATCCTGTGTACCTATTTTTTTTAAACCTTTATACCCATTATTTCATTTTTTTATCCTGCAATATACCATACCTATTTTTTTCTGTATACCTATTATTATTTTTTTTATCCTGTATACCTATTATTTATGTTTTAAACCTGTATACCTATTATTTCATCTTTATTTATCCTGTAGACCTATTATTTCATTTTTTTTAAATCTTGTATACCTATTTTTTTTTATTTTTAACCTGTATACCCATTATTCATTTATTTTTATCCTGTATACCAATTTTTTGTTTGTTTTTAAACCTGTATATGTATTATAATGTCTTTTAATCCCGTATACCTATTTATTTATCCTGTATACCTATTTTTTTGTAAACCTTTATACCCAATATTTCATTTTTTTATTCTGTAGTATACCTATTATTTTTCTGTATACCTATTATTTATTTATTTGTGTATCCTGTATACCTATTATTTTTTTATATCCTGTATACCTATTTTTTTTTCACCTAGATGCCTATTATTCATTTATTTTTTATCCTGTATGCCCATTATTTTTTGTTTTTAAACCTGTATATCTATTATCATTTGTTTTTATCCCGTATACCGGTACCTATTTATTTATCCTGGATACCTATTATTTTTCCCGTATATCTATTATTTTTTATTTTTAGCCTGTATACCTATTTTTTTTTTTTTTAAACCTGTATAACCATTATTTAATTTCTTTATCCTGTAGTATACCTATTATTTTTCTGTATACCTATAATCTATGTTTTAATCCTGTATACCTATTATTTCATTTTTTAAATCCTGTACACCTATTTTTTTATTTTTAACCTGTATACCTATTATGCATTTATTTTCATCCTGTATACCCATTTTTTTTTGTTTTTAAACCTGTATATGTATTATAATGTCTTTTAATCCTGTATACCAATTTATTTATCCTGTATACCAATTTTTTTTGTAAACCTTTATACCCATTATTTCATTTTTTATTCTGTAGTATACCTATTATTTTTTTATATCCTGTATACCTATTATTTATGTTATAGGCCTGAATACCTATTATTTTTTTATATCCTGTATACCTATTTTTTTTCACCTAGATACCTATTATTCATTTATTTTTTTATCCTGTATGCCCATTATTTTTTGTTTTTAAACCTGTATATCTATTATCATTTGTTTTTATCCCGTATACCGGTACCTATTTATTTATCCTGTATACCTATTTTTTTCCCCGTATATCTATTATTTTTTATTTTTAGCCTGTATACCTATTTTTTTATTTTTTTAAACCTGTATAACCATTATTTAATTTCTTTATCCTGTAGTATACCTATTATTTTTCTGTATACCTATAATTTATGTTTTAATCCTGTATACCTATTTTTTATTTTTATCCTGTATACCCAATATTTTTTGTTTTTAAACCTGTATATGTATTATAATTTCTTTGAATCCCGTATACCTATTTATTTATCATGTATATCTATTTTTTTCTGTATATCTATTATTTATTTAAAATATATTTATCCTGTATGCCTATTTTTTTTTTCTGTATATCTATTATTTTTTTTTTTTTTTTTTATCCTGTATACCTATTTTTTTTTTAAGTTATACACATTATTTCATTTTTTTTATTCTGTAGTATATCTATACTTTTCCTTTATACCTATTATTTATTAATTTATCCTGTATACCTATCATTTATGTTTTAAGCCTGTTTACCTATTATTTCATTTTTTTTTTAATCCTGCATACCTATTTTTTATTTTTAATCTGTATACCTGTTATGAATATTTTTCTGTATATCTATTATAATTGCTTCTTTTTATCCTGCATACCTATTTTTTTCTAGGGGCCAATGGGCGGGGCCACGTATTGTAAGATCTTGGATGAGAACCTTCTTCCCTCAGCCAGAACACTGAAGATGGGACATGGACGGGTCTTCCAGCATGACAATGACCCAAAACATATCGCCAAGGCAACAAAGAAGTGTCTCAAGAAGAAGCACATTAAGGTCATGGAGTGGACTAGCCAGTCTCCAGACCTTAATCCTATAGGAAATGTATGGAAGGAGCTGAAACTTCGAGTTGCCAATTGAGAGACAGCCAAGAAACCTTAAGGCATGGGTGCTCAACCTGTGGCCCTTCAGCTGTTCTGGAACTCAAGAAGAAGCACATTAAGGTCACGGAGTGGCCCATCCAGTCTCCAGACCTTAATCCTATAGAAAATGTATGGAGGAGCTTCGAGTTGCCAAAAGACAGCCAAGGAACCTTCAGGATGTAGAGAAGAGTGAAGAAAAATCCCTCCTGAGATGTGTGGAGATCTGATCACCGACTACTAGAAACATCCGACCTCTGTGCTTCCCAACAAGGGACCTCCCCCAACTGCTAAGGAACCTCCCCCAACTACTAAGGAACCTTCCCTGACTACTAAGGAACCTCCCCTGACTACTAAGGAACCTCCCCCAACTACTAAGGAACCTCCCCCAACTACTAAGGAACCTCCCCCGACTACTAAGCAACCTCCTCCAACTACTAAGGTGGTCAAATACTTATTTTACTCTCTGTACTCCATTTATAACATTTGTATTGTGTGTTTTTTTCTGGATTTTTGTTTGATATTCTGTCTCTATCATATAAAATACAGAGGAACCTTGGATTACAAGCATAATCCGCTCCAGGAGAATGCTCGTAATCCAAAGCACTCACATATCACTGATACCAATGATGGTACACTATTCCTCCCACTGATACCAATGATGGGGCACTATTCCTCCCACTGATACCAATGATGGGGCACTATTCCTCCCACTGACACCAATGATGGGACACTATTCCTCCCACTGATACCAATGATGGGACACTATTCCTCCCACTGATACCAATGATGGGACACTATTCCTCCCACTGACACCAATGATGGGACACTATTCCTCCCACTGACACCAATGATGGGACACTATTCCTCCCACTGATACCAATGATGGGACACTATTCCTCCCACTGACACCAATGATGGGACACTATTCCTCCCACTGACACCAATGATGGGACACTATTCCTCCCACTGATACCAATGATGGGACACTATTCCTCCCACTGACACCAATGATGGGACACTATTCCTCCCACTGATACCAATGATGGGACACTATTCCTCCCACTGATACCAATGATGGGACACTATTCCTCCCACTGACACCAATGATGGGACACTATTCCTCCCACTGACACCAATGATGGGGCACTATTCCTCTCACTGATACCAATAATGGGACACTATTCCTCCCACGGATACCAATGATGGGACACTATTCCCCCCCACTGACACCAATGATGGGACACTATTCCTTCCACTGACACCAATGATGAGACACTATTCCTCCCACTGACACCAATGATGGGGCACTATTCCTCTCACTGATACCAATAATGGGACACTATTCCTCCCACTGATACCAATGATGGGACACTATTCCTCCCACTGACACCAATGATGGGGCACTATTCCTCTCACTGATACCAATAATGGGACACTATTCCTCCCACTGATACCAATGATGGGACACTATTCCCCCCACTGACACCAATGATGGGACACTATTCCCCCCCCACTGACACCAATGATGGGACACTATTCCCCCCACTGACACCAATGATGGGACACTATTCCCCCCACTGACACCAATGATGGGACACTATTCCCCCCACTGACACCAATGATGGGACACTATTCCTCCCACTGACACCAATAATGGGACACTATTCCTCCCACTGACACCAATGATGGGACACTATTCCTCCCACTGATACCAATGATGGGACACTATTCCTCCCACTGATACCAATAATGGGACACTATTCCTCCCACTGATACCAATGATGGGGCACTATTCCTCCCACTGACACCAATGATGGGGCACTATTCCTCTCACTGATACCAATAATGGGACACTATTCCTCCCACTGATACCAATGATGGGACACTATTCCCCCCACTGACACCAATGATGGGACACTATTCCCCCCCACTGACACCAATGATGGGACACTATTCCTCCCACTGATACCAATGACGGGACACTATTCCTCCCACTGACACCAATGATGGGGCACTATTCCTCCCACTGATACCAATGATGGGACACTATTCCTCCCACTGATACCAATGATGGGACACTATTCCTCCCACTGATACCAATAATGGGACACTATTCCTCCCACTGATACCAATGATGGGGCACTATTCCTCCCACTGATACCAATGATGGGGCACTATTCCTCCCACTGATACCAATGATGGGGCTCTCAGAAAATATATAATGTTTGGGGGGGGGGGGGGGCTTCAGGCATAAAATGATGTGCAAAAAATAAATAAAAACCCACACAAACGTCTCTGGCAGCGAGAGTCTCTTCTCCTCATCCCCCCCCCCGTATCTCTCGCCTGTCACCAAGTCAATGAGATGATGAACTGATCGGCCTGCATGGAGTTTGTTACATTTGTGTAATCATCTCGGAGTGTCTTGTATATCTGCCAACATAAACTCGGCCGTTAGTGAGCCTCACATCATCATTATCGGAGGCCTTCGGATTGCTGGTGTTGAAATCATCTTATCTTCGGATGTCTAATCCGTTTGTCACCGGCGAGGGATTCCAAGGAAGTAATATTTTAAAACAGCGGTTTTCCGAATCCGGAGTTATTTTACTCCCAAAGAATGTGCTTCCATCAGCAAAGGGAGAACCTTTCAACTTCCAATACACGGCGCTTCATGTAAAAACCGCCTCCTTAGACCCACTCAGTATGGTCACCTGCTGGCTTGGAACCAGGGGCGTCGGAAGGGGGGGCTAGGGGGGCTGCAGCCCCAAATGTGATGCCAAAAAGCCCCGAGTCTCATGATGGCAGGTCTCCATTGTTAGCCCCGAGCGGGTGGCGAGCGCCTGGACCGATCTGATCCCGAGCATCACCAAATGTGGCCGAGTGCCATAGCAGGTCCCGCCTTCTGGAGAGTGCGCAATGCCTATGATGGACGTGCCACTGGTTCAATGCCAGGACCACGGGACGTGTGACATCCATCATAGGCGCTGCAGGCTCCAGAAGGCGGGAATTACAATGTGGCCGTCGCTTGATGCTTGGGCGGGCGGCTCTCCTCTCCTCCCCTCCTCGGTTCTCCTCCAGGCTCCTCGGCTCTCCTCCCCTCCAGGCTCTTAGGCTCTGCTCCTCTCCAGGCTCCTCGGCTCTCCTCCCCTCCAGGCTCTTAGGCTCTGCTCCTCTCCAGGCTCCTCGGCTCTCCTCCCCTCCAGGCTCTTAGGCTCTGCTCCTCTCCAGGCTCCTCGACTCTCCTCCCCTCCAGGCTCTTAGGCTTTCCTTCCCTCTAGGCTCCTCGGCTCTCCTCCCCTCCAGGCTCCTCGGCTCTCCTCCCCTTCAGGCTCCTCGGCTCTCCTCCCCTTCAGGCTCCTCGGCTCTCCTCCCCTTCAGGCTCCTCGGCTCTCCTCCCCTCCAGGCTCCTTAGCTCCCCTCCCCTCCAGACTCCTCACATCCATCGCCTGGGATCTCCAGGTTGTTTACATGGTCACATCCATCACCTGGGATCTCCAGTGTGTTTACATGGTCACATCCATCACCTGGGATCTCCAGGTTGTTTACATGGTCACATCCATTACCTGGGATCTCCAGTTTGTTTACATGGTCACATCCATCACCTGGGATCTCCAGGTTGTTTACATGGTCACATCCATTACCTGGGATCTCCAGTTTGTTTACATGGTCACATCCATCACCTGGGATCTCGGGTTGTTTACATGGTCACATCCATCACCTGGGATCTCGGGTTGTTTACATGGTCACATCCATCACCTGGGATCTCGGGTTGTTTACATGGTCACATCCATCACCTCGGATCTCGGGTTGTTTACATGGTCACATCCATTACCTGGGATCTCGGGTTGTTTACATGGTCACATCCATCACCTGGGATCTCCAGTTTGTTTACATGGTCACATCCATCACCTGGGATCTCGGGTTGTTTACATGGTCACATCCATCACCTGGGATCTCGGTTTGTTTACATGGTCACATCCATCACCTGGGATCTCCAGTTTGTTTACATGGTCACATCCATCGCCTGGGATCTCCAGTTTGTTTACATGGTCACATCCATCACCTGGGATCTCCAGTTTGTTTACATGGTCACATCCATCACCTGGGATCTCAGGTTGTTTACATGGTCACATCCATCACCTGGGATCTCCAGTTAGTTTACATGGTCACATCCATCGCCTGGGATCTTCAGTTTGTTTACATGGTCACATCCATCACCTGGGATCTCCAGTTTATTTACATGGTCACATCCATCACCTGGGATCTCCAGTTTGTTTACATGGTCACATCCATCACCTGGGATCTCCAGTTTGTTTATATGGTTACTCACATCCATCGCTTGAGATCTCCAGTTTTTTTTTTATAAATGGCAGCCAACCAGGGATGCTGAATGAGAACATTGACCAAATATGGCCATGACAATCACCTGGGATCTCCAGTTTGTTTACATGGTCACATCCATCACCTGGGATCTCCAGTTTGTTTACATGGTCACATCCATCACCTGGGATCTCGGGTTGTTTACATGGTCACATCCATCACCTGGGATCTCCAGTTTGTTTACATGGTCACATCCATCACCTGGGATCTCCAGTTTGTTTACATGGTCACATCCATCACCTGGGATCTTGGGTTGTTTACATGGTCACATCCATCACCTGGGATCTCGGGTTGTTTACATGGTCACATCCATTACCTGGGATCTCGGGTTGTTTACATGGTCACATCCATCACCTGGGATCTCCAGTTTGTTTACATGGTCACATCCATCACCTGGGATCTCGGGTTGTTTACATGGTCACATCCATCACCTGGGATCTCGGTTTGTTTACATGGTCACATCCATCACCTGGGATCTCCAGTTTGTTTACATGGTCACATCCATCGCCTGGGATCTCCAGTTTGTTTACATGGTCACATCCATCGCCTGGGATCTCGGGTTGTTTACATGGTCACATCCATTACCTGGGATCTCGGGTTGTTTACATGGTCACATCCATCACCTGGGATCTCCAGTTTGTTTACATGGTCACATCCATCACCTGGGATCTCCAGTTTGTTTACATGGTCACATCCATCACCTGGGATCTCGGGTTGTTTACATGGTCACATCCATCACCTGGGATCTCCAGTTTGTTTACATGGTCACATCCATCACCTGGGATCTCCAGTTTGTTTACATGGTCACATCCATCACCTGGGATCTCGGGTTGTTTACATGGTCACATCCATCACCTGGGATCTCCAGTTTGTTTACATGGTCACACCCATCATCTGGGATTTCCAGTTTGTTTACATGGTCACATCCATCACCTGGGATCTCGGGTTGTTTACATGGTCACATCCATCACCTGGGATCTCCAGTTTGTTTACATGGTCACATCCATCGCCTGGGATCTCCAGTTTGTTTACATGGTCACATCCATCACCTGGGATCTCCAGTTTGTTTACATGGTCACATCCATCACCTGGGATCTCAGGTTGTTTACATGGTCACATCCATCACCTGGGATCTCCAGTTTGTTTACATGGTCACATCCATCGCCTGGGATCTTCAGTTTGTTTACATGGTCACATCCATCACCTGGGATCTCCAGTTTATTTACATGGTCACATCCATCACCTGGGATCTCCAGTTTGTTTACATGGTCACATCCATCACCTGGGATCTCCAGTTTGTTTATATGGTTACTCACATCCATCGCTTGAGATCTCCAGTTTTTTTTTTATAAATGGCAGCCAACCAGGGATGCTGAATGAGAACATTGACCAAATATGGCCATGACAATCACCTGGGATCTCCAGTTTGTTTACATGGTCACATCCATCACCTGGGATCTCCAGTTTGTTTACATGGTCACATCCATCACCTGGGATCTCGGGTTGTTTACATGGTCACATCCATCACCTGGGATCTCCAGTTTGTTTACATGGTCACATCCATCACCTGGGATCTCCAGTTTGTTTACATGGTCACATCCATCACCTGGGATCTTGGGTTGTTTACATGGTCACATCCATCACCTGGGATCTCCAGTTTGTTTAAATGGTCACATCCATCACCTGGGATCTCCAGTTTGTTTACATGGTCACATCCATCACCTGGGATCTCGGGTTGTTTACATGGTCACATCCATGACCTGGGATCTCCAGTTTGTTTACATGGTCACATCCATCACCTGGCATCTCCAGTTTGTTTACATGGTCACATCCATCACCTGGGATCTCCAGTTTGTTTACATGGTCACATCCATCGCCTGGGATCTCCAGTTTGTTTACATGGTCACATCCATCGCCTGGGATCTCCAGTTTGTTTACATGGTCACATCCATCACCTGGGATCTCGGTTTGTTTACATGGTCACATCCATCACCTGGGATCTCCAGTTTGTTTACATGGTCACATCCATCACCTGGGATCTCCAGTTTATTTACATGGTCACATCCATCACCTGGGATCTCGGGTTGTTTACATGGTCACATCCATCACCTGGGATCTCGGTTTGTTTACATGGTCACGTCCATCACCTGGGATCTCCAGTTTGTTTACATGGTCACATCCATCGCCTGGGATCTCCAGTTTGTTTACATGGTCACATCCATCACCTGGGATCTCCAGTTTGTTTACATGGTCACATCCATCACCTGGGATCTCGGGTTGTTTACATGGTCACATCCATCACCTGGGATCTCCAGTTTGTTTACATGGTCACATCCATCACCTGGGATCTCCAGTTTGTTTACATGGTCACATCCATCACCTGGGATCTCGGGTTGTTTACATGGTCACATCCATCACCTGGGATCTCCAGTTTGTTTACATGGTCACATCCATCACCTGGGATCTCCAGTTTGTTTACATGGTCACATCCATCACCTGGGATCTCGGGTTGTTTACATGGTCACATCCATCGCCTGGGATCTCCAGTTTGTTTACATGGTCACATCCATCACCTGGGATCTCCAGTTTGTTTACATGGTCACATCCATCACCTGGGATCTCGGGTTGTTTACATGGTCACATCCATCACCTGGGATCTCCAGTTTGTTTACATGGTCACATCCATCACCTGGGATCTCCAGTTTGTTTACATGGTCACATCCATCACCTGGGATCTCGGGTTGTTTACATGGTCACATCCATCACCTGGGATCTCCAGTTTGTTTACATGGTCACATCCATCACCTGGGATCTCCAGTTTGTTTACATGGTCACATCCATCACCTGGGATCTCGGGTTGTTTACATGGTCACATCCATCACCTGGGATCTACAGTTTGTTTACATGGTCACATCCATCGCCTGGGATCTCCAGTTTGTTTACATGGTCACACCCATCACCTGGGATCTCCAGTTTGTTTACATGGTTACATCCATCACCTGGGATCTCGGGTTGTTTACATGGTCACATCCATCACCTGGGATCTCCAGTTTGTTTACATGGTCACATCCATCACCTGGGATCTCGGGTTGTTTACATGGTCACATCCATCACCTGGGATCTCCAGTTTGTTTACATGGTCACATCCATCACCTGGGATCTCCAGTTTGTTTACATGGTCACATCCATCACCTGGGATCTCCAGTTTGTTTATATGGTTACTCACATCCATCGCTTGAGATCTCCAGTTTTTTTTATAAATGGCAGCCAACCAGGGATGCTGAATGAGAACATTGACCAAATATGGCCATGACAATCACATGGGATCTCCAGTTGGTTTACATGGTCACATCCATCACTTGGGATCTCCAGGTACTGATCTGTGTCAGACATTTGTAAACACAGACAACAAACTGCATGGGCATCACATCAGGATTTACAGGATGATATCTCTGAGCCCAGGAAGTAGATGGGGACCTTGGATGATGCCCGAACCAAGGTGGCGCTGTTCTTCTGGAGAGAGAATCCAGGTGAAGGCACTGACAAGGGGAGTCTTGTGATAAACACCTGGAAGTGCTACACACGTTACTCAGCATGAAAACACATGAATGCGACTTCACAGGCAAGCATTGCGAATTGCTTCATGAAAGAGTTAAAATATGTCCCGGGTGTGATATACAGATGTGCTGTCCATGTACATGGAGGGAGTCATATGATCAGGTTTGCATTAGTAACACAATCTGCGGTGGTGCGAGTAATTAGAGATGGATGGGAATGCAATTTCCAGAAGAATTCCAACCTTCCCGTAAGAAACCAGAAGACACGCTGGTGCGGCGCTGTTAGATGTTTAGCCGGCTGCCTCTTCCTGTATACCGCCAGGACATATTAAAGGCTAACTTATTATTTATTCTTTATTTTCTGCATTATTTTATCCCTGCTGTGCGCAAAAAATCAAGATCTGCAAGTAATACGGACCATCTTGGTTGCCACCATGTCCCTCCTCTCAGCTGGCTAATAGATTAGATGTCGTGTCACTTCCCAGGTTGGATCACATACAAAGAGAGGCACTAGTTCTAATATTATTTAGTTGTTCAGTATGGGGGCCCCATGATTAGGGTTAGGGTTGGGGTTAGAGTTAGGGTTAGGGGTTAGGGTTGGGGTTAGTGTTAGAGTTAGGGTTGGGATTAGGGTTAGGGGTTAGGGTTGGGATTAGGGGTTAGGGTTGGGGTTAGGGTTAGGGTTAGGGTTGGGATTAGGGTTAGGGGTTAGGGTTGGGATTAGGGGTTAGGGTTGGGGTTAGGGTTAGGGTTGGGATTAGGGTTAGGGGTTAGGGTTAGGGTTGGGATTAGGGTTAGGGGTTAGGGTTAGGGTTATGGTTGGGATTAGGGTTAGGGTTAGGGGTTAGGGTTGGTATTAGGGTTAGGGGTTAGGGTTAGGGTTGGGATTAGGGTTAGGGGTTAGGGTTAGGGTTGGGATTAGGGTTAGGGGTTAGGGTTAGGGTTATGGTTGGGATTAGGGTTAGGGTTAGGGGTTAGGGTTTTTATGGTTTAAGGGCTAGGGTTAGGGTTGGTGTTTGGGGTTAGGGTTAAGGGCTAAGGGCTAGGGTTAGGGTTATGGTTAGGATTAGGGTTGGGGTTAAGGTCTCCCCTTGAAGAATAAGGCTAGGACTCAGAAATTGGAACAGGGACCTTCCCAGAGGTCAAAGGTCAGAAGGTGGGTTACAAGAGGTCAAAGGTCACAATGTTTGGCTGACCCACCCCCAACAAAGTGTACCGCATACCCCATCTAAGTTGTGAGAATGAACAAGCCGGGAAAGTGCTTTGCAAAAATTTGTGGCCAAGATTTGCAGGTGTCAGAGCCCATGGCAGGTTGCCACCATGTTCCTCCTCTCAGCTGGCTAATAGATTAGACATCGTGTCACTTCCCAGGTTGGATCACATACAAAGAGAGGCGCTAGGTCACCTATTATTTAGTAGTTCAGTATGGGGGCCACATGATTAGGGGTTAGGGTTAGGTTTGGGGTTGGCATTAGAGTTTGGGGTTAGGGTTAGGGTTAATGGTTAGGGTTGGGGTTAGGGTTGGGGTTAGGGTTTCCCCTTGAAGAATAAGGCTAGGCACAGTGTCTGCGTTTGGTACAGTGGCTGCGTTTGATGGGCACAGTGGCTGCGTTTGATGGGCACAGTGGCTGCATTTGGTAGAGTGGCTGCATTTGATGGGCACAGTGGCTGCGTTCGTTGGGAACAGTGGCTACATTTGATGGGCACAGTGGCTGCGTTTGATGGGCACAGTGGCTGCGTTCATTGGGCACAGTGGCTGCGTTTGATGGGCACAGTGGCTGCGTTTGATGGGCACAGTGGCTGCGCTGGATGGGCACAGTGGCTGCTTTTGTTACAGTGGCTGCAATTTATGTTTTTTTCCAGAATTTTTCAGTTTGTTTGCGCCCCCCAATAATTTTGAGCACCAGTCGCCACTGCTAAGGGGGTAATTCTTCCCATCAGTGTAAGTAGCATTCCTCCCACTGACCATCACACCAATGCAGTGGTTCTCAACCTGGGGGTCGGGACCCACTCGGGGGTCGAATGATGATTTGCCAGGGGTCACCGAATCCTGGGCTGTTCCTAAAGCCAGCACCGCCCTCCCAGCCTTTTTGCCCACTCAGCCTCTCCGCAGCCGCCCATTCAGTTCACAGCATGACTGGGGGGCAGAGACTAGAGGTCAGCTGACTGGTGAGGAATGTGAAGTGGGAGGGGCTGGAGGAGACCCTATCTCCTGATTTCGGCATAGGTGTCACTGCTACGAGACACCACAAAGGGGTTTTAATATTGTACAAGTGGAAAGGAACTCAGGGAGCTGTACATTTTCATGGGTTATGGGCAGGGCCGACCCTAGGCAGGGTGCACAGGGTGCATTGCACCCAGGGGCCTGCAGAGGTGCAGGCGCCAAAGTGCCAGAGTTCTCCCCTCCCGCCTTCTCTCCATGTTTGTGTCCGTCCAGAACTAGTCTTCTGAGCATAGGTGTGTGTCCGTCCAGAACTGATGTGTGAGCATAGGGCATTTGCTGATGTGCAGGAATGAATTCCTCACACTGGGAGTATTGGGTCCCGCACTGTCTCCACCAACTCCAGTTGGAATGCCTCCCCCTCCCATCTCTATCTCAGGCTGCACAGAGAGAGAATCGAGGTGAGTCACAGTGTTCAGTGTGCTGGAGGATGGCATCCCCAGCATCCCTTTACACGTGCTCTGGGATGCCCCTGCTCTAGATGTTTTATGGCATGATAGATTGCACAGGATACACAGCCCCTGCCCATTCCTGTGCCTAGTCCATCTACAGATGTGATGTATAATGAGATGTACCAAGAGACCTTTCCCACTGACAGTGCTGGGGCATCGGTGGTAAAGCGCCGCTAGCTTTAGCGGAGCATTACTGTCATTATAGAGGTACATTTAACCCCCACTAGTGGCCAAATAAAGGATTCAAAGGTGCCAGTACCAAAGCGCTTTGCAGGCACTGCCCATTGATTTCAATTGGCAGGGGCGCTTTAGGAGCAGTATACATGTGGGGGCGCCAGAAATATTTCTGCACCCAGGAACCTGTGACCCTAGGATCGGCCCTGGTTATGGGTGCAAATTACTTGTATTGCCTTGGGTGCTGACAACCCACGCTAAGAAAATAGTTTTACTGTTAGGGGTCCCCACAACCTGGGAAATTTTATCAAGGGGTCACGGCACTAGAAAAGTTGAGAACCACTGCACTAATATATCAAACGATGTAGATCTAGGAATTACTATCCGGAGTTCCCCGAGATCGGAAAATTATTTTATGGGTTCCTTCGTGTTGAAAAGTTTGAGAGCGGCAGTTTCTGGAGTTTTGTGACATCAGAATGGGAGGGAACTGAAAGCCGAGAACGCGCTTTCTGCGGATGATTGATGGATTTTGAAACATTTTTGAAATACAAAGGAAGGAAAAACTGGATGTCCCCGAAGATCCGCCGAAGAATGATCTTGCGGTGAAAAAAAAGAAGAAGTCTGATATCTAAACCTTTATTCTGGCGAGAGAGTCAAGAGATGACATCGGAGATCCCCGCAGAATTGTGTAAGAACGTTCCTGAGCGCGATGCAGAGAAATATGGCGCGGATTGTTTGCCGGCTGTGTGCAGGTGGGTTCTGTGCGCGGAAATGAAATGTAATCTTCGGCTGAGAGCGACAAACTTTGGAGAGTCGGTTATAGATTGGATATACAACTAGTACAAAACCCTGAAGGATCGAGACACTCATCAATCAATACAAACCACAGGTGATAAATATCTATTATAGATCAAATATTTACTCCCCTCCCAAGGATAGAGGATGTAAAAAGGTATAAAATGTTACATAAAAACACTACGGGGTCCTCCAACGAAGATTAGTATGGAAATTGTAGTATTCCAGGGGGTTTCAAAGTTAGGGTTGGAACCTAGGGTTAGGGGTTAGGATTAGGGTTGGGGTTAGGGTCAGGGTTAGGGGTTAGGGTTAGGGGTTAGGGTTGGGGTTGGGGTTAGAGTTAGGGTTAGGGGTAGCAGGTTAGGGGTAGTGGGTTAGGGGTTAAGGGTTAGGGTTAGGGGTTAGGGTTGGGGTTGGGGGTAGGGGTAGGGGGTTAGGGTTTGTCAATACAAACCACAGTTGATAAATATCTATTATAGAACAAATATTTACTCCCCTTCCAAGGATAGAGGATGTAAAAAGGTATAAAATGTAACATAAAAACACTACGGGGTCCTCCAACGAAGATTAGTATGGAAATTGTAGTATTCCAGGGGGTTTCAAAGTTAGGGTTGGAACCTAGGGTTAGGGGTTAGGCTTAGGGGTTAGGGTTGGGGTTGGGGTTAGGGTTAGGATTAGGGGTTAGGGTTAGGGGTTAGGGTTAGGGTTAGGGTTAGGGGTTAGGGGTAGGGGTAGGGGGTTAGGGTTTGTCAATACAAACCACAGTTGATAAATATCTATTATAGAACAAAAATTTACTCCCCTTCCAAGGATAGAGGATGTAAAAAGGTATAAAATGGTACATAAAAACATTATGAGGTCCTCCAATGAAGATGTAAGTATGAATGAGTATGGAAATTGTAGTATTCCAGGGGGTTTCAAAGTTAGGGTTGGAACCTAGGGTTAGGGTTAGGGGTTAGGGTTAGGGGTTAGGGTTGGGGTTAGGGTTAGGGGTTAGGGTTGGGGTTGGGGTTAGGGTTAGGGTTGGGGGTAGCAGGTTAGGGGTAGTGGGTTAGGGGTTAAGGGTTAGGGGTTAGGGTTAGGGTTAGGGTTGGGGTTAGGGGGTTAGGGTTTGTAAATACAAACCACAGTTGATAAATATCTATTATAGAACAAATATTTACTCCCCTCCCAAGGATAGAGGATGTAAAAAGGTATAAAATGGTACATAAAAACATTATGAGGTCCTCCAACGAAGATTAGTATGGAAATTGTAGTATTCCAGGGGGTTTCAAAGTTAGGGTTGGAACCTAGGGTTAGGGGTTAGGATTAGGGTTGGGGTTAGGGTTAGGGTTGGGGTTGGGGTAAGAGGGTTAGGGTTTAGGGTTAGAGGGTTAGAGTAATGGGGTTAGGGTTAGGGTTGAGGGTTAGGGGTTAGGAGTTAGGGGGTTAGGGTTAGGGTTGGGGTAAGGGGTTAGGGGGAGTGGGTTAGAGGGGTAGGGGGTTAGAGTTAGGGGGTTCGGGATGTATGGGGTTAGGGTTAGGGTTTGCCAATACAAACCACAGTTGATAAATATCTATTGTAGATCAAATATTTACTCTCCTCCCAAGGATAGAGGATAAAAACACTACGGGTCATCCAACGAAGATGTAAGTATGAATTAGGCATGTGCAAAAGTGAAAAATTCGTTTCGTTTCGTTTCAATTCGTCATTTAATAAATTTCGTTAAGTTAGGTTCGTTACATGTGTTGAATTCGTTTTCGGAATTCGTTCGTTTTCGACCGAATTTCGAAAAATACGGTCGAAATCGAAAATATTTGACCGTTTTTCGAATTTGTTCGTTTTCGACCGAATTTCAAAAAAAACGGTCGAAATCGAAAATATTTCAACCAGATTAGAAAACAAATAGTCTCTTTTCGAATAGAATTTTTTTCGAATTAAATTCGAAAATATATATATATTTTTTTTTATTTTTTTATTTTTTCGAATTCCGATCGAATTTAGTCCGCGGGTATTCGATTCGGAATTCGAAAAAAAAAATCGATTTCGACCATTTTTTTTTCGAAATTCGGTCGAAAATGAACGAATTCCGAAAACGGTCGAAATTTTTCGCTATTATAGCAATTCGGAAATTCGTATGCATCCGAAGGTCCGAATAATGGAAAATTCGTCCGAATTTCGATTCGGAACGAAACGAAATGCACATGCCTAGTATGAATTAGTATGGAGATTGTAGTATTCCAGGGGGTTTCAAAGTTAGGGTTGGAACCTAGGGTTAGGGGTTAGGGTTGTCCCATCATTGGTATCAGTGGGAGGAATCGTGTCCCATCATTGGTGTCAGTGGGAGGAATAGTGTCCCATCATTGGTGTCAGTGGGAGGAATAGTGTCCCATCATTGGTGTCAGTGGGAGGAATAGTGTCCCATCGTGGGTATCAGTGGGAGGAATAGTGTCCCATCGTTGGTATCAGTGGGAGGAATAGTGTCCCATCATTGGTGTCAGTGGGAGGAATAGTGTCCCATCATTGGTGTCAGTGGGTGGAATAGTGTCCCATCATTGGTATCAGTGGGAGGAATAGTGTCCCATCATTGGTGTCAGTAGGAGGAATAGTGTCCCATCATTGGTATCAGTGGGAGGAATAGTGTCCCATCATTAGTGTCAGTGGGAGGAATGGTGTCCCATCATTGGTGTCAATAGGAGGAATGGTGTCCCATCATTGGTATCAGTGGGAGGAATAGTGTCCCATCATTGGAATCAGTGGGAGGAATAGTGTCCCATCATTGGTGTCAGTGGGAGAAATAGTGTCACATCATTGGTGTCAGTGGGAGGAATAGTGTCCCATCATTGGTGTCAGTGGGAGGAATAGTGTCCCATCATACTTTGTCGGTATGGAGGAATTGGACCTTTCTGTCCCCGGAGTGGCTCTTTGATGAGATTTTGGCGGTTGGGTTTACATCGCCTCTAATGGAGTGTGTCCTTCCTGAACGCGCTGCCTCCTCGTCTCTCCGCCTGTCCTCTGCGCACGGTGACCAGCCTGACCCCGTCACATCGAATCAGCGTCACCCCCCCTTCCTGATCCAGCCGCCAGCCCCGGGAGCCATCTCACCTAATCCCACCACCGAGCGGAGATTTCTCCAACACCCTCGGGTCCCGCGGGTCACCGGCAGGCTGGAGCGTTGTCTCCAAAAAAAGACCAAGGCGACGGCGGGGGAGGGGGCACAACGCCTTGGATGTGCCGGCCGGGGTCACGTTCAGATTCGGAGATCACAAAGATTTGGAATCCAAATCCGAGGCATGAGGACACCTACTGGGGCTAAGAGATGGAGGATTAACCATCGGGATCCGGAGCGTCGTCAAGGGGACGACCGAAACCCGGACAGCCAGGAAGAGTGTGTACACTATATTCCCAAAAGTATTGGGACACCTGCCTTTACACACACATGAACTTTAATGTGTGTCATATGATGACCAGCAGAATAACAGCCACCGTGCGCCCATGGGGGGGGGGGGGGGGGGGGCATCACGGTGATCGGCGGTGCGGAGTGACCCATCAAATGCAGCCACTGTGCCCATCAAACGCAGCCACCGTGCCTTAAAATGCGCGTGGCAGCAATTGGGGCACAGTGGCTGCGTTTGATGGGCACAGTGGCTGCGTTTGTAAGGCACAGTGGCTGCGTTTGGTACAGTGGCTGCGTTTGATAGGCACAGTGGCTGCGTTTGGTACAGTGGCTGTGTTTGGCACAACGACTGCATTTGATGGTACAGTGGCTGTGTTTGGTACTGTAGCGGCATTTGATGGGCACAGTGGCTGCGTTAAGTACAGTGGCTGCGTTTGGCACAGTGGCTGTGTTTGGTACAGTGGCTGCGTTTGATGGGGCAAAGTGGATGCATTTGTTGGCACAGTGGCTGCGTTTGTTGGCACAGTGGCTGCGTTTGTTGGTACAGTGGCTGCATTTGTTGGCACAGTGGCTGCGTTTGTTGGCACAGTGGCTGCGTTTGGCACAGCGACTGCATTTGATGGTACAGTGGCTGTGTTTGGTACAGTAGCGGCATTTGATGGGCACAGTGGCTGCGTTTGGTACAGTGGCTGCGTTTGGTACAGTGGCTGCATTTGATGGGCAAAGTGGGTGCATTTGATGGCACAGTAGCTGCGTTTGATGGCACAGTGGCTGCGTTTGGCACAGCGACTGCATTTGATGGTACAGTGTCTGTGTTTGGTACTGTAGCGGCATTTGATGGGAACAGTGGCTGCGTTTGGTACAGTGGCTGCATTTGATGGGCAAAGTGGGTGCATTTGATGGCACAGTGGCTGCGTTTGATGGCACAGTGGCTGCGTTTGATGGGCACAGTGGCTGCGTTTGGCACAGCGACTACATTTGATGGTACAGTGTCTGTGTTTGGTACTGTAGTGGCAAAAAATGTAACACTTGCCGCCACCGTTTCTCGTTGTCATCGAATGTAGAACGACCCCGGCAGACAGACTTGTAAAAAGTTCCCTCGCCCCCTCCACTGGCCGCCGCGGCTCGGCAATCCAAGACCCGACCCTGCGAAAAGCCTCACCGAGTGATTTATCACATTTCCTGCCCGGCAACAGATGAAAACGATGAAGGCCGACGCGAAATCCGACGGCGGAACGAGGCGGAGGGGCGCACGCCGGTAACGTCGGATGAAATTTGAAAGCCTCCTTAGAAGTCGGGACACATGAGGAGACATCACAGGGCTTCTCTCTAATTAGTTTTCACGACCAGATTGGGGGCCACCTACCTCAAGGAGAGCGGCTGCTACCGGTTCGGCACCCGGCAAATAATTCTGTCAACGCCAGTTTTATGGGCAGGGGAAAGTTCCTGAGTTTTACGGCCGCATGCGAAGCTCGGCTCATGAAACGGCCCGAGTCTGAAAAGCCCAGCTGGGAGATCAGGGGCGGCCCCCGGGGGGGTTGGGTGAGACCAGGCACTGGACAGAGTATGAGCGTTAAGCATCTCGGTTGACTCATTTTGGCGTTCTACGAGGCTAAGAGGTTTGGACGTTTTTTTGGCAGGTTTGGCGGGTCTTGGGTTTTCCTCCGGCTCAATGGAAAAGGCGCCGGGGCTTTGTGGTCGCTCTGTTGGTCTCCATGGTGGAAAGACCCAACGGCGGGGGCCCGGAGAGGCTTCATCCGTGTGGTTTTAGAGCCTTGTGCAGAGAATTATTCCATCCCCCGCTATGATATCCTAGACGCTGCGAACCTCGGGATTTGGGGGGCGATAATCCCGATGGCTGTCAATGGGGATTTTTGGCCAAAGCCACCACATCTAAATTTAAACCAGGACTTATTTTTCCTTCTGTACCGCGTGCAAAATTTCGGGTTCGAAATCAGCTTTTTTAGGCGCGGCGTGAATTTATTTTCCTTTTCTAAGGCGGTTACTGGCAGGTTGGCTTGTCCCACAGCATTCAGGCAATGATTGGCTTCCGATATACACAGAATTACCAAAAGTATTGGGACGCCGGCCTTTACAGTATTGCTTACCCCCTGATGAAGACTCTTTATGAGCTGAAATGCGTTGAAGTCCAACCAGCAACAGATTGATATTGAAGAAAGTGCCATGTGGTGGAGTCTATACAGACTATGGGGCAGATTCTCGTACGGCGGCATGAGTACGAGCGGGGCGTAGCATATCCTATTTACGCTACGCCGCCGCAACTCTGGACGCAAGTGCCGTATTCTCAAAGCACTTGCTTCCTGAGTTACGGTGGCGTAGCGTAAATGGCCCGGCGTAAGCCCGGGTAATTCAAATGTGGAAGAGGTGGGCGTGTTTCATGGAAAAGAATCGCGACCCCCGCGTTTTTGGCGTTTTTTTTTTAACTGCGCCTGCGCCGCCCGTGGACGTAGCCCAGTGCGCATGCTCCAAATTACGCCTCAAATACATTGGTTACTTTGGCGCTGCACATTTTTTTCTATAATACATTGGTTTCGACGTGAACGTCACTTACGCACAGCCCTATTCGCGAACGATTTACGCAAACGACGTAAACGACGCAAAATTCGACGCTGTCCCGACGTCCATACTTATCGTTGCGTACGTCTCACCTACGCAAAGTTACCCCCTCATATAGCAGGGATAACTTTACGCATACGCAAACGACGTAAAAAAACGATGACCGGGAGCAAGTACGTTCGTGAATCGGCGTATCCAGCTCATTTGCATATTCGGCGCGGCTAATCGGCGGAAGCGCCCCCCCTAGCGGCCAGCATATAATTGCACACAATTATACGCCGGCGTAGGCTAGTTACGTCGGCGGAAGAAGCCTATTTTTTTTACGAATCAGCCTTTGAGAATCGGCGTAAACATACGCCGGCGCAGATTTGAAATTACGGCGACGTATCTGGAGATACGCCGCCGAAACAGCTTAGAGAATCTGGCCCTGTATTTCCAAAAGTATTGGGACACCTTCCTTTACGCACACATGCACTTTAATGGCATCCCCAGTCTTAATCTGTAGGGTTCAGTATTGCTTACCCCCCTGATGAAGACTCTTTATGAGCTGAAATGCGTTGGAGTCCAACCGTGTGTGTCTATGACAATGTTTGATGTGGACAAGAAGGCCAGGCTCGCAGTCATGAACGTTAATGGCATCCCAGTCTTAGTCCGGAGGGTTCAATATTGAGTTGGCCCCGCCCCTTTGCAGCTATAACACCTTCACCTCTTCTGGGAAGGCCGTCCACAGGGTTCAGGAGTGTGTCACTAGAGGGCTCACAGCCAGGAGGAAGGGGGCTCTAAATCCTCTATATAGCCTATATTGTCAAAAGTATTGAGACATAGGGTTTAATATTGAGTTATCCCCGCCCCTTTGCAGCTATAACACCTTCAGCTCTTCTGGGAAGGCCGTCCACAAGGTTTAGGAGGGTGTCTATGGCATGGGTCTTCAAACTATGGCCCTCCAGTTGTTCAGGAACTACAATTCCCATCATGCCTTGTCATGTCTGTGAATGTCAGAGTTTCACAATGCCTCGTGGGATGTGTAGTTCCGCAACAGCTGGAGGGCCGTAGTTTGAGGATCCCTGGTCTATGGGAATTTTTGATTTGGACAAGAAGGCCAGGCTCGCAGTCATGAACTTTAATGGCATCTCAGTCTTAGTCTGTAGGGTTCAATATTGCTTACCCCCCTGATGAAGACTCTTTATGAGCTGAAATGCGTTGGAGTGCAACCATGTGTGTCTATGGGAATTTTTGATGTGGACAAGAAGGCCAGGCTTGCAGTCATGACCTTTAATGGCATCTCAGTCTTAGTCCGGAGGGTTCAAAATTGAGTTGGCCCCGCCCTTTGCAGCTATAACACCTTCAACTCTTCTGGGAAGGCCGTCCACAAGGTTTAGGAGTGTGTCTATGGGAATGTGTGACCGTTCTTCCAGAAGAGCATTTGTGAGGTCAGGCACTGATGTTGGAAAAAAAGACCTGGTCTACAGTCTCCGCTCTAATTCATCCTAAAGGTGTTCTGTCTGGGTTGAGGTCAGGACTCTGTGCAGGCCAGTCAAGTTCCTCCACCCCCAAACCTCCCTCATCCATGTCTTTATGGACCTTGCTCTGTGCACTGGTCCAAATGTATTAGATGGGAGGGGGGATTATGGTGTGGGGTTGTTTTTCAGGGGTTGGGCTTGGCCAGTCATGTCCCTCTTCCCAAACTCGCGCCATATTAAGGACCGCCGCGCGAACGTATACGTCGACAGAACGGCACGGCTGGGCAAATGGGGCGTACAGGTACGTCCCCTTTAATTTGCCGCCGTGTGTCACGAGCTCCGTGACCGTGCCCGCGGGACCCGCAGACTCGGTTGTCCGCCGGTGTCACGCGATCGGGTCACGAAGCTGAAGAACGGGGAGGGGTGAGTGTAAACACAACATGACATCTCCCCGTTCTTCCTAGTGGCATGTCACATGATCGTCTGTTCCCTCTCACGGGGAGCAGCGATCGGTGACGTGTCACTCGTAGCCACGCCCCCCTGACAGTAAGAATCACTCCCTAGGACACACTTAATCCCTTCTGCGCCCCCTACATTTAAACCCCTTCGCTGCCAGTCACATTTTTACAGTGCATTTTTATAGCACTGATCGCTGTAAAAATGACGATGGTCCCAAAATGGCATCAAAAGTGTCCGATGTGTCCGCCATAATGTCGCAGTCACGATAAAAGTCGCTGATCGCCGCCATTACTAGTAAAAAAAAATAAAAAAAAATGTTAGTAAAAATGCCATAAAACTATCCGCTATTTTGTAGGCGCTATAACTTTTGTGCAAACCGATCAATAAATACTAATTGCGATTTTTTTTTTTTTTTACCAAAAATATGTAGAAGAATACGTATCGGCCTAAACTGGGGAAACTATTTTTTTTATATATATATATATATTTTTGGGGATATTTATTATAGCAAAAAGTAAAAAATATTGAATCTTTTTTATAAAATAAAGCGACAATTTTGAAAAAAAAAAATGCACTATTTTTTAATTTTTGCTATAATAAATATCCCCCCCAAATATACAGTGCAGAAAATAAGTATTTGAACACCCTGCTATTTTGCAAGTTCTCCCACTTGGAAATCATGGAGGGGTGTGAAATTGTCATCGTAGGTGCATGTCCACTGTGAGAGACATAATCAAAAAAAAAAATTCCAGAAATCACAATTTATGAATTTGTAACTATTTATTTGTAGGATACAGCTGCAAAGAAGTATTTGAACACCTGTCTATCAGCTAGAATTCTGACCCTCAAAGACCTGTTAGTCTGCCTTTAAAATGTCCACCTCCACTCCATTTATTATCCTAAATTAGATGCACCTGTTTGAGGTCATTAGCTGCATAAAGACACCTGTCCACCCCATACAATCAGTAAGAATCCAACTACTAACATGGCCAAGACCAAAGAGCTGTCCAAAGACACTAGAGACAAAATTGTACACCTCCACAAGGCTGGAAAGGGCTACAGGGAAATTGCCAAGCAGCTTGGTGAAAAAAGGTCCACTGTTGGAGCAATCATTAGAAAATGGAAGAAGCTAAACATGACTGTCAATCTCCCTCGGACTGGGGCTCCATGCAAAATCTCACCTCGTGGGGTCTCAATGATCCTAAGAAAGGTGAGAAATCAGCCCAGGACTACACGGGAGGAGCTGGTCAATGACCTGAAAAGAGCTGGGACCACCGTTTCCAAGGTTACTGTTGGTAATACACTAAGACGTCATGGTTTGAAATCATGCATGGCACGGAAGGTTCCCCTGCTTAAACCAGCACATGTCAAGGCCCGTCTTAAGTTTGCCAATGACCATTTGGATGATCCAGAGGAGTCATGAGAAAAGTCATGTGGTCAGATGAGACCAAAATAGAACTTTTTGGTCATAATTCCACTAACCGTGTTTGGAGGAAGAAGAATGATGAGTACCATCCCAAGAACACCATCCCTACTGTGAAGCATGGGGGTGGTAGCATCATGCTTTGGGGGTGTTTTTCTGCACATGGGACAGGGCGACTGCACTGTATTAAGGAGAGGATGACCGGGGCCATGTATTGCGAGATTTTGGGCAACAACCTCCTTCCCTCAGTTAGAGCTTTGAAGATGGGTCGAGGCTGGGTCTTCCAACATGACAATGACCCGAAGCACACAGCCAGGATAACCAAGGAGTGGCTCTGTAAGAAGCATATCAAGGTTCTGGCGTGGCCTAGCCAGTCTCCAGACCTAAACCCAATAGAGAATCTTTGGAGGGAGCTCAAACTCAGTGTTTCTCAGCGACAGCCCAGAAACCTGACTGATCTAGAGAAGATCTGTGTGGAGGAGTGGGCCAAAATCCCTCCTCCAGTGTGTGCAAACCTGGTGAAAAACTACAAGAAACGCAAACAAAGGCGACTCTACCAAATATTAACATTGATTTTCTCAGGTGTTCAAATACTTCTTTGCAGCTGTATCATACAAATAAATAGTTACATCATACATTGTGATTTCTGGAGAAAAAAAAATTTGATTATGTCTCTCACAGTGGACATGCACCTACCATGACAATTTCAGACCCCTCCATGATTTCCAAGTGGGAGAACTTGCAACATAGCAGGGTGTTCAAATACTTATTTTCTGCACTGTATAATAAAACATTTTAGATTGTCGCTCTATTTTTGTTTATAGCGCAAAAAAATAAAAAACGCAGAGGTGATCAAATACCACCGAAAGAAATCTCTATTTGTGGGAGAAAAAAAGGAGGCCGATTTTGTTTGGGAACCACGTCGCACGACCGCGCAATTGTCAGCTAACCACTTCAGCCCCGGACCATTATGCAGGTAAAGGACCTGGCCCCTTTTTGCGATTCGGCGCCGCGTCGCTTTAACTGACAATTGCGCGGTCGTGCGACGCGGCTCCCAAACAAAATCGGCGTCCTTTTTCCCCCACAAATGGAGCTTTCTTTTGGCGATATTTGATCACCTCGGCGGTTTTTAGTTTTTTGTGCTATAAACAAAAATAGAGCGACAATTTTGAAAAAAAAAGCAATATTTTTTACTTTTTTCTATAATAAATATCCCCAAAAATATATATAAAAACGTTTTTTTTTCCTCAGTTTAGGCCGATACGTATTCTTCTACATCTTTTTGGTAAAATCGCAATAAGCGTTTATCGGTTGGGTTTGCGCAAAATTTATAGCGTTTACAAAATAGCGGATAGTTTTATGGCATTTTTATTAATAATTTTTTTTCATTTTTCATTTTTTAATTTTTAAATTTTTCATTTTATTTTTTCATTTTTCATTTTTTCATCAGCGTTTTTTTCTGTGACTGCGACATTATGGCGGACACATTGGACACTTTTGACACATTTTTGGGACCATTGTTATTTTCACAGCGAAAAGTGCTATAAAAATGCACTGATTACTGTGAAAATGACACTGGCAGTGAAGAGGTTAACCACAAGGTGGCGCTAAGGTGTTAAGTGTAACCTGATGGAGTGATTATTACTGTAGGGGGGCGTGGCTGGAGTTGTGACGTCACTGATCGTCGTTCCCTATATCAGGGAACAGACGATCACTGACACTGCCACAGTGAAGAACGGGGGAAGGTGTGTTTACACTCACCTCTCCCCATTCTTCAGCTCCTGTGACCGATCGCGGGACACCGGCGGCGATCGGGTCCGCGGGTCCCGCGGGCGCAATCACGGAGCTTTCCGACCGGGTCACGAGTGCGCGCCCTACGGCTGGGCTCTTAAAGGCAACGTACAAGTACGTGGATGTGCCCAGCCGTGCCATTCCGCCGACGTAAATGTGCAGGAGGCGGCCCTTAGGCGGTTAAAGCGACGCAGCGCCGAATCGCAAAAAGTGGCCTGGTCTTTGGCCAGCCAAATGGTCCGGGGGTTAAAAAAGCAGCCGTTAAAAAAAAAAAAAAAAATGATTATTAACTTATTAGAAATGATTAAATGAATCACTTTGGTCTCTCATTTCCTTCAAAGACCGGACAACATGTTCTCAGCCAATTTTACCAAAATTTTACAATAATTATTCCAATTTTTTTTAATTCTTTTTCCTTTTTTTTTCGTCTTGCGTTTTTCGGTTTTTGCCGAGTTCAGACAAACAACTGGAATTCTCAGCAGCCAACGCTAATTGCGCCATCTGAAAGCAGCGGCCGTAGGATCGGCGCTAATGTTATTTTAATTGACTGCAGTTGCCGACAAGAATGTCCTGTGCCGGGAGCCGGCGGTGTTTTTTTTTTCGCCCGTCTGTAATGGTATAAAATTGCCGAGTCTCCAGACCTGGGCTGGTTTGTGTCACTCATCAGCGAAATTAGCCGCTCACAGTAAACATGTTGCCTAGAACTTTATTAGCATGTAGAGGGGCATCCATCATTACGTAATTAGGACCAGCAGATGTTACCAATCCGACCGCAATCAATGCAAAGCACTAGATCAATATTTTAAAACAAAAATAGGACTTTAATCCGCTCTTTACAAGTAGTTACTAATAGAGGTTTCATGCTTTCTTGGCTACGCCCCAAAAAAATCGAACACACGTTGTTAAGATACACCCACCTCGCCGCCTTAGTGAACTAACTACCGGTGATGTTTGAACCAATAGACATTCCCAGATCTCCAAAGGTTGCAAAACATTTCTCTTCTTGTAGCAAATTTCACTGTTTATAGAAATATCTCCTGGCCAATCCCTGGACGACGTCCTATTGTGACGAAACGCGTATGGTGGATTAAGGAGAAT
Source organism: Rana kukunoris (assembly GCA_029574335.1). Classification (NCBI taxonomy): domain Eukaryota; kingdom Metazoa; phylum Chordata; class Amphibia; order Anura; family Ranidae; genus Rana; species Rana kukunoris. The sequence goes on along the minus strand of CM056057.1, from coordinate 2,428,218 downwards.
CACTCGTTTCCGCAGTTCCACAGTTGCTTGGGCACACTAATTGGTGCCAGGTGGCCTATTTAGGAAAGTGCCCTGACCCCAGACTCTTGCTGACTGGTCTTCAGCTGTTTCTGGATATCCTGTACCCTGCTATTACCCGATACCCGTTGCTGAACCTGGCTTGCCCTTGACCCTGATCCTAGACTCTGCTGCTCTTCTGAGATCTGGCTCCTGATCCTGGCTATCCATTTGACCTTGCTTCTGCCTGCTGCTTGTACCCCGCTGTCTGCCAGTTACCAGACCCGGCTTCCCTTGTGACCTTGCTTCTGCCTGCTGCTTGTACCCCGCTGTCTGCCAGTTACCAGACCCGGCTTCCCTTGTGACCTTGCTTCTGCCTGCTGCTTGTACCCCGCTGTCCGCCAGTTTCCAGACCCTACTTTCCTTCTGACCTTGCTTCTGCCTGCTGCCTTGTACCCCGCTGTCCGCCAGTTACCAGACCCGGCTTCCCTTGTGACCTTGCTTCTGCCTGCTGCTTGTACCCCACTGTCTGCCAGTTACCAGACCCGGCTTCCCTTGTGACCTTGCTTCTGCCTGCTGTTTGTACCCCGCTGTCCGCCAGTTACCAGACCCGGCTTCCCTTGTGACCTTGCTTCTGCCTGCTGCTTGTACCCCGCTGTCCGCCAGTTACCAGACTCGGCTTCCCTTGTGACCTTGCTTCTGCCTACTGCTTGTACCCCGCTGTCCGCCTGTTACCAGACCCGGCCTCCCTTGTGACCTTGCTTCTGCCTACTGCTTGTACCCCGCTGTCCGCCTGTTACCAGACCCGGCCTCCCTTGTGACCTTGCTTCTGCCTGCTGCTTGTACCCCGCTGTCTGCCAGTTACCAGACCCGGCCTCCCTTGTGACCTTGCTTCTGCCTGCTGCTTGTACCCCGCTGTCTGCCAGTTACCAGACCCGGCTTCCCTTGTGACCTTGCTTCTGCCTGCTGCTTGTACCCCGCTGTCTGCCAGTTACCAGACCCGGCTTCCCTTGTGACCTTGCTTCTGCCTGCTGCTTGTACCCCGCTGTCCGCCAGTTACCAGACCCGGCTTCCCTTGTGACCTTGCTTCTGCCTGCTGCTTGTACCCCGCTGTCCGCCAGTTACCAGACCCGGCTTCCCTTGTGACCTTGCTTCTGCCTGCTGCTTGTACCCCGCTGTCTGCCAGTTACCAGACCCGGCTTCCCTTGTGACCTTGCTTCTGCCTACTGCTTGTACCCCGCTGTCTGCCAGTTTCCAGACCCGGCTTTCCTTCTGACCTTGCTTCTGCCTACTGCTTGTACCCCGCTGTCTGCCAGTTACCAGACCCGACTTCCCTTGTGACCTTGCTTCTGCCTGCTGCTTGTACCTCGCTGTCTGCCAGTTTCCAGACCCGGCTTTTCTTCTGACCTTGCTTCTGCCTGCTGCCTTGTACCCCGCTGCCAGCCAGTTACCAGACCCGGCTTCCCTTGTGACCTTGCTTCTGCCTGCTGCCTTGTACCCCGCTGTCCGCCTGTTACCAGACCCGGCTTCCCTTGTGACCTTGCTTCTGCCTGCTGCTTGTACCCCGCTGTCCGCCAGTTACCAGACCCGGCTTTCCTTCTGACCTTGCTTCTGCCTGCTGCTTGTACCTCGCTGTCTGCAAGTTTGCAGACCCGGCTTTCCTTCTGACCTTGCTTCTGCCTGCTGCCTTGTACCCCTCTGTCCGCCAGTTACCAGACCTGGCTTCCCTTGTGTCCTTGCTTCTGCCTGCTGCCTTGTACCCCGCTGTCCGCCTGTTACCAGACCCGGCTTCCCTTGTGACCTTGCTTCTGCCTGCTGCCTTGTGCCCCGCTGTCCGCCAGTTACCAGACCCGGCTTCCCTTGTCCTTGCTTCTCCTTGCTACCCCGCTGCCTGTTACCAGACCCGGCTTCCCTGACCTTGCCTGCCTGTACCCCTCTGCCCCGCTGTCCGCCTGTTACCAGACCCGGCTTCCCTTGTGTCCTTGCTATCCTCTTGTACCCCTCTGTCCGCCTGTTACCCTGCTTCTGCTATCCTCAGACCCTGCTTCTGCTTTCAGTATTGCTCCTCATCCGCTTCCAGGCACCTGCGACTACAGTTCTGCAATCTTCTGCGACTGCTGGCTGCATTCCCTGGTCTGACGGTCCTTCTACTTATCCAGGCACGCATCATCTGCTACAGGTTCCCGGGTCCACATCCACAGGCACTCGTGTTCCTCCTGGTCCCTCTGTTCCACCTCCAGCGGGACCTGGGCTGGAGATACAAGAGAGGCCGACCTCGTCACTTCAGTCTCCTCTCAGGTACGTGACAGTGGAGCTAGCGACAGTGACGTGATCACGCTGTTATCCTTTCAGGAAGTGGATAGGCAAAACGACTAACCAGGGAGTGAAGCGTGGCTAAAGAGGATACCGCGGCCTCGCTGTTTTTCATCTTCATCGCCTGATTTTACTGAAACATTGTAAGTGCGATTCTTTTTATTAACCACTTCAATACCGGGCCTATTCTGGCACTTCTCTCTTTCATGTAAAAATCATGAGTACTTTGGATTACGAGCATTCCCCTGGGACGGATTATGCTCGTAATCCGAGTTTCCACTGTATTAACGAGTTTGGGGTGGAGGAACTTGACTGGACTGCACCTCAACCTGATAGAACACCTTTGGGATGAATTAGAGCTTCGATCCAGGCCTTCTTTTCCAACATCAGTGCCTAACCTCACAAATGCTCTTCTGGAAGAATGGTCAAACATTCCCATAGATACACCCCTAAACCTTGTGGATGGCCTTCCCAGAAGAGCTGAAGCTGAAGGGCCAACTCAAAATTAAACCCTATGGACTAAGGCCCCATACACACTTCAGATTTACCAAAACCGTGTAGTGGAAGGGCCGGCCTGATTGGTAGTGGAAGGGCCGGCCTGATTGGTAGTGGAAGGGCCGGCCTGATTGGTAGTGGAAGGGCCGGCCTGATTGGTAGTGAAAGGGCCGGCCTGATTGCATACAAATTGAAACTCTTAAGGTTTGACCTCATATTAGATGGTTTTGGTACATCTGAAGACATAAATCTGCAGAAAATCCAATAGGGTGTATGGGGCTTTAGTCCGTAGGGTTCAATATTGAGTTGGCTCCGCCCTTTGCAGCTATAACACCTTCTACTCTTCTGGGAAGACCGTCCACAAGGTTTAGGAGGGTGTCTATGGGAATGTTTGACCGTTCTTCCAGAAGAGCATTTGTGAGGTCAGGCACTGATGTTGGAAGTTTAGGTGTGTGTGTGTACAGGCAGGTGTCCCAATACTTTTGACGATATAGGTCCAGACTCACAGAGAGTTGGGCGCACATTACGACGCCGTAGCGCAAAGGCCGTACGCCACGCCAGCGTAGCGCGGAGAGGCAAAACATTGCATTCAGCAAGCTTATTGGTCCCAACGCTGCGTCAGCGTGGCGTATTTTTCGAAGGCGCAGGTGGGAGTGACCCCATGCAAATGATGGTCCAAGCATGGTGCAGTGTTTTTCGCCCGGCGTATCACAAACTGCACATGCGCCGCGACGTTGCCGTGACGTTGGGCAGACCTTTGCATGTGTGTTTCCGGGTTGCGCCTCATCTATGGGGAATAACTTCACGCCGGACGTACAACTTACGCGCACCTCGCGTAGCATGCGTCGGGCGCACGTACGTTCGTGAATCGCCATATTTCCCTCATTTGCATGTTAGAATGCCTAATCAATGGGAGCAGCACCATGCGTCCAGACGAAGAGTACGCCCACGATACGCCGGCGTATGTAAGCTATGCCGGCATAGGGTGGCAAGCTTTTAGGCGTATGTTGGTTAGTGACTCTGGCGCACACATACGCCGGCGCATATTTGCACTTACGTCGACGTAACTTGCTTTACGAATCTGGGCCTATGTGTGTTAAGGCAGGTGTCCCAATACTTTTGACGATATAGTGTATGTATCATCCTTAGCTTGGCCAAGGATGATTTTGCATGAGATTCGGTGTGATCCGTGGGATGCATGCAGTAAGCTTGTGTCAATCTTTCATTTATGGCGGTTTCTTCTCCGCCGCTCCATCCCGGCTCCCTGGAAATCTGGAGATATCAACGTCTCTTATCCAAGTCCCGTCTCTGCGGGGGGAAAAAAAATAAGTAGTTATTAGGAATGATGCCCTCGGCTTGCCTGGCACACAGAGAGACGGCTGCTGCTGGATGGCGGCCAAGATAACCGCGCATGAATGGAGCATTTCTCTGTCCCTGAAGAGCCTTTACAAATGATTGGGCAACAGCTAGAGTTCAAGGGGCCACCGTCTAATGGGAGCCGGCGTGATTACAATGAGCAGAGGCTCGCTCTTGTGCTGCTATGAGCCTGTTCTCCTGTCCTGCACCATCGAGCGCCCACAGATTTCCCATATTCCCTTCAGCTGCCGACCCGACGCTGGCTCGCCCACCCTACACTGGCTGGCCCACCCTACGCCGGCTCGCTCACCCTATGCCAGCTCGACCACCCTACACCGGCTCGCTCACCCTATGCCAGCTCGACCACCCTACACCGGCTCGCCCACCCTACACCGGCTCGCTCACCCTACGCTGCCTCGCCCACCCTACACTGGCTGGCCCACCCTACGCCGGCTCGCTCACCCTATGCCAGCTCGACCACCCTATGCTGGCTCGCCCACCCTACACCGGTTTGCCCACCCTACACCGGCTCGCTCACCCTACGCCGGCTCGCCCACCCTACGCTGCCTCGCCCACCCTACACTGGCTGGCCCACCCTACGCCGGCTCACCCACCCTACACCAGCTCGCCCACCCTACGCCGGCTCGCCCACCCTACGCCGGCTTGCCCAACCTTTATTTTCCCAGATGCATACTTTCCACCTCCCGGTTATTAGCTCCCCTCTCCATTCTGCACCCTTTTTTATTTCACTTCTTCTACTACATTCTTTAGATTTGGGGACCTGGTACCGGCCGACCAAACTTGGCACACATGTAGCCCCACTCTTCCTCTACAAGAGTGCAAAGTTTGTTCAAGGGGCCACCGTCTAATGGGAGCCGGCGTGATTACAATGAGCTGAGGCTCGCTCTTGTGCTGCTATGAGCCTGTTCTCCTGTCCTGCACCATCGAGCACCCACAGATTTCCCATATTCCTTTCAGCGCTGACCCGACGCTGGCTCGCCCACCCTACACTGGCTCGCCCACCCTACGTCAGCTCGCCCACCCTATGCCGGCTCACCCACCCTACATCGGCTTGCCCACCCTACGCCGGCTCGCTCACCCTAGGCCGGCTCGCCAACCCTATGCCGGCTCACCCACCCTATGCTGGCTCGCCAACCCTACATCGGCTCGCCCACCCTACGCCGGCTCGCCCACCCTACGCCACCTTGCCCACCCTACGCCGGCTCACTCACCCTATTCCGGCTCGCTCACCCTATGCCGGCTCGCTCACCCTACGCCGGCTCACCCACCCTACACCGGCTCGCCCACCCTGCGTCGGCTCGCCCACACTACGCCTGCTCGCCCACACTTTGTCTTCCCAGATGCATACTTTCCACCTCCTGGTTGTGAGCTCCCCTCTCCATTCTGCACCCTTTTTTATTCCACTTCTTCTACTACATTCTTCAGATTTGGGGACCTGGTACCGGCTGGCCAAACTTGGCACACATGTAGCCCCACTCTTCCTTTACAAGAGTGCAAAGTTTGTTGTCTGGGGGACCCCTACGGCCGGGGAGGGCCGATTTTTCAAACCCGGGCACCCCTTCCATAGACCCTAATGTTGAACGGTAATTTCTCCGGTGAATTTGGGGACACGGTACCGGCCGGTTGTAGTTTCCCTGCACCCGAAACTTGGCACACATGTAGCCCCTTTTCTCCTCTATAAGTTTGCAAAGTTTATTGTCTAGGGGACCTACGACTGGGGAGCATCGATTTTTCAAATCCGGGTACCCCTTCTGTAAACTCATGGACACAGTGAGGCATGGGTACAGTGAGGCATGGGCACAGTGAGGCATGGGCACAGTGAGACATGGGAACAGTGAGGCAAAGTGAGGCACAGTGAGACATAGGGGTGCAACGGATCAAAAAACTCACGGTTCGGATCGTTCCTCGGATCAGCAAAAAATAAATAAAATAAAAATCTCCACCACTGTAATATCCACATTAACCCCCCCCCCCCCCCCCCACTGCAGTGCCGTCACTAGGGTTAAAATAAAATAAAAATTGTGTGGTCGTCCCCTCAGTACAGACACCCCAGTAGTACCCCCCTCAGTGCACCCCCCCAGTAGTAAAGACAGTGACCCCCCCCCCAGTAGTACAGGCAGACAGTGACCCCCCCAGTAGTAAAGACAGTGACCCCCCCCCAGTAGTACAGGCAGACAGTGACCCCCCCAGTAGTACAGGCAGACAGTGACCCCCCCAGTAGTACAGGCAGACAGTGAGCCCCCCAGTAGTACAGGCAGACAGTAACCCCGGTAGTACAGGCAGACAGTGACCCCCCCCAGTAGTACAGGCAGACAGTGACCCCAGTAGTACAGGCAGACAGTGACCTCCCCCCCCCGTAGTACAGGCAGACAGTGACCCCAGTAGTACAGGCAGACAGTGACCCCCCCAGTAGTACAGGCAGACAGTGACCCCCCCAGTAGTACAGGCAGACAGTGACCCCCCCAGTAGTACAGGCAGACAGTGACCCCCCCAGTAGTACAGGCAGACAGTGACCTCCCCCCGTAGTACAGGCAGACAGTGACCCCAGTAGTACAGGCAGACAGTGACCTCCCCCCCCCCGTAGTACAGGCAGACAGTGACCCCAGTAGTACAGGCAGACAGTGACCCCAGTAGTACAGGCAGACAATGACCTCCCCTCCCCCGTAGTACAGGCAGACAGTGACCCCCGTGCAGACCTCAGATAGCGGCGTGTGTGTCCCTCGAGTGCGGGCTCCTCCTCCTCTGTGGGTCTAAACAGAGAGGAGGGGCCGCCGCCGGGTGTACCTAGATGGCCGCGGCTCCGGAGCTAGGCCGGAGCCGCAGCCTTTCCTAATGCTATGGCCGCGGCCGCAGTCCATGGAATGCATAGCGTGCCGATCCGAAGGGGGTGACCCGTTCGAAACACGGATCAACCGTTGCACCCCTAGTGAGACATGCAGATGGACACCCTAGGGTTATACTCGAGTCAATACGTTTTCCCAGTTTTTTGTGGTAAAATTAGGTGTCCCGGCTTATATTCGGGTCAGCTTATATACGGTATACAGCACCGACAATTTACACATGTGTATATATATATATATATATATAGCAACATGAAACAACATTGTAACTAACGCTTCCTTCTTATATCAAAGAGATAAACTTCTGTGTGTAAAGAAAAATTCCAGGCAGTCGGCCAAGTTTTTAACAGGGAACATTGTAACTAACGCCTCCTTCTTAGATCAAACTTCTGTGTGTAAGGAAGGCAGGAAGGAAGGCAATTATCGTTTTTTCAGGAGCAGTGATTATAATTATGCTTAAAGTGCAACAATAAAAATGAACAATTCCTCTTAATATAGTGTCGGGGGGGGTCCCCTTAGTCTGCCTGTAAAGTGGCACATGTGTACCATGTATAGAACATGCTGCAGCAAACCCAAGTGGTCACCCTACCTACTGTATCTTCTAAGCAAAAAACAAAACGAGATTCTCATTTTAGACAACATCCTGCAGCTCTACTAAGCAGCTCGTTGAGAGCTTCCGGCACCGGCGAGCAAGTCGCTATTTTCCGTGGCGCTCTTTTTGCAGGAATCATCGGCTCTCATGGCCTAATTATCAGAAGAGGCCGAGCACATGAGCTCCACTAAAAGCCTAGAGCCTCCGGGGAGAATAAAATGTCTCGGAACATGTTTCATTTTGGAAGAGGGGGGTTGTTGCCCCCCCCCCCCCTGAGAATTGGACATACATCATTTCTCCTCGCCCCCTCTGACGTTAATTCTGTTTTCTGAGTCTTGAATAGAAATGTTCCCCGTAAACACACAGAGCAGCTGCCTGTTGGTTGCAAAGTGTTACTAATAACCAAGGAAGCCGAGGCTGACCTACTTGACATTACGCATTAGTTTCGCTCCGCCGCCCGTTCTGCTTTGATGTCAGACTTTTTTTTTTTCTTTCTTACCAAATGTGACTTGAAAACCACATTTGTGCTTCTTTTGAAGCTGTTTTTTATATATATATATATATATTTTCTGTAACTGCTGCCCAGGAGGATGCAGAGTGGCTTGTGGTGGGAGAGTGCTATGTTTTCACACCACCAATGACAGAGAGATAATAGCCGAAGAGTGTTCTATTTATCCTACATAAGGCTGTCGCCTTCCGCCAATTTGCACATTCATAATCCGGAGGGATGGGTTGGTGCTTGGGTTGGACTCAGAGAATTGAAGGATATGTCAATAATCCTTGGTTCCATCCTCTACCCACCTCTGAGCACCAGTCCTTGGTTCCACCATTACCCACCTCCAAGCACCATTCCTTGGTTCCCTCATCTACACACCTCCAAGCACCATTCCTTGGTTCCATCCTCTAGCCACCTCTGAGCACCATTCCTTGGTTCCACCCGCTACCTACCTTCGAGCACCATTCCTTGGTTCCACCCTTACCCACCTCCAAGCACCATTTCTTGGTTCCACCCCCTACCCACCTCTGAGCACCATTCCTTGGTTCCACCCGCTACCTACCTTCGAGCACCATTCCTTGGTTCCACCCTTACCCACCTCCAAGCACCATTCCTTGGTTCCACCCCTACCCACCTCTGAGCACCATTCCTTGGTTCCACCCGCTACCCACCTCCGAGCACCATTCCTTGGTTCCACCATTACCCACCTCCAAGCACCATTCCTTGGTTCCACCATTACCCACCTCCAAGCACCATTCCTTGGTTCCCTCATCTACACACCTCCAAGCACCATTCCTTGGTTCCATCCTCTAGCCACCTCTGAGCACCAGTCCTTGGTTCAACCCTTACCCACCTCCAAGCACCATTTCTTGGTTCCACCCCCTACCCACCTCTGAGCACCATTCCTTGGTTCCACCCGCTACCTACCTTCGAGCACCATTCCTTGGTTCCACCCTTACCCACCTCCAAGCACCATTCCTTGGTTCCACCCCTACCCACCTCTGAGCACCATTCCTTGGTTCCACCCGCTACCCACCTCCGAGCACCATTCCTTGGTTCCACCCGCTACCCACCTCCGAGCACCATTCCTTGGTTCCACCCCCTACCCACCTCCAAGCACCATTCCTTGGTTCCACCTGCTACCCAGGAACAGAGGAATGGTGCTCAGAGGTGGGTAGGGGTGGAACTAAGGAATGGTGCTCAGAGGTGGAAAGGGGGTGGAACCAAGTAATGGTGCTCAGAGGTGTGTAGGGGGTGGAACCACCTCTGAGCACCATTCCTTGGTTCCACCCGCTACCTACCTTCGAGCACCATTCCTTGGTTCCACCCTTACCCACCTCCAAGCACCATTCCTTGGTTCCACCCGCTACCCACCTCCGAGCACCATTCCTTGGTTCCACCCGCTACCCACCTCCGAGCACCATTCCTTGGTTCCACCCGCTACCCACCTCCGAGCACCATTCCTTGGTTCCACCCGCTACCCACCTCCGAGCACCATTTCTTGGTTCCACCCCCTACCCACCTCCAAGCACCATTCCTTGGTTCCACCTGCTACCCAGGAACCGAGGAATGGTGCTCAGAGGTGGGTAGGGGTGGAACTAAGGAATGGTGCTCAGAGGTGGAAAGGGGGTGGAACCAAGTAATGGTGCTCAGAGGTGGGTAGGGGGTGGAACCACCTCTGAGCACCATTCCTTGGTTCCACCCGCTACCTACCTTCGAGCACCATTCCTTGGTTCCACCCTTACCCACCTCCAAGCACCATTCCTTGGTTCCACCCCCTACCCACCTCTGAGCACCATTCCTTGGTTCCACCCCCTACCCACCTCTGAGCACCATTCCTTGGTTCCACCCGCTACCTACCTTCGAGCACAATTCCTTGGTTCCACCCGCTACCTACCTTCGAGCACCATTCCTTGGTTCCACCCTTACCCACCTCCAAGCACCATTCCTTGGTTCCACCCCCTACACACCTCCAAGCACCATTCCTTGGTTCCATCCTCTAGCCACCTCTGAGCACCAGTCCTTGGTTCCACCCTTACCCACCTCCAAGCACCATTCCTTGGTTCCACCCCCTACCCACCTCCAAGCACCATTCCTTGGTTCCACCTGCTACCCAGGAACCGAGGAATGGTGCTCAGAGGTGGGTAGGGGTGGAACTAAGGAATGGTGCTCAGAGGTGGAAAGGGGGTGGAACCAAGTAATGGTGCTCAGAGGTGGGTAGGGGGTGGAACCACCTCTGAGCACCATTCCTTGGTTCCACCCGCTACCTACCTTCGAGCACCATTCCTTGGTTCCACCCTTACCCACCTCCAAGCACCATTCCTTGGTTCCACCCCCTACCCACCTCTGAGCACCATTCCTTGGTTCCACCCCCTACCCACCTCTGAGCACCATTCCTTGGTTCCACCCGCTACCTACCTTCGAGCACAATTCCTTGGTTCCACCCGCTACCTACCTTCGAGCACCATTCCTTGGTTCCACCCTTACCCACCTCCAAGCACCATTCCTTGGTTCCACCCCCTACACACCTCCAAGCACCATTCCTTGGTTCCATCCTCTAGCCACCTCTGAGCACCAGTCCTTGGTTCCACCCTTACCCACCTCCAAGCACCATTCCTTGGTTCCACCCCCTACCCACCTCTGAGCACCATTCCTTGGTTCCACCCGCTACCTACCTTCGAGCACCATTCCTTGGTTCCACCCTTACCCACCTCCAAGCACCATTCCTTGGTTTTACCCCCTACCCACCTCTGAGCACCATTCCTTGGTTCCACCCGCTACCCACCTCCGAGCACCATTCCTTGGTTCCACCCGCTACCCACCTCCAAGCACCATTCCTTGGTTCCACCCCCTACCCACCTCCGAGCACCATTCCTTGGTTCCACCCCCTACCCACCTCCGAGCACCATTCCTTGGTTCCACCCCCTACCCACCTCCAAGCACCATTCCTTGGTTCCACCTGCTACCCAGGAACCGAGGAATGGTGCTCAGAGGTGGGTAGGGGTGGAACTAAGGAATGGTGCTCAGAGGTGGGTAGGGGGTGGAACCAACAAATGGTCCTTGGAGTTAGATTGAGGATGGAACCAAGGAATGGTGCTTGGAGGTGGGTAGGGGGTGAAACCAAGGAATAGTTTTGGATGTGGGTAGGGGGTGGAACCAATGAATGGTGCTTGGGGGTGGGTAGGGTGTGGAACCAAGGAATGGTGCTTGGAGGTGGGTAGGGGTGGATCCAAGGAATGGTGCTCAGAGGTGAGTAGGGGGTGGAACCAAGGAATGGTGCTCAGAGGTAGAAATGGGGTGGAACCAAGGAATGGTGTTCAGAGGTGGGTAGGGTGTGGAACCAAGGAATGGTGCTTGGAGGTGGGAAGAGGATGGAACCAAGGAATGGGGCTTGGAGGTGGGTAGGGGGTGGATCCAAAGAATGGTGCTTGGAGGTGGGTAGGGGTGGATCCAAAGAATGGTGCTCAGAGGTGAGTAGGGGGTGGAACCAAGGAATGGTGCTCAGAGGTAGAAATGGGGTGGAACCAAGGAATGGTGTTCAGAGGTGGGTAGGGTGTGGAACCAAGGAATGGTGCTTGGAGGTGGGTAGAGGATGGAACCAAGGAATGGGGCTTGGAGGTGGGTAGGGGGTGGATCCAAAGAATGGTGCTCAGAGGTGAGTAGGGGGTGAAACCAAGGAATGGTGCTCAGAGGTGGAAAGGGGGTGTAACCAAGGAATGGTATTCAGAGGTGGGTAGGGTGTGGAACCAGGGAATGGGGCTTGGAGGTGGGTAGAGAATGGAACCAAGGAATGGTGCTTGGAGGTGGGTAGAGGATGGAACCAAGGAATGGTGCTCAAAAGTGGGTAGGGTGTGGAACCAAGGAATGGTGCTTGGAGGTGGGTAGAGGATGGAACCAAAGAATGGTGCTTGGAGGTGGGTAGGGAGTAGAACCAAAGAATGGTGCTTGGAGGTGGGTAAGGGTGGAACCAAGGAATGGTGCTTGGAGGTGGGTAGAGAATGGAACCAAGGAATGGGGCTTGGAGGTGGGTAGGGGGTGGATCCAAAGAATGGTGCTCAGAGGTGAGTAGGGGGTGGAACCAAGGAATGGTGCTCAGAGGTGGAAAGGGGGTGTAACCAAGGAATGGTGTTCAGAGGTGGGTAGGGTGTGGAACCAAGGAATGGGGCTTGGAGGTGGGTAGAGAATGGAACCAAGGAATGGTGCTTGGAGGTGGGTAGAGGATGGAACCAAAGAATGGTGCTTGGAGGTGGGTAGGGAGTAGAACCAAAGAATGGTGCTTGGAGGTGGGTAAGGGTGGAACCAAGGAATGGTGCTCAGAGGTGGAAAGGTTTTTTTTTAGGTGAAATTGGGCTTTTAAGGCAACAAACAAGGAACAATGGATGTAGATTGGCTCCCTGTACAGCTATTGGGGATTGGCCAAAAAAAGAGGCACACAGAAGTGGGACTAAAGAACTCGCTAGAATTGTTCCCTTATAACGCGACACAGAAACTTGTTAAAACATCAGTGGCAGTTCCTCCGTCACGTCATAATCCACAGCACAAAGAAAATACATTTCCTCTGCATGGCAAGCATTTGTGAGACGGCATTTGAAGTGTAACGGAAAGGTTATCAAGTTTTCAAGCAGTTACTTGAGAGTTACAGTAGATATCCTTTCTACAAAGTAGAGTCGTTAATATAGACGAGACATTCTTTGTTGGATCTTTTCCTTCCAGCAGAGTGCTTGACAACTCTATTTTCACTTTAGACAGAAGAGATGAATACGTTGTTTAAAGGATAAGTTGGGAGACATTGTCTAAAACTTCTTACCAGAGGACAGCTTCTGACGCTTAAAGCTTCGCACCGGCTTGTCAAAAAGTCAAAAAGTCGTTGGCGAGCTCCGTTCATAACGTCTGTGGTGGATGTTTAGGAGGAACCTTACAAGGGGTCAGCCAAAAGTGTGTAGTACATGTAAGGTGTGTGATCTGATAAGGGTGGTTCACTAGCAGATACCAAGAGTGCGTGTTTGTTAATGTGCGTTTGCCAAATTTAAAGTGTCTATCATTGTGTGATTTATTTGCTGGAAGCAATTGAAGAGATGAGGCAACTTGTGTTAAAAAGACTTTTTTCTGTTGGCTCCCGGCTTCACCAGGCCCCTCCTTCCTTAGACTGACTGCCATTCCCACCAGGCCCCTTCTTCCTTAGACTGACTGCCATTCCCACCAGGTTCCTCCCTTCCTTAGACTGACTGCCATTCCCACAGGCCCCTCCTTCCTTAGACTGACTGCCATTCCCACCAGGCCCCTCCTTCCTTAGACTGACTGCCATTCCCACCAGGTTCCTTCCTTCCTTAGACTGACTGCCATTCCCACAGTCCCCTCCTTCCTTAGACTGACTGCCATTCCCACCAGGCCCCTCCTTCCTTAGACTGACTGCCATTCCCACCAGGTTCCTCCCTTCCTTAGACTGACTGCCATTCCCACCAGGCCCCTCCTTCCTTAGACTGACTGCCATTCCCACCAGGTTCCTTCCTTCCTTAGACTGACTGCCATTCCCACAGTCCCCTCCTTCCTTAGACTGACTGCCATTCCCACCAGGCCCCTCCTTTCTTAGACTGACTGCCATTCCCACCAGGTTCCTCCCTTCCTTAGACTGACTGCTATTCCCACCAGGTTCCTCCCTTCCTTAGCTTGACTGCCATTCCCACCAGTTTCCTCCCTTCCTTAGCTTGACTGCCATTCCCACCAGTTTCCTCCCTTCCTTAGCTTGACTGCCAGCTCCACCAGGTTCCATCGTTACTTAGATTAACTGCCAGATCCACCAACTTCCATCCTTCTTTAGCTTGACTGCCAGATGCATAATGTTTCATCATTACTTATCTTGACTGCCATTCTCACCAAGTTCCAGCTTTCTTTAGCTGGACTGCCAGATGCACCAGATTCCAAACTCTCCTTAAAATGACTACCAGTACCTCCGGGTTCCATCCTTTCTTAATTTGACTGCCAGATCCACCTGGTTCCAACCTCCTTAGGAGGCAGAAGGGCACAGTACAAGGGGGGGTCAAAAGGGCACAGTACAGGGGGGGGGACAGAAGGGCACAGTACAGGGTAGGGGGTCAGGAGGGCACAGTACAGGGGGAAGGCAGAAGGGCAAGTACAGGGAAGGGGGTCAGGAGGGCACAGTACAGGGGGAGGCAGAAGGGCACGGTACAGGGGGGGGTCAGGAGGGCACAATACAGGGGGGTCAGGAGGGCACAGTACATGGGGGTCAGAAGGGCACAGTACAGGGGGAAGGCAGAAGGGCACAGTACAGGGGGGTCAAGAAGGCACAGTACGGGGGTCAGGAGGGCACAGTACAGGGGGGTCAGGAGGGCACAGTACAGGAGGGAAGGCAGAAGAGCAAGTACAGGTGAGCGGTTCAGGAGGGCACAGTACAGGGGGATCAGAAGGGCACATTGCAGGGGGGGGGTCAGGAGGGCACAGTACAGGGGGGGTCAGGAGGGCACAGTACAGGGGGAGGCAGAAGGGCATATTACAGGCATGAGTTAGGAGAGCATAGTACAGGGGATGGTCAGGAGGGCACAGTACAGGGGGAGGCAGAAGGGTACAGTACAGGGGGGACAGGAGGGCACAGTAGAGGGGGATCAGAAGGGTAGAGTACAGGGGGGACAGGGTGGGACAGGAGGGCACAGTACAGGGGGTCAGGAGGGCACAGTAGAGGGGGATCAGAAGGGTACAGTACAGGGGGGACAGAAGGGCACAGTAGAGGGGGGGTCAGGAGGGCACAGTAGAGGGGGGTTAAGGAGGGCACAGTACAGGGGGAGGCAGAAGGGTACAGTACAGGGGGGACAGGAGGGCACAGTACAGGGGGGGAAAGGAGGGCACAGTAGAGGGGGATCAGAAGGGTACAGTACAGGGGGGGACAGGAGGGCACAGTGGAGGGGGGGTCAGGAGGGCACAGTAGAGGGGGGTCAGGAGGGCACAGTACAGGGGGATCAGAAGGGCACAGTACAGGGGGATCAGAAGGGCACAGTACCAGGGGGTCAGGAGGGCACAGTAGAGGGGTGATCAGGAGGGTGTAGTACAGGGGGTGATCAGGAGGGCGCGGTACAGGGGGTCAGGAGGGCACAGTAGAGGGGGATCAGAAGGGTACAGTACAGGGGGGACAGAAGGGCACAGTAGAGGGGGGGTCAGGAGGGCACAGTAGAGGGGGGTTAAGGAGGGCACAGTACAGGGGGAGGCAGAAGGGTACAGTACAGGGGGGACAGGAGGGCACAGTAGAGGGGGATCAGAAGGGTACAGTACAGGGGGGGACAGGAGGGCACAGTTGAGGGGGGGTCAGGAGGGCACAGTAGATGGGGGTCAGGAAGGCACAGTACAGGGGGATCAGAAGGGCACAGTACCAGTGGGTCAGGAGGGCACAGTACAGGGGGATCAGAAGGGCACAGTACCAGGGGGTCAGGAGGGCACAGTAGAGGGGGGATCAGGAGGGTGTAGTACAGGGGGTGATCAGGAGGGCGTAGTACAGTTCCTGCTAAGCCCCACCTCCGTTCATCTGCCCCGCAGCTCCACTCTCTGCTCTGCACACCTGCCTCAATGAGAAGTTCTTAAATTGACTGCTGTGACATTCAGCCTGTGCCTGATGGGCGGGTTATTCTATTGAGCTCCGATTGGCAGATAATAGGTTGTGTCGCCCCCCTTTTATAGGCACAGTTGTGGGAAGGTGTTAATTGTTTGAGTCGCACAGCTAAATGGTAAAACATTAGAAAGAACGTCATACAAAGTGTCGCTCTCCCGCGCTACATTGTTTCCTCTTCACGTGTTCCGAGCTTTTCATGTGAAGGATTCTTTCTGGTTTTCTCCTAGACGGGAGAGTCTTCAGCTGCTGATCAAGCTGCACAGACCCCCCCCCCCCCCCAGAGGCGATGCGACGTGCAAGGACAGCAAAGTTGCTGACCTATTTTTAGCCGCTTGTCACAAAGTTCACATTCAGTTTCTTGCTTCTCTCTCATGTGCCTGAGGAGCTTCTACCGAGGAGCGCCGCCGGGGCGAGACCCGGGATCCTGCGACTTCCATCGCTCTTGTGTGCCTGAGGAGCTTCTACCGAGGAGCGCCGCCGGGGCGAGACCCGGGATCCTGCGACTTCCATCGCTCTTGTGTGCCTGAGGAGCTTCTACCGAGGAGCGCAGCCGGGGCGAGACCCGGGATCCTGCGACTTCCATCGCTCTTGTGTGCCTGAGGAGCTTCTACCGAGGAGCGCAGCCGGGGCGAGACCCGGGATCCTGCGACTTCCATCGCTCTTGTGTGCCTGAGGAGCTTCTACCGAGGAGCGCAGCCGGGGCGAGACCCGGGATCCTGCGACTTCCATCGCTCTTGTGTGCCTGAGGAGCTTCTACCGAGGAGCGCAGCCGGGGCGAGACCCGGGATCTTGCGACTTCCATCGCTCTTGTGTGCCTGAGGAGCTTCTACCAAGGAGCGCAGCCGGGGCGAGACCCGGGATCCTGCGACTTCCATCATGCTTGTGTGCCTGAGGAGCTTCTACCAAGGAGCGCAGCCGGGGCGAGACCCGGGATCCTGCGACTTCCATCATGCTTGTGTGCCTGAGGAGCTTCTACCAAGGAGCGTCGCTGGGGCGAGATCCTGCGACTTCCACGTATCTCACACTTGGGACTTGCTCATGCGATGGCGGTGCGGTAATGTGCGCACTGCCGCGGGATTTACCGCAACCGTGTGAGACTTACATTACAGGCGTTGGTGTGATTCAGCAGAACTTGCATCATCTAGCCCTTTTCTGCTCAGACTGAGATTGTTTGTAAAGCTCCCCCCCCCCCTGCCGGCCCCTCCCACCAGGCATGATCTGCCTGCCAGAAATGAAAAGTAGTCTTCAATGCAAAAACACCCCTATTGACTTCAATTTATAAGCGCATCCCATTGATTTCAATGCAAAAACGCCCCCTGTTAACTGCAGTGGAAAATCGCATCCCATTGACTTCAATGTAAAAACACCCCCCATTGACTTCAATTCATAATTGTATCCCGTTGACTTAAATGCAAAATCACATTCCTTTGACTCCCATGAAAAACGCCCCCTATTGACTGCAAATCCAAAAAATTTGGTCCTTATTTTGCTGAACAGCACAAAAAAACTGGAACCCTCATCAACGCATTTCAACTCATAAAGAGTCTTCATCAGGGGGGGTAAGCAATATTGAACCCTACGGACTAAGACTGGGATGCCATTAAAGTTCATGTGCATTTAAAGGCAGGCGTCCCAATACTTTTGGAAATATAGTGTATATAGACTCCACCACATGGAGATATCTTCCATATCAATCTGTCAATGGTTGGACTCAATCGCATTTCAACTCATAAAGAGACTTCATCAGGGGGAAAGCAATATTGAACGTTTATGTGTGTGTTAAGGCAGGCATCCCAATACTTTTGGAAATATAGCGTGTATATCAATGAACGCCCATCGCTGGTCCCTTATTTTGCTGAAACCTGAAACGATCGTCCTCCTAATTTGTTTGCGCCATGTAACCCTCCAAGGTTGGACCCCCCGGAGTCCTATTTTTGGTGACCCCATTAGCTCGGCTCACTGCTGTAAAAGTGGATTTGCATGTCCCCCCTAATGGGGGTCTATTCATAGTGAATGAACTTCCCTGTCCGCTAATAAAAGTTCAGCCCAGACTAATCCAGCGGCCCGCTCCCCTCCCCCCTCCTCTGTCCCCGGCGAAGGCCCCGGAGGTGTCTCCATTCTAAAGCAATTAGAACCGCCAACCTTTTCCCTTTCAACCCCCCCCCCCCCCATCTCCAGAAGCTCTGAGGGAGCTTAATGCAACTAATAACAAGGAAATTAAATTGCCCCCCCCCCCCACCCCTGGGGGCTGGGAGAGAAGAATATTCAACGTTCTCAGCAGAAAAAGACCAACATGGTCGTGATCTAAGGCTGAACTCCGGCCTACAGTCACCGGACCCTTTATTAGGTCCTCCTTGCTAGTAGCGGGTTGGACCCCCTTTATTAGGTCCTCCTTGCTAGTAGCGGGTTGGACCCCCTTTATTAGGTCCCCCTTGCTAGTAGCGGGTTGGACCCCCTTTATTAAGCCCACCTTACTAGTAGCAGGTTGGACCCCCTTTATTAGGTCCTCCTTGTTAGTAGCGGGTTGGACCCCCTTTAATAGGTCCCCCTTGTTAGTAGCGAGTTGGACCCCCTTTATTAGATCCCCCTTGCTAGTAGCGGGTTGGACCCCCTTTAATAGGTCCCCCTTGCTAGTAGCGGGTTGGACCCCCTTTATTAGGTCCTCCTTGTTAGTAGCGGGTTGGACCCCCTTTATTAGATCCCCCTTGCTAGTAGCGGGTTGGACCCCCTTTATTAAGCCCACCTTACTAGTAGCAGGTTGGACCCCCTTTATTAGGTCCTCCTTGTTAGTAGCGGGTTGGACCCCCTTTATTAGATCCCCCTTGCTTGTAGCGGGTTGGACCCCCTTTATTAGGTCCTCCTTGCTAGTAGCAGGTTGGACCCCCTTTATTAAGCCCACCTTACTAGTAGCAGGTTGGACCCCCTTTATTAGGTCCTCCTTGTTAGTAGCGGGTTGGACCCCCTTTATTAGGTCCCCCTTGCTAGTAGCGGGTTGGACCCCCTTTATTAGGTCCTCCTTGCTAGTAGCGGGTTGGACCCCCTTTATTAGGTCCCCCTTGCTAGTAGAGGGTTGGACCCCCTTTATTAGGTCCTCCTTGCTGTTGGCGGGTTGGACCCCCTTTATTAGGTCCACCTTGCTAGTAGCGGGTTGGACCCCCTTTATTAGGTTCTCCTTGCTAGTAGCGGATTGGACCCCCTTTATTAGGCCCACCTTGGTAGTAACGGGTTGGACCCCCTTTATTAGGTCCTCCTTGCTAGTAGCGGATTGGACCCCCTTTATTAGGCCCACCTTGCTAGTAGCAGGTTGGAACCCCTTTATTAGGTCCTCCTTGTTAGTAGCGGGTTGGACCCCCTTTATTAGGTCCCCATTGCTGGTAACGGGTTGGACCCCCTTTATTAGGTCTTCCTTGGTAGTAGCGGGTTGGACCCCCTTTATTAGGTCCTATTTGTTAGTAACAGGTTGGACCCCCTTTATTAGGTCCTCCTTGTTAGTAGCGGGTTGGACTCCCTTTATTAGGTCCCCCTTGCTGTTAACGGGTTGGACCCCCTTTATTAGGTCCCCCTTGCTAGTAGAGGGTTGGACCCCCTTTATTAGGTCCTCCTTGCTAGTAGAGGGTTGGACCCCCTTTATTAGGTCTTCCTTGGTAGTAGCGGGTTGGACCCCCTTTATTAGGTCCTCCTTGCTAGTAGCGGGTTGGACCCCCTTTATTAAGCCCACCTTACTAGTAGCAGGTTGGACCCCCTTTATTAGGTCCTCCTTGTTAGTAGCGGGTAGGACCCCCTTTATTAGATCCCCCTTGCTTGTAGCGGGTTGGACCCCCTTTATTAGGTCATCCTTGCTAGTAGCAGGTTGGACCCCCTTAATTAAGCCCACCTTACTAGTAGCAGGTTGGACCCCCTTTATTAGGTCCTCCTTGTTAGTAGCGGGTTGGACCCCCTTTATTAGGTCCCCCTTGCTAGTAGCGGGTTGGACCCCCTTTATTAGGTCCTCCTTGCTAGTAGCGGGTTGGACCCCCCCCCTTTATTAGGTGGACCCCCTTTATTGCTAGTAGTGGGTTGGACCCCCTTTATTAGGTCCACCTTGCTAGTAGCGGGTTGGATCCCCCTTTATTAGGTCCACCCCCTTTATTGCTAGTAGCGGGTTTGACCCCCTTTATTAGGTCCTCCTTGCTAGTAGTGGATTGGACCCCCTTTATTAGGCCCACCTTGGTAGTAACGGGTTGGACCCCCTTTATTAGGCCCACCTTGCTAGTAGCAGGTTGGAACCCCTTTATTAGGTCCTCTTGTTAGACGGTAGGTTGACCCCCTTTATTAGTCCCTAGCGGTACCTGTTGGACCCCCTTTATTAGGTCCCCCTTGCTGGTAACGGGTTGGACCCCCTTTATTAGGTCCCCCTTGAATTCCTTGGTAGTAGCGGGTTGGACCCCCTTTATTAGGTCCTATTTGTACCCCTTTAGTAGCGGGTTGGACCCCCTTTATTAGGTCCTATTTGTTAGTAGCGGGTTGGACCCCCTTTAAAAAAAAAAAAATTAGGTCCTCCTTGTTAGTAGCGGGTTGGACCCCCTTTATTAGGTCCCCCTTGCTGGTAACGGGTTGGACCCCCTTTATTAGGTCCCCCTTGCTAGTAGAGGGTTGGACCCCCTTTATTAGGTCCTCCTTGCTAGTAGTAGGGTTGGACCCCCTTTATTAGGTCTTCCTTGGTAGTAGCGGGTTGGACCCCCTTTATTAGGTCCTCCTTGCTAGTAGCGGGGTTGGACCCCCTTTATTAGGTCCTCATTGCTAGTAGCGGGTTGGACCCCCTTTAGGTTTTAGGTGGACCCCTCCTTGCTAGTAGCAGGTTGGACCCCCTTTATTAGGTTTTCCTTGGTAGTAGCGGGTTGGACCCCCTTTATTAGGTCCCCCTATTTGTTAGTAGCGGGTTGGACCCCCTTTATTAGGTCCTCCTTGCTAGTAGCGGGTTGGACCCCCTTTATTAGGTCCTCCTTGCTAGTAGCGAGTTGGACCCCCTTTATTCGGTCCCCCTTGCTAGTAGTGGGTTGGCCCCCTTTATTAGGTCCCCCTTGCTAGTAGCGGGTTGGACCCCCTTTATTAGGTCCCCCTTGCTAGTAGCGGGTTGGACCCCCTTTATTAGGTCCCCCTTGCTAGGAGTGGGTTGGACCCCCGTCATTCTTGGTGGAATAGATACAACAAGGTGTTGGAAACGTTCCTCAGAGATTTCCCTCCATAGTGACCTGATGACATCACACAGTTGCTGCAGATTTGTTCCGTTCCACCACATCCCGAAGGGTCTCTATTGGATGAGATGTGGGGGGGGTGGAGCCAATTGGAGGACAGGGACCTCATTGTCCTCAAAATAAATAAATAATAATAATAACAATAAATAATAATAATAATAATAATAATAATAATAATAATACAAAATAATCATAATAATAATTATAATAAAATGAAATAATAATTAAAATAAATACAATAGGACACTAGGACAAATTATAGAATACAATGCAAAATATGTATACTTTAAAAATGTATAATAATAATATAAAAATATAAAAATAATAATAATAATAAATAAAATAAAATAATAATAAAAAATTGTAATCATTAAAATAAATACAATAAGAGATATTATAGAATAAAATGTAGACTATATACAGTAACACAATTTTTTTTAAACTAACACTAATGAAAGTAGAAAAAAAGTGAGTTTTTCACGGTTTGTAACATTTTTCTGTCTTTGGATTGCATAAAAAATAAAATCATTTATTTAAAAGATTTCTTTGTACTAAAAAAAAAAAAAAAATACTTTTATGTAATGACAGTTATTGGCTCATGGCAGGAACGTAAACGCGGCTCTGCTCGGCGCGCGGCGCTCAGGTGGTGCGGCTGGTTAAATATAGATGAAGTCGGTGCGAAGTGTGCTTTGAAAAATAAAGGGGGTCGGGCCGATCGACTTGTGAAAACAGACCCAGCGGTCCGATTGAATCCTCGGCTGTGTCGGGGGACGGAGGGGTGACCAGGCCGTCTCTTTCTTGTACTTATCCAGCAGCTGCTCCACAATAGACGGTTTTGTAGGATGAAGAACATCGAACTGCTGGAGGTGCGAAACCCGCCTGACGACCGATAATGAGGCCTGAGAGAGGCGATTGGTGACAGCGGTGGGGACAGGAAATCCATTGTATTCTATTCTATTGTATTCTATTCTACCCCCGCACTGTGTCTCCTCGTATTTCCTTTACAGAAGAGCTCTGAAGACCCCCGTGTGCCCAAACCCCTCACAGGCCATTTTTATCGGCCTCACTAATTAGCGGCCAAATACTTCTTCTTAGAAGTCTGGAGAAGCTACGCCACCGGCGGTGACACCACGGAGGATCGGGACGGGGCAGTACCGATCGAGAAAATGGGATTCCGGAAGATACTTCACAACTAAAATTGTGTTTTTATATTATTCAAGTTTGGTTATTTGAACCCTTTAACCACTTCAGCCCCGGACCATTATGCAGGTTAAGGACCCGGCCAGGTTTTGCGATTCGGCACTGCGTCGCTTTAACTGACAATTGCGCGGTCGTGCGACGCGGCTCCCAAACAAAATTGGCGTCCTTTTTTCCCCACAAATAGAGCTTTCTTTTGGTGGTATTTGATCACCTCTGCGGTTTTTTATTTTTTGCGCTATAAACAAAAATAGAGCGACGATTTTGAAAAAAAAATTCAATGTTTTTTACTTTTTTGCTGTAATAAATGTCCACAAAAAATATATAAAAAAACATTTTTTCCCTCAGTTTAGGCCGATACGGATTCTTCTACCTATTTTTTGGTAAAAAAAAACAATCGCAAATAAGTGTTTATCGGTTGGTTTGCGCAAAATTTATAGCGTTTACAAAATAGGGGATAGTTTTATTGCATTTTTTTTTTACTACTGATGTCGGCGATCAGCGTTTTTTTTTTTTTTCTTGACTGTGACATTACGGCGGACACATCGGACAATTTTGACACATTTTTGGGACCGTTGTCATTTTCACAGCAAAAAGTGCTATAAAAATGCACTGGTTACTGTGAAAATGACAATTGCCTTTTGGGATTTAACCACTAGGGGGCGCTGTAGGGGTTATGTGTGACCTCATTTGTGTTTCTAACTGTAGGGGGGTGTGGCTGTAGGTGTGACGTCATTGATTGTGTTTCCCTATATCAGGGAACACACGATCAATGATGCCGCCGCAGTGAAGAACGGGGAAGGTGTTTTTACACACGGCTCTCCCCGTTCTTCAGCTCCGGGGACCGATCACGGGACTCCAGCGGGCGATCGCGTCCGCAGGTCCTGTGGGCAGGGTCATGGAGCTTTGGACTGAGTCGCGGGCGCACGCTGGTGGCGCGAGCGTGCGACCCACGGCTGGTCACTTAAAGGGGACGTACCCTTCTGTGATTGTGCCGACGTATATCGGCGTGAAGGGGTCCTTAAGTGGTTAAGGGGAACCCCGTGTCAAAGTGCGACCCACGGCTGGGCACTTAAAGAGCACGTACCTGTACGTGATTGTGCCCTGCCAACGTACATGTGCATGAGGCGGTCCTTAAGTGGTTAACTTGTAAACACCAAAGCCCAGATTCACATACCTGGGCGCATCTTTATGCCGCCGTAGCGCATCTTCTTTACGCTACGCCGGCGCAACGTTGAGAGGCAAGTATGGAGTTTACAAAGCAAATTGCGCCCAACGTTTGCGCCGGCGTAGTTTGTAGTCGTAGGCGTAAGCCGACGTAAGTCAAATTAGGTGGAAGTGGGCGTGTAACATTTAAATCAAGCGTGACCCCATGCAAATGATGGGCTGAGCTTCAGAAAACTAACTGCGCATGCGTCGGCTCTTGGACGCATCCCAGTACGCATGCGCAGAATCACGTCGGGACAAACGCCTAAGATACGTCGAATCACTGAACGTAACCTACGCACAGCCCTATTCACGTAGTACTACGTAAACGCCGTACTCGGCGTAAAATTCGACGGCGTCGTTCCCTGGCCCACACCTGTGCATGACTTACCCCTGCTTTATGAGGGGTAAGTTTACGCCGGACGTAAGCCTTACGCAAACCGCGTATCTTTTCCGCCTGGTGCATCTACGTTTCGCGAACCGGCGTATCTTACTCATTTGCACATTTAACATGGGTACGCGGAATGCGTCAAGCATAAATATGCGCCCACGATACGCCGGCGTAGGAAAGTTACGTCGGTCGGAAGAAGCCTATTTTCAGGCGTATATAGTTCTGTGGGTACGGCGCATAGATACGCGGGCGCATATATACGCTTACGCGGCGCGTCTCGAGATACGCCGGCGTAAGGGCTTTGTGAATCCGGGCCCAAATGTCAGAAATAGGCTCAGTCATGAAAGGGATAACGCAGAGGGGTCAATATTAGAGCAATGTGTTGAACACTCACTTTAACCACTTCCCGCCCGGTCAATCGCAGATTGACGTCCGGGAAGTGGCTCTGTAATCCTGGCTGGACGTCTATTGACGTCCTGCAGGATTTCATGCCGCGCGCGCCAGTGGGGGGCGCGCAGCGCGGCGATCGGTGATGCGGGGTGTCAGTCTGACACCCTGCATCTCCGATCTCGGTAAAGAGTCTCCGGCGGAGCCTCGTCACCACGCGATCAGCCGCGTCCAATCACGGCTGATCACGATGTAAACAGGAAGAGCCGTCGATGGCTCTTCCTCACTCGCGTCTGATAGACGCGAGTAGAGGAGAGCCGATCGGCGACTTTCATCACAGGGGGGTTCGCGCTGATTGTTTATCATCGCAGCCCCCCCTCGGTTGCCCACACTGGACCACCGGGGAACAAGAAAAAAATAAAGGGGCAATAAACAATATAAAAAAAAGCCAGTAAAAAAAAAAAGATGCCAGTCAGTGCACATGGGCACTGACTGGCAACATAGATCCATTAGTGCCACCCCACAGTGTCCATCAGTGCCACCCTCAGTGCCAATCCATGCCCAGTGCCCACCTATCAGTGCCCATAAGTACCCATCAGTGCCACCCATAAGTGTCACCCACGAGTGCCCATCTGTGCTGCCTATGAGTGCCCAGTGCTGCCTATGAGTGCCCATCAGTAACACCTATGAGTGCTCATCAGCACCGCCTATAAGTGCCCATCAGTGCCACCTCATCGGTGCCCATCAGTACTACCTCATGAGTGCCCATCAGTGCCACCTCATCGGTGCCCATCAGTACTACCTCATGAGTGCCCATCAGTGCCGCTATATCAGTGCCCGTAATTGAAAGAGAAGACTTACTTATTTACAAAAAAATTAACAGAAAAAAATAAAAACGTATTTAAAAAAAATAAAAATTCAGTCTTTTATTAGTTGTTGCGCAAAAAAATAAAAACCGCAGAGGTGATCAAATACCACCAAAAGAAAGTTCTATTTGTGGGGGGAAAATGGACGCCAATTTTGTTTGGGTGCAGCGTCGCGCGACCGCGCAATTGTCATTCAAAGTGCGACAGCGCTGAAAGCTGAAACTTGGCCTGGGCGGGAAGGTGCGTAAGTGCCCCCCCCCCCCCCCGGTACAGAAGTGGTTAAAATGTAAAAATAATTAGATATGCAAATTAGTGAAAGAGTAACGATCGGGTTTCCCGGGTGCTGCTACGTTCGGTTTGGGCGCCTCGGTGTCGCGCGCCTCTGGTCACGAAAGGGTTAAAGTCGTTAATCTGATGCTGTAGGACGCGAAGTACAAGGAGCGTAGAATAGCGCCATTGGGAGGAGTTTCTTCACTTTTTTCGCATTCAGAACTTATCGCGAATGTCGAAATTAATCTTCACACTACAAAGTATCTTTGTCTCCTCTTACCTCAGAGGGAGAGTTCTTCTCGTATTCCCGAAAATATTACTTTGTACGTCCGGCCGTGACCCGGGCACGTGGTTCGTTTTCTCCACAGCGCTGCCGGCCATTTCGACATGAGAAATACGCGGTGTAGAGGCGAGCGACTTATTATCCGGCAGACACCCGAGGAGGCGTCTGTTTTGCTCCAGCGTAGAACATTCTTAGCAGCCCCGGCCTGACTTTTATTAAAAAAAGGAAATTCCGGTGTAATGTGAGCGTCGTCACGCAATGAAAACTGCGAGGAAAGATCAAACACTGTAAGAGTAATGCCGCCTACACACGATCGGAAATTGGGACAAGAAAACCGTGGATTTTTTCCCCCCCCCCCAACGGAATGTCGGCTCAAACTCCTGTTGCACACACACGCGGTCACGCCAAATTTTGACCGGTGACGTACAACACTGCGACGAGCCGAGAAAAATGAAGTTCAATGCTTCCGAGCATGCGTCGACTTGATTCCAAGCATGCTTCAATTTGATTCCGAGCATGCGTGGTTTTTTGGGAATGTCGGAATTTAACAGACGATGGGAAATTTCTTCCAAGAACTTTTCTTGTCGGAAAATTCGAGAACCAGCCCTCAAAGTTTTCCTTTGCGGAAATTCAGACAGAAAAAGTCCGATGGGGCCTACACACGGTCGGAATTTTCGACCAAAAGATCACATCGGACTTTTCTTCCCGGAAATTCCAATCGTGTGTACGCGGCATTAGAGGCCGCCATTATCATCACACTCTATTGGTGAACTCGATATAGTCAAGGTTGGTGGACGCCCCATGGCAACGATGGGAGCACGTTGGACCTACCGTAACTATTGCCGGTAATATGGAGTTGCCCACTCCGGCCTTCAATATAGAGTTGCCCAATCTGGCCAATAAAATGGAGTTGCCCACTCTGGGCATTATTATAGAGCTGCCCTCTCCTGTCATTGATATGGAGTTTCCCACTCCGGCCATTAATATGAAGTTGCCCACTCTGGCCAATAATATAGAGTTGCCCACTCCGGCTATTCATATGGGGTTGCCCACTCCGGCCTTTAATATGGGGTTGCCCATTCTGGCCATTGATATAGAGTTGTCCACTCTGGCCAATAAATTGGAGTTGCCAACTTTGGCCATTAATATTGAGTTGCCCAATCTGACCAATAATATGGAGTTGCCCACTCCGGCTGTCGATCTGGAGTTGCCCACTCTGGACATTAATATGGGGTTGCCCATTAGGCCATAAATATAGAGTTGCCCACTCTGGCCAATAAAATGGATTTGCCCACTCTGGGCAGTAATATAGAGTTGCCCACTCTAGCCGGTCAGTCTTGGTGGAACAAAAAAGAGCGTTAGATATACTTTAAGGCATGAAAATGTCATCTGAGTGCACAGAACAGACACATACGTGACGGGATTTATCCAATCATTACAATTTCTGTGATCGTTTAACAAAGTCCACATGTTGTTTGGCAATCCGGCGTGGATCAGGAATCTTCCCTCCTGCACAGTCGTTACACAACGCCGCCGCGCCGCCGCGGTATATTCGTGTGCCCTGTCCTCATCCACAGAGTAGTTGCTTTACATTAAAACATATTCACGTGACCCTTGGGGTGGATCCTGTTCTGGACATTTACGGCATGAAATGCATTTGTTTCCGGCCAGATAAAAGAAATCCGTATCGCTACAAAGTCAGATCTTTATACGTTTAATGCACTGGAAGGCGCAGGAGCCGCCGAGCCGCCGAGCTGCCAGGCCCGATGGGAGCCGCAATTATTGAACTGCCCACTCTGCGTCGTTTGGAAAACGTTTGGAAAACGCAGGCGTGATCAGTTCGTTATCGATTTTAAAACAGAAAATGCCACCTTTTGGCCACCAGATGGAGCTAAGTATCATCAGAACTTCCTTTCACACTTCGCTCCATCTAGTGGCCATTTGCCGTATTTTCCATTTTTAAAATCAATGATTTTCAATACAAAAACAGCGCAGGATATCGCCTATTTACGCATTTCGCATATCGCCTAAAACTCACTTATTTCTTTCTATTTATTTATTTTATTTCAATTGTATTGTATTTTATTTAACTTATTAAAATTTTTATGATAAACTCACTTATTTATTGCTATTTATTTATTTTATTTCAATTGTATTTTATTTATTTTATGTACATTTTTATGATAAATTCACTTATTTCTTTCTATTTATTTATTTTATTTCAATTGTATTGTATTTTATTCAACTTATTAAATTTTTTATGATAAACTCACTTATTTATTTATTTTATTTCAATTGTATTTTATTTATTTTATGTACATTTTTATGATAAACTCACTTATTTCTTTCTATTTATTTATTTTATTTCAATTGTATTGTATTTTATTCAACTTATTAAATTTTTTATGATAAACTCACTTATTTATTTATTTTATTTCAATTGTATTTTATTTATTTTATGTACATTTTTATGATAAACTCACTTATTTCTTTCTATTTATTTATTTTATTTCAATTGTATTGTATTTTATTTAACTTATTACAATTTTTATGATAAACTCACTTATTTATTGCTATTTATTTATTTCAATTGTATTTTATTTATTTTATGTACATTTTTATGATAAACTCACTTATTTCTTTCTATTTATTTATTTTATTTCAATTGTATTGTATTTTATTCAACTTATTAACATTTTTATGATAAACTCACTTATTTATTGCTATTTATTTGTTTTATTTCAATTGCATTTTATTTATTTTATGTACATTTTTATGATGAACTCACTTATTTCTTTCTATTTATTTATTTTATTTCAATTGTATTGTATTTTATTCAACATATTAAATTTTTTATGATAAACTCTCTTATTAATTGCTATTTATTGATTTTATTTCAATTGTATTTTATGTACATTTTTATGATAAACTCACTTATTTCTTTCTATTTATTTATTTTATTTCAATTGTATTGTATTTTATTGAACATATTACATTTTTTATGATAAACTCACTTATCTATTGCTCTTTATTTATTTTATTTCAATTGTATTTTTATTTATTTTTATTTCAATTGTATTTTATAAAAAAAAAATTATGATAAACTCACTTATTTTTTCTATTTATTTATTTTATTTCAATTGCATTTTATTTAACTTATTAATTGTTTTTATGATAAACTCAGGTACTTCTTTAATTACTATTTTATTTTCCTTATTTAATCAGCACTGACCACAGGATATCGCCTATTTATGCATTTTGCATATTGCCTATTTACATTTTAGTTGTATTTTATTTAATTTTTTTTACGATAAACTCACTTATTTTTTATATTTATTTATTTTATTTCAATTGTATTTTATTTAACTTATTAATTGTTTTTATGATAAACTCAGGTATTTCTTTAATTACTTTAAATTTAATTGTATTTTATTTACCTTATTTAATCAGCACTGTCCAGACAGAGGGTCAGGGGTTCTGCAGCCTCATAGGACAGTCAGAGGAGAATAAAAACGCACTTCCACCGGGTGAACGGCGAAATTCTTTATAAATTCTTTATAAATCAACACCCCCCCCCCCCCACATGTATCTAGCAGTGGAGACCTCATGTCGAAAAAAAAAAAAAATACCAGCGCCAGGCTGTCGGCGCCGAGAACGAACGCATCGAACGTTTTCCATGTCATTTTATTTCGTCTTCGATGAATGCGCATCGCAAGTCACCTGTGAGTCCCGCGTTCTGCAGAAAAGCAGCTTTGAGCTTTTTACTCTGTCACTAAATTGTGCGCCGACGTCTTCCGCTCCGACCTACTGTGACAGCCCACAGAATACATTATCCTCCGCAGGGTGAACCCGGACTCTTCATGACACCGGCATCAAGAAGATCACATCTGAATTTTTTTTTTTACACACACACATATATATATATATATATATATATATATATAATAAACTCCATTATTTTATACAATTATTTATTTTTATTTTATAATAAACTAACTCTTGTTTTATATTTATTTTACTTTACTTGTTTTTTTTTTATTTCATTTTATGATAAACTAGATACTTTTTTTTATATATTTTTTTTATTTTAATTGTATATTTTTTAACTTATTTACATTGTTATGATAAAATCACGTATTTATTGCTATTTATGTATTTTATTTCAATAGTATTTTATTTCATTTCTTATGACAAACTCAATAATTTTTTCTATTTATTTATTTTATTTCAATTGTATTTTATTTCAATTATTATGATAAGCTCATTTCTTTTCGATTTACTTATTTTATTTTATTGTATTATTTTTTTTTTTTTGCAATAAACGCATTTATTTTTTGGAATTTAGATTCTTGGAAAAATAAAATAAAATAAATAAAAAAATAAATAAAATAAAACGTGTTACAAAACAAAGCCACTGGGCATACCCCGGCTTGGGTAAAATACAGTGGGCCAGATTCACAGAGCCACTACGCCTGTGTAACTGGGTGTTAGACTGGAGTAATTTCAAATTACGCCTTCGGATCTACGCTGCAATAAAATTGCGGCCGCTGGGTGGACTTCCCGTCGTTTTCGGCGTCGGGGTATGCAAATGAGCTTTTGCCGGCGATCCCCGAAATTACGATCTTCAATCGCAATCTCTTACGGCACCTTTAGTCATCTTTTATTTGCGTAACACTATACCAGCTTTTTGCTGCTCTAATATTAGACAGCCCATGTTAAGTATGGCCGTCGTTCCCGCGTCAAATTTCTACGTTTTCCGACGTCTTTTATTATTTTTTACGTAAGTCGTCCGGGAATAGGAATGTTCGTAAACGACGCTACTCAAACAACGAATGACGTAACGGCGTGACTTCGCGCAATGCACGGCGGGAAATTTCTGAACGGAGCATGCGCAGTTCGATCGCCGCGGGGACGCGCTTAAGTTAAATGCTTCACGCCCCCCAATCGCGTATTTCGATTACGCGGCGAGAAATAGACTACGCCGCCGTAGCGTATGGGCAAAAATCTACCAGGATTCGGTGTAGAGCCTGGTGAAATACGGCAGCGTAGAGTATTTCGATTACGCAGCGCAATTTTAAGTGTATCTGAATCTGGGCCTTTGTGTCTGTTTCTTTTCTTTTCTTTTCCTTATTTAATCTTGATGATAAACTTCATTTATCTATTTATTTATTTTTTATTTATTTAATTTCTAAGATAAACTCACTTTTTATTATTATTATTATTATTATTTTTTTTTTTATTTTTTTTATTTTTATGATAAACAATTTTTATATATTTTTTTTAAATCCTGAAAAAAATGATGAATTTGCAGCAGGCCACACACACACCTATTCCCAGACGTTTCCTTATCTCTCCCCCCCCCCTCCCCCCCCTCCCTGGACCGTCACATGTTCTGATACACTTGTAACCCAGAACTTCCTCTTCCACATTTTCCCATGGGAACGTTCCGCGTAATCCGGCGCTGAGCGAAAGTCGCGCTTTTAACCGTATTTTATGCGTGACAATTAGAGGGAGAAAAAATAAATAAAAATAAAAATAACGGGTATCTTTGTCTCCCTTTATTGGATCTCCTAATTTTGGGGGTAATTAGAGACATAATTCAGACGTGAGAGAGGTTTATAGAGGAGAAAAAAATTAATTAAAAAGACTTTGTACTGCGAAATTAAAGACATCCATTGTTGTACGGGTGGGGGAGGGGGAGGGGAGGGGCATTCCTCCACATATACAAAAAAAAAAAAAATCTTCTATTCATAATTCTTTATTTCTTTGTATTTCGTATGGGGGAGGGGGGACCTACCCACCGGGACACACCCTATATTACCAAAAGTATTGGGACGCCTCCCTTTACACGCACATGAACTTTAATGTCTCAGTCTTAGGGCCAGATTCAGGTAGATGGGCGCATCTTTGCTCTGGAGTAACGCTTCTCATTTACGTTACTCTGGCGAAATTTTAGGAGCAAGTGCTGTTATTCATGAAGCACTTGCTCCTAAAGTTGCGGCAGCGCATCGCAAATGAGCCGGCGGAATTCAAATTGGGCGGGTACGGGGCGTGTATTATTTAAACTAAGCGCGATCCCGCGGCGAACGTACTGCGCATGCGTCGAGTGTCAATGCATCCCAGTGCGCATGCTCCAAATTCTGTCAGTGAACGTCAATGACGTCACATCCCCATTCATGGACGTTTTACGCAAGCGATGCGTTTTTTTTTTTTTCGACGCGATGACGACGGCTATACTTAACATAGGATACTCCACTAGGGGGCTGCTTTATCTTTACGCCGCGTATCGCTTCCGGAAACGTCGGAAAGTCACTGCGTCGCGCCCGAATACGATCGTGAATTGCCGATTCCCGCTGATTAACATATTTTTTCGGCGTTAATCAGCGGGAACGCCCCCGGCGCCATTTTTAAATGAAAGTTGCGATGCGATGGCGAAATTCAATTGCGCCGCTCGCATCGGAACTCCAACCCGGCGTTTCTTGTTTTCTGGTTACAGAAATCAGAAACGCCGGCTTAAAGTGACAGTTAGGCTGGCGGATCACTGATACTACAGCCTAACTCTACCTGAATCTGGCCCATAGTCTGTAGGGTTCAACATTGAGTTGGCTCCGCCCTTTGCAGCTATAACAGCTTCACCTCTTCTGGGAAGGGCGTCCACAAGGTTTAGGGGTGTGTCTATGGGAAGGCCGTCCACAAGGTTTAGGGGTGTGTCTATGGGAAGGATGTCCACAAGGTTTAGGGGTGTGTCTATGGGAAGGCCGTCCACAAGGTTTAGGGGTGTGTCTATGGGAAGGATGTCCACAAGTTTTAGGGGTGTGTCTATGGGAAGAATGTCCACAAGGTTTAGGGGTGTGTCTATGGGAAGGATGTCCACAAGGTTTAGGGGTGTGTCTATGGGAAGGATGTCCACAAGGTTTAGGGGTGTGTCTATGGGAAGGATGTCCACAAGTTTTAGGGGTGTGTCTATGGGAAGAATGTCCACAAGGTTTAGGGGTGTGTCTATGGGAAGGCGGTCCACAAGGTTTAGGGGTGTGTCTATGGGAAGGCTGTCCACAAGGTTTAGGGGTGTGTCTATGGGAAGGCGGTCCACAAGGTTTAGGGGTGTGTCTATGGGAAGGCTGTCCACAATGTTTAGGGGTGTGCCTATGGGAAGGCCGTCCACAAGGTTTAGGGGTGTGTCTATGGGAAGGCCGTCCACAAGGTTTAGGGGTGTGTCTATGGGAAGGTCTGTCTACAATGTGTCTATGGGAAGGTTGTCCACGAGGTTTAGGGGTGTGTCTATGGGAAGGCTGTCCACAAGGTTTAGGGGTGTGTCTATGGGAAGAATGTCCACAAGGTTTAGGGGTGTGTCTATGGGAAGGCCGTCCACAAGGTTTAGGGGTGTGTCTATGGGAAGGCCATCCACAAGGTTTAGGGGTGTATCTATGGGAAGGTTTAGGGGTGTGTCTATGGGAAGGTCTGTCTACAATGTGTCTATGGGAAGGCTGTCCACAAGGTTTAGGGGTGTGTCTATGGGAAGAATGTCCACAAGGTTTAGGGGTGTGTTTATGGGAAGGCCGTCCACAAGGTTTAGGGGTGTGTCTATGGGAAGGCCATCCACAAGGTTTAGGGGTGTATCTATGGGAAGGATGTCCACAAGGTTTAGGGGTGTGTCTATGGTAAGGCTGTCCACAAGGTTTAGGGGTGTGTCTATGGGAAGGTTTGGCCGTTCCACCAGAAGAGCATTTGTGAGGTCAGGAGCTGATTTGGCACGCTTTTTAATTTCCAGCAATTCTTTTTTTTTACATTCAGCTGTCAGA
The DNA here is from genome assembly GCA_029574335.1 of Rana kukunoris. Lineage (NCBI taxonomy): Eukaryota > Metazoa > Chordata > Amphibia > Anura > Ranidae > Rana > Rana kukunoris. The sequence goes on along the minus strand of CM056057.1, from coordinate 2,394,860 downwards.
GAGGAACCCCGCTGACAGCTGATGACTCCTCAGTTGTTATCTCCTAATCCCTTTCAGTAATGACGTAATGGCGTCAGTGTCCATGCTCCACAGGCCTTGTCGGCCCTCTAAACCTCATCTCCTAATCGCTCTCAGCAGTGACGTCATGGCGTACCCCATTACCAATTCACATGGGGGTGGGGGTGGCCGAAATCTGGGGGTCTCCTTTGTTAAAGGGGTCTTCCAGATTCCGAAAACGGGTGGGGGGGGGGGGTCTTGGGTGTTCGGCTCATCCCTACCCATCTCATCTCAACAGGAACATTTCTACTACAGCTTTGCCGCCTGTCCGGTTTTGACCCAGACAGTCTGGGTTTGGACACACGTGCCCGGTTTTCAAGCCGTCTGAAACCCGGGCACATATAACCTAGAGCGGTGCAACCCGGTTCCCGCGCCCGCCATCAGTATTACACTGTCACACACAGTAATGCTTGTGCGCTCCGCCTTCGAGCCGAGCTCAGCGATGAGCAGCAGGCTTACCTATTTAGCCTGTGATTGGCTGAATAGGTCACGTGTGGGCAGAGGACACACGATACGAGGGTCTGTGATTGGAGAGCGGGGCTGGACTGTGGGTGATCATGGCCGCCTGTAGTCCCGCCTCCTTGCCTGACGTGTGCTCTGCTATGTCTCCTCACTGAGGTATCTTTCTCATCTGCCCTCCACTGTCAGCTACTCCCCCACTGTCAGACACTCCCCCCATCTGTCAGCTACCCCCCAGCTGTCATCTACCCCCCCAGCTGTCAGATACCCCTCCACCTGTCAGCTACCCCCCATCTGTCAGCTACCCCCACCCTGTCAGCTACCCCCCCATCTGTCAGCTACCCCCCATATGTCAGCTACCCCCCATCTGTCAGCTACCCCCCCTGTCAGCTACCCCTCTCAGTCAGCTACTCCCCCTTTTAGTCAGCTACTCCCCCATCTCTCATCTACCCCCCCTCCTGTCAGATACCCCTCTCAGTCAGCTACTCCCCCCCTCTGTTAGCGAACCCCCATCTGTCATCTACCCCCCTCCTGTCAGCTACCCTTATCAGTCAGCTACCCCCCCTCTGTCAGCTAACCCTCCCAGTCAGCTACCCCCCATCTGTCAGCTACTCCCCCATCTGTCAGCTACTCACCCCCATCTGTCAGCTACTCCCCCCATCTGTCAGCTACTCACCCCCATCTGTCAGCTACTCACCCCCATCTGTCAGCTACTCACCCCCATCTGTCAGCTACTCCCCCCATCTGTCAGCTACTCCACCCCCATCTGTCAGCTACACCTCCTCCTGTCAGATACCCCTCTCAGTCAGCTACTCCCCCCTCTGTCAGCTACCCCCCTCAGTCAGTTACTCCTCCCCCTCAGTCAGCTACTCCCCCCTCAGTCAGCTACTACCCCCCCTCGGTCAGCTACCCACCCTGTCAGCTACCCCCATCTGTCAGCTACTCCCCCCCATCTGTCAGCTACTCCCCCCATCTGTCAGCTACTCCACCCCCATCTGTTAGCTACACCCCCTCCTGTCAGCTACCCCTCTCAGTCAGCTACTCCCCCCCTCTGTCAGCTACCCCCCTCAGTCAGCTACTCCTCCCTCTTAGTCAGCGACTCCTCCCCCTCATTCAGCTACTCCCCCCTCAGTCAGCTAATACCCCACTCTGTCAGCTTCCCACCCTGTCAGCTACCCCCCATCTGTCAGCTACCCCCCATCTGTCAGCTACTCACATCTGTCAGCCACCCCCCTCCTGTCAGCTACTCCACCTTTTAGTCAGCTACTCCCCATCTGTCATCTACCCCCCCTTCTGTAAGATACCCCTCTCAATCAGCTACTCCCCCCCTCTGTTAGCCAACCCCCATCTGTCAGCTACTCCCTCCTGTCAGCTACCCTTCCCAGTCAGCTACCCCCCCCTCTGTCAGCTACCCCCCCCTCTGTCAGCTACCCCCCATCTGCCAGCTACTCCCCCCATCTGTCAGCTACTCTCCCATCTGTCAGCTACTCACCCCCCATCTGTCAGCTACTCCCCCCATCTGTCAGCTACTCCACCCCCATCAGTCAGCTACACCCCTTCCTGTCAGCTACCCCTCTCAGTCAGCTACTCCCCCCCTCTGTCAGCTACCCCTCTCAGTCAGCTACTCCTCTCCCTTAGTCAGCTACTCCTCCCCCTCAGTCAGCTACTCCCCCCCTCAGTCAGCTACTACCCCCCTGTCAGCTACCCCCCCTCCACTGTCAGCTACAACACCTCCACTGTCAGCTACAACCCCTTCACTGTCAGCCACCCCCTCTCTTTAAGCCACCCCCCCTCTGTCAGCTACCATTCCTTTCTGTAAGTCATCCCCCTCTCTGCCAGACACTTCCCCCATCAGCTACCCTTTCTCTCTGTAAGCCACCCCCCTCTCTCTGTCAGGCCACCCCCTCTCTCTCAGCCTCCTTCTCTCTCCCACCCTTCCTCTCTCTCACCCCACTCCCCTCCCCCTCTCTCTTACACCCCCACCTCTTTCTCACCCCCTTACCTCCTCCACTCACCCTTTCTCACCTCGCTTCCCCCACCTCTCCCCCCCCTCAGGGGACAAGGGCTCCATGGTTCCTAACAGCGGCCCTGTGAGGGAGTGCACAAGTTCGGATGTGTTTTGATTCCTGTGTCACTGATAGGGGGGGGGTTCCCTAATCTATTAGAGGTCTCTAAGGGGGGTGCTGTTATAAGAGGACCTAATGGGGGTCCTCTATGGGGGACCCCTAAATTATGGAGGGGGTAACACTGACCCCTATTTTATGAATGGGGGTGACAATGACCCCTGTGTTATAGGAGGTAACACTGTCCAATAAAGTGTGCCACATTATTGCTCCCCTTAGTGCACCCAAAGGTTTCCTAGGTCTTTACAATCCTATAGTGTATGCTACAAGAAAATTGCACCGCTAAAGTGTGGAAAGGTGGCGACCCTAATTTCTACAGAAGAAAGAACTAATATAAATTAGGGTTGTCCCGATACCACTTTTTTAGGACCGAGTACAAATACCGATACATTTTTCATGCACTCGCCGATACCGAATACCAATGTATGTGTCCCCAGAAATGCAGCCATGTCCCCCCAGAAATGCAGCCATGTCCCCACATGTCCCACCAGTAATACAGCCATGTCCTGCCAGTAATTCAGCCATGTCCCCCCAGTAATGCAGCCATGTCCCCCTAGAGATACTTCCATGTCCCCCCAGTAATTCAGCCATGTCCCCCCAGAAATGCAGCCATGTCCCCCTAGTAATGCAGCCATGTCCCCCCAGTAATCCAGCCATGTCCCCCAGTAATTCAGCCATGTCCCCCCAGAGATGCAGCCATGTCCCCCCAGTAATTCAGCCATGTCCCCCCAGAGATGCAGCCATGTCCCCCCAGAGATGCAGCCATGTCCCCCCAGTAATGCAGCCATGTCCCCCAGAGATGCAGCCATGCCCCCCCTCCAGTAATTCAGCCATGTCCCCCAGTAATTCAGCCATGTCCCGCCAGTAATACAGCCATGTCCTGCCAGTAATTCAGCCATGTCCCCCCAGTAATGCAGCCATGTTCCCCTAGAGATACAGCCATGTCCCCCCAGTAATGCAGCCATGTCCCCCCAGAGATGCAGCCATGCCCCCCCCAGTAATTCAGCCATGTCCCCCCAGTTATTTAGCCATGTCCCCCCCAGTAATTTAGCCATGTCCACCCCAGTAATTCAGCCATGTCCCGCCAGTAATACAGCCATGTCCTGCCAGTAATTCAGCCATGTCCCCCCAGTTATTTAGCCATGTCCCCCCCAGTAATTTAGCCATGTCCACCCCAGTAATTCAGCCATGTCCCGCCAGTAATACAGCCATGTCCTGCCAGTAATACAGCCATGTCCCCCCAGTTATTCAGCCATGTCCCGCCAGTAATTCAGCCATGTCCCGCCAGTAATTCAGCCATCAATATAAAGGTGCTAGCGCAAGTGGTAAAGCATAACATAAGGTATATACTACAGGAAATATATATGGTGAACACACAGTGCACAAATGTGCTATATTCAGTGATATCTGTGACAAAGCAAGAAAAGGAGAAAAAACTAAACAGTCCAACAACGGTGCCAACTTCAAAATAAATGCACTCAAGTCCTTAAATTAAACAGTGTGCAGGAGGATGTCCACTAATTGCAGAAAGGTGAGGAAAGGAAAGGCCCCCACCACACGGCACGTCTAGTCTCACAGAACTCTCACCTCCAGCTAGACTTAGCAAGCATGTAGGATATCCTTGATATAGGCAGTCTCCCTCCGTATAGTTGTTGTTTAATCTCCACAGATCAATGAAGCGATAGGTGTCTGGGTACTCGGATAATTTCATAAGGCACAAACAAGGGAGTCCAGAAAAAAGACAGAGGAAGCCTCCAATAGTGCATTAACTTGATAACCAGGGAGTTTTTAATAAAAAATTGTACTTACAAACAATAAAGATAAAAATGCATCAAACAGCGGGATCGTAGCGCTTGCAGCACTTCACTCATCTGCCCGTCCTTCCCTTCCCTACGCGTTACGACACAGGGTCACGTGTCTTCATCTGGGGAATGCTATTGGCTGTGGACGGGTGTATCATATTTATACGAAAACCGGAAGTTTCGTATCGGCCATTTTTTCGTAGCCCGCTGCACTTACATCAATGTGCTTAAGCTGTATTCTACTGCGTATAGATTGCGCCTTGGGCACATTTTTTCAGCGTAGCTTACAGTGGTAACCTTGCTGTATTAATAGGATGCTAAAACGTAAACATATTAAAAACTTCTACACCAAAAAATGGTTTATATACAGCCGCATCATATCTGTATAAAACCGGAAGGTTCACATCGGCCATTTTTCTGTAGCCCGCTATATTCAGAAACAATGTGCTATAACTAATCTTATTTCAAAACCAATATAGCGTGCCTATGGACTTATTGTAGCGGGACTTATTGTTATATGTATTTGATGGTTTTTTGAGACATCACCCCAACATACAAAAAGGTTGATTTATATAGTTCTCATAATGTTTCGTATGTTGGTCCCTCGCCATCTAGTGTTTATATTTGGGTGTTACCACAAAAATGTCCAGATCATGAATATATTACCATTATTCTTTTATTTAGAAAAAATTACTGGGCGATCGGGCAACTGAGTGTCGTGTTCACATGAGTTTATTCCTGTTTCAGAGCACTCTTTTCAAGACAGGGGCAACTAGGCCCAAATGTGCAATTTATGGCAGACGATTTAAGCTTCCTCCTATGGATAAGGGGAGCAATGACCGTTCAATTGCACATAGCCACAATATTTCCCATAATGGCAACCAACTCAACGAATAATTGAACCTATAAAAAATATATATATATATATATATATCTACTCTATTGTATATTATATATATTAAAAATAAACTAAAAGGCTAAAAGTTATTTAAAAAACAATTAAGATCAAAATCCACATTCATCCCTCCAGGAACTAGAGTTTTCATCTTATGGATCCATTGTGACTCTTTTTGACTTATAGTCCTTATTTTATGACTTCCCCTCCAATTCTTTGTGTATTTATCAATGCCCCAAAATTCCAAACAAGTGGGATCTTTGTTATGCACTTTCTCATAGGAGGAAGCTTAAATCGTCTGCCATAAATTGCACATTTGGGCCTAGTTGCCCCTGTCTTGAAAAGAGTGCTCTGAAACAGGAATAAACTCATGTGAACACGACACTCAGTTGCCCGATCGCCCAGTAATTTTTTCTAAATAAAAGAATAATGGTAATATATTCATGATCTGGACATTTTTGTGGTAACACCCAAATATAAACACTAGATGGCGAGGGACCAACATACGAAACATTATGAGAACTATATAAATCAACCTTTTTGTATGTTGGGGTGATGTCTCAAAAAACCATCAAATACATATAACAATAAGTCCCGCTACAATAAGTCCATAGGCACGCTATATTGGTTTTGAAATAAGATTAGTTATAGCACATTGTTTCTGAATATAGCGGGCTACAGAAAAATGGCCGATGTGAACCTTCCGGTTTTATACAGATATGATGCGGCTGTATATAAACCATTTTTTGGTGTAGAAGTTTTTAATATGTTTACGTTTTAGCATCCTATTAATACAGCAAGGTTACCACTGTAAGCTACGCTGAAAAAATGTGCCCAAGGCGCAATCTATACGCAGTAGAATACAGCTTAAGCACATTGATGTAAGTGCAGCGGGCTACGAAAAAATGGCCGATACGAAACTTCCGGTTTTCGTATAAATATGATACACCCGTCCACAGCCAATAGCATTCCCCAGATGAAGACACGTGACCCTGTGTCGTAACGCGTAGGGAAGGGAAGGACGGGCAGATGAGTGAAGTGCTGCAAGCGCTACGATCCCGCTGTTTGATGCATTTTTATCTTTATTGTTTGTAAGTACAATTTTTTATTAAAAACTCCCTGGTTATCAAGTTAATGCACTATTGGAGGCTTCCTCTGTCTTTTTTCTGGACTCCCTTGTTTGTGCCTTATGAAATTATCCGAGTACCCAGACACCTATCGCTTCATTGATCTGTGGAGATTAAACAACAACTATACGGAGGGAGACTGCCTATATCAAGGATATCCTACATGCTTGCTAAGTCTAGCTGGAGGTGAGAGTTCTGTGAGACTAGACGTGCCGTGTGGTGGGGGCCTTTCCTTTCCTCACCTTTCTGCAATTAGTGGACATCCTCCTGCACACTGTTTAATTTAAGGACTTGAGTGCATTTATTTTGAAGTTGGCACCGTTGTTGGACTGTTTAGTTTTTTCTCCTTTTCTTGCTTTGTCACAGATATCACTGAATATAGCACATTTGTGCACTGTGTGTTCACCATATATATTTCCTGTAGTATATACCTTATGTTATGCTTTACCACTTGCGCTAGCACCTTTATATTGATTCACTTAATTTAATGCTGTGTATGCATTTTTTGTGTTTGCTGCAGACCGTTATTGTTTATAGATTGGTTTAGTAGCGCAGAAGTCCCACTTGATATAGTAATTCAGCCATGTCCCCCCAGTAATGCAGCCATGTCCCGCCAGTAATACAGCCATGTCCTGCCAGTAATTCAGCCATGTCCCGCCAGTAATTCAGCCATGTCCCCCCAGTAATTCAGCTATGTCCCCCCCAGTAATTTAGCAATGTCCACCCCAGTAATTCAGCCATGTCCCCCCAGTAATACAGCCATGTCCTGCCAGTAATTCAGCCATGTCCCGCCAGTAATGCAGCCATGTCCCCCCAGAGATGCAGCCATGTCCCCCCAGTAATGCAACCATGTCCCCCCAGTAATGCAGCCATGTCCCCCCAGTAATTCAGCCATGTCCCCCCAGTAATTCAGCCATGTCCCCCCAGTAATGCAGCCATGTCCCCCCAGAGATGCAGCCATGTCCCCCCAGTAATGCAACCATGTCCCCCCAGTAATGCAGCCATGTCCCCCCAGAGATGCAGCCATGTCCCCCCAGTAATTCGGATGGGTGATCTGTCTATCAAACTGCACGGACAAGGGGGAGGGGCTATGACGTGGCGCGGCGGGTAACACACACAGCTATTCAAAATAAAAGCTGTATGTTCCCCGCGCTGATCATCTAGGCGGGGGCGGCGGCTGCTCTGCTGCTCTGCTGTGCTCCGCTCTCCGCCCCCTCCCCGAATCTGGCATCGGGAGCATTTGTACGAGTACAAGTACTCGCGCAAATGCTCAGTATCGGTCCCGATACCGATACTAGTATCGGTATCAGGACAACCCTAATATAAATGATTGAAAATGTTACAGCTTTTTTGGCTCTGTGTTTCCTCAAGGCCAAGGGTCTTGGGTCCAGTCTTGGTAGGTGAAGCTGCCCCCCCCCCCTGTGAATTGCTAATAATTTATTATAAAAGATATTGGTTACAGATGTATAAGGTTTACTAATCAGCTCAAAGCGAATCAGATTTCTCTAACGCACCTTTTCACGCCTCCGTCAACACTCAAGGCAAAGGTTCCATAAACTGGGGATGTGTTGGGAAGGATAATAAATGTCATTAAACCAGAGAGGTGACTTTCCCGGGAAGTTTATTAATGGGATTGTATAGGTTGGCTACGCCGAGGAATGTCTGAAATCTCGCCGCCTTTCCTCCCGATGAGCGACGCTCCGCTTTCTCTTTCTGCAACAGGTTGTCATATCTTTGATTAGCTAATTAATAAGTAAAGAACAGAATGAAAACAAGTGGAAAACTGCGGAGCCTGACGGCGTCTCTTGCTTTCATTTTCCCACAGATCCAGCGGCTCAACTCATTAAGTTCCCACCTGCGGGAAAAACATGCAAAGCGATACGGGTCCCTCGCTTGGCGCGCCGTCCATCAATGACTCTCCACGATAATTGTCTGCTGTTTATATAGTGGATGAAGCCGATGCTGGGAGGTTAATGCTCACTTTAATCTAAACACAAAGCACGCGGTTTAATCATAGATTAAGCGCTGCCGCTAGTGGGCCGCTTTATAGCCAAATATGTCTTTCATCACCCCGTAGATGTGTTCAGCTGGAACACGTTGTTTTACTAATATAAAGAAGTGATCCGCTTTGTGTAGCAGTCACGTAAAGAGGAACTCAAGGCATCAAATCTCATCACCTCAGGTATATGTTCTACATACTGTATACCCGACAAATTGTACCCCTCTGCCTATGGAATCATGATTGATATGCACTCTATGGCCGAAGGGTACTCGTAATACTCAATCATACAAAGACATTGTAGGCACTTGTGCTCTTCCAACCTTGTAGAAACAGTTTGGTGAAGACCCTTTATGACTGTGCCCCTGTGTACAAAGCCAGATCCATAAAGACATGGGTTAACCGGTGTGGACCAGCTCCGTAAAGACATGGGTTGACCAGCTCCCTAAAGATATGGGTTGACCAGTTCGGACTAGCTTCATAAGGACATGGGTGGACCAGTGTGGACCAGCTCCTTAACGGCATTGGTTAACTAGTTTGGATCAGCTCCAAAAAGGACATGGGTTGACCAGTTTTGACCAGCACCATAAAGACACGACTTGACCAGTTGACCAGTGTGGATCTGCTCCATAAAGACATGGGTTGACCAGTGTGAACCATCTCCATAAAGACATGGGTTGACCAGTTTGGACCAGCTCCATAAAGGCATGGGTTGACCAGTTTGGACCAGTGTGGACCAGCTCCCTAAAGACATGGGTTGGCCAGTGTGGACCAGCTCCCTAAAGAAATGGGTTGACCAGTGTGGACCAGCTCCAAGGACATGGGTTGACCAGTTCAGACTAGCTTCATAAAGACATGGGTTGACCAGTGTGGACCAGTTTCTTAAAGGCATTGGTTAACTAGTTTCGACCAGCTCCAAAAAATACATGGTTTGACCAGTTTGGACCAGCTCCATAAAGACGTGGGTTGACCAGTGTAGGCCAACTCCATAAAAACACGGCTTGACCAGTTGACCATTGTGGACCAGCTCATGAAGATATGGATTGACCAGTCTGGACCAGCTCTGGAAAAGACATGTGTTGACCAGTTTGGACCAGCTCCATAAAGACACGGGTTGACCAGTTTGGACCAGCTCGATGAAGACATGGTCTGACCTCTATGAAGACATGGTTTGGTGTGAAGGAACTTGAGTGTCCTGCACAGAGCCCGGACTTCAACTCTACTATTGGAACACCTTTGGTATGAGGTCTTTGTAACGGAATGACCCGTGACAACCAGAGACTTTGGAAGGATGAGAGATACTCCTGTGCCAGCGGCACTAATAACTCCTGGGTCTAAGTCCACCCTGTGCCCTTTTGGCCATAGGGTGGCTAATAGAATCATAATTCATGTATTACATGAGATGGGACATTAATAATATTTCATGTTTGCAGGATGTCTTGAGATATCACAAGTTGTTGGCTATTCAATGTGGGCACACATGCTTTTGAAAGGTGTTAATTGCATCTACTCCTAGACATTACATTGTCTATTGTATAAAGGTGTTAATTCAGGTCTGCTGCTAGACCTTTCAATTGTCTGATAACACGGTTTAAAGCCTATTGATGCCCAGGTGTCAAGACCCTTTAGAGACAGTACGTCTGACTAGATATGTGGATTGAGGTCAAGACATTGTGTGATTGTATTCTATTTGATAAAGGAATGTGATAGATCTCGTCAGGGTCGGTGCCGAAATGTCTGCTAGAGAATTAGCCATAGGGCCAGATTCACGTATTCCAGAGCATCTTTGCTCTGGAGTAACGCTTCTGATTTGCGTTGCGCTGCCGAAATTTTAGGAGCAAGTGCTGTCATTCACGAAGCACTTGCTCCTAAAGTTGCGGCAGCGCATCACAAATGAGCCGGCGGAATTCAAATGTCGCGGGTACGGGGCGTGTAGTATGCTAACTACGCGCGATCCCGCCGCCAACGTACTGCGCATGCGTCGAGTGTCAAAACATCCCCGTGCGCATGCTCCAAAATCTGTGAATGAACGTCAATGACGTCACATTCCCATTCATGACCGTTTTACGCAAGCGACGTTTTTTTTTTTTTTCCCGACGCGATGACGACGCCTATACCTAACATAGGATACTCCAGCCCCATGTAGGTATATCTATGCGCCGCGTATCCCGTCCGGAAACGTCGTATCGTCATTGCGTCGCGCCGGATTTCGATCGTGAATTGCCGATTTCCGCTCATTAACATATTTTTTGAGCGTAAATCGGCGGGAACGCCCCCGGCGCCATTTTTAAGTTGAAGTAACGATGCGATGGCGAAACTCAGTTACGCTGCTCGCATCGGAACTTCAACCCGGCGTTTCTTGTTTTCTGGTTACAGAAAACAGAAACGCCGGCTCAAAGCCACAGTTAGGCTGGCGGATCACTCGATCCGCCAGCGTAACCTTTGCTGAATCTGGCCCATAGTGTATGATTAGGGGGGTGGAGATTGCATTGTCCTGTGATTAACTTTAACATGCTGTACCAGATATATAAGCAAGCTAAGAAACCAATAAAGTGTTCATTCATTTGGAAACAAGTACAGAGCAGTCAGTCTTGTCTTGATTATGGGAAATGGAATGGATCATGTCTGCTGGATTGTGGAGTGTCGGATAAGCTTGTCGTGGGTGGATGGAAGGTCATAAATGGTGGTGACCGTTACAGTCTTCTTATCTCAAAGGCGTTCAGTGGGTTTAAGGTCATGGAGGAACTTGAGTGTTCTGCATAGAGCCCTGACCTCAACCCTATTGAACACCTTTGGGATGAATTGGAGCATCGATGGTGAGTCTTATCTGGAGCCCAATGTGAGGCCCAACATGTGAGCCAGGTTGTCTCATTTAGCATCAGTACCTGACCCCACAAATGAGCCAGCTCCATAAAGACATGGTGTGACCAGTTTAGTGTGGAGGAACTCCAGTGTCCTGTACACAGCCCTGAACTCAACCCAAATGACACCCACAGTGGAGGCTGTTATAGCCATGAAGGTAGGGTAATCTATATTAATGCCCATGGTTTTAGAATGGGATTTTCAACAAGATCATATACTGTAAGTGTCATGTGCGGAAGGAACTCTAGTGACCCATAGAGAGCTTTAACCCTACTGAACACTGTGATGACAGTTTGTTGAAGACCCTTTTCTGTCCCTCCATGACTGTGCCCCCCCCCCTGTGTACAAAGCCAGCTCCATAAAGACATGGGGGCTGATTTACCAAGCCTGTGCGCCATGACTCATGGTGCACAAGCAGGAGTAAAACTGTTTTTGACATTTACAAAAGAGATACACTGCCAGTGCAGTGTATTTCTTCATTTACTAAACTGCCTAATGCACCCTAGGAGAGGGCGCACAGCACGCCAGTACAGAGCTGGCGTACGGCATTTAGTAATGTAAACATCGGGGATTTGGGCGGGAGTTTATGAGGGGAGGGAGGGGGGTGATGCAGGAGAAGTGTAGTGACATGTGTTTGAACATGTGTGACGGGCCAAATTGAAAGTGAAAGTGACTTTTGAGAAGCGATCCCCGTGCGCTTGTAAAGTACGGCAGAACCTCGGAAGGTTCATTTGCATACTGGGCATGCGCAGAGGGAGATTTCAGGGCTGCCGTGCTCCGCGTCAGTACCCCGAGAAATTCTTGATAAATTCCTTGCGGCGTAGCAGTGTTTGCACTGCGTGAAGCGGCGCACGGCAATCTCCGAGATGTTCTCGGGCTGCGCTGACACTAAAGGGGAACTCCGCGCCAAATTTCAAATTTGAAACCGGCGCGGGTTCCCCCCAGGGGTATAATAGGTTTTTCGGCTTGGTCCGGAACGTGAGGGGTTAACCCAAGCCAAAAACGGCATGGGGTTCCCCCCCAGATCCGTACCAAGCCTTATCCCAGGCACGAAAGTCTGGCCGGACAGGAATGGGGGTGGGGACGAGCCAGTGGCCCCCCCCCTCCTGAGCCGTACCAGACCACATGCCCTCAACATTGGGAGAGTGTTTTGGGGTGCCCCCCAAAACACCTTGTCCCCATGTTGATGAGGACAAGGGTCTCTTCCCCACAACCCTTGCCCGGTGGTTGTGGGGGTCTGCGGGCAGGAGGCTAATCGAAATCTCTTTAACAAAGGGGCCCCCCAGATCCCGGGCCCCCCCCTGTGTGAAATGGTAATGGGGTACATTGTACCCCTACCATTTCACCAAAAAAAAAAAAGTGTCAAGGGTTAAAAACGACAAGAGCCTGTTTTTGACAAGTCCTTTATTATTTTCACACGGGGACTTTCCTAAGAGCTTGCCCGTGGCGTCAGAGGGGGGGCGTGGTCCGGCAGACAGCGGGGATTTCAATTGGAAGCGGCGGCTCCGGCGAAGAAGAACAAGAAGAAGATGCGGACGAGAAGGACAGCGGAAGGAGAAGAAGATGGAAGAACACGCCGGTCAAGATGCGGGAATAGAAGACCCAAGACAGAAGCAGAGGAAGAAGAAGAAGGAAGAAGAAACCCGAAGGAAAGAAGAAAAGAAGAAGAAAGAAGATAATAAAGGACTTGTCAAATACCGGCTCTTGTCGTTTTTAACCCTTGACACTTTTTTTTTGGTGAAATGGTAGAGGTACAATGTACCCCATTACCATTTCACACAGGGGGGGGCGGGATCTGGGGGGCCCCTTTGTTAAAGGAGTCTTCCAGATTTCGATAAGCCTCCTGCCCGCAGACCCCCACAACCACCGGGCAAGGGTTGTGGGGAAGAGACCCTTGTCCTCATCAACATGGGGACAAGGTGTTTTGGGGGGTACCCCAAAACACCCTCCCAATGTTGAGGGCATGTGGCCTGGTGCGGTTCAGGAGAGGGGGGGGCCGCGCTCTGTCCCCCCCTCTTTTCTGCGGCTGGCCAGGTCAACGTGCTCGGATAAGGGGTCTGGTGTGGATTTTAGGGGGGACTCCACGCCATTTTTTTTTTTATTTTGGGGTGGAGTTCCCCTTAAATTCCACACCAGACCTGAAGGGTCTGGTTATGGATATTTGGGGGGAACCCCACGTCATTTTTTTTAAAAGTTGACGGCGGGGTTCCCCTTAATATCCATACCAGACCTAAAGGGTCTGGTTATTGAATTTGGGGGGACCCCCACGCTTTTTTTTTTTTCGTGTTTTTTATGAATGAATTCTCCTGCAATTGCCGGGAGCCGACAATTCATTATAGCCGCGAGTCAGTTTTTTTTTTCTTTGCAGAATGTCATTTTGGGCAGAGACAGTTCTAACCACGGGAAACATGCGCTTTTTCACATGCTGACATTAGAGCCCCCCATAGTACGAAATTTAAAAAAAAATTACACTTTTATTATTGCACTTTTAGCATTATTAAAATCACTGCTCCCGAAAAAACGTCAGTTTTAAAAATAAAAAAAGCATTGGTACATGTCCCCTGGGGCAGGACTGAGGTCCCCAAACACTTTTTAGGACAAAACTTGCAGATTAGCCTTTAAAATTAACAATTAAGATTTCCCCCCATAGACTTTAACAGGGAGTTTGGCGGCGGCTTTACTTATCAATTGCATCGCGCTGCTGCTGCGGCCGGTTCATGCGCCTAATTAACCTCCCTGGCGGTATTCCCGAGTGTGGCTCGGGGTGAGATTTTCAAGCTACGATTGGTAACCCCGAGCCACACTCGGGCTTGCCTCGCTGCATGCAGAAAGAGGTTTCTTACCTTTTCTCTGCGCTCCAGCGACGAATCCCCGCAGTGTACGGCGGCCGGATGTTCCGCCTGATGCTGTGTGTATCTCCGATTCCCTTCCCTGCGAGCGTCGCGACGCAGGGGGGCGGAACGGGGGGGACGGCGCCAAATTCAAACGTATAAGTAGAAACACAGTAAAACACAGTAAAAACACACTGATACAATTGGATAAAAATTAAAAAAAAATACAGTGACCTTTGATTGCCCCCCCAGTGTTTTCTCAAGTGACCTGTCTGCAGATTGCTGCTCAGTATACAGGCACTGGTACTGTAATCATGGCAAAGCGCGCCTCTACATCCAAATCGCTATGCGACCTGCTGCCAAACAGCGACAGCGATGCAGAATCCCTTGCGGAGGAGCTGAGTGACAGCGACGCGTGGGAAAGCTCGTCATCAGATGAAGAAATTGATGCGAGTGACGATCCTGCACCTGTGCCTAGCGATGTGTGGACTTGGTGCGCAATTGATTGCGCTACGGAGCACGTAGCGCCCCCAAGGTTTCCCTTCACAGGATCACCTGGGATAAAAGTGGACAATCCGTTGGAATACCTCCGGCTTTTTTTGACGGATGAGGTGATCGATAAAATAGTGTTGGAAACAAACAGATATCAAGATCAGCAAGCTGCTACCCGTCAGCTATTTTCTCGGCGCAGAAAATGGGAGCCTGTGACCAGTGATGATATTTGGAAATTCCTTGGCCTCCTAATTTTACAAGGAGTGGTGGGGAAACCACTCCAAAAGTGGTACTGGACCACAAATAAATTATTGGCCACACCTTTTTTTGGAACGGTAATGTCCGAATATCGATTTTCTTTGATTATGAAGTATTTGCACTTCGCAAATAACGAGGAATTTGACGAACAATCTCATCCAGCTCCAAAGCTAAAAAAAATTGGGGATGTTTACTAGTGTTGAGCGGAATACGCCATATTCGATTTCGCGATATTGCACGAATACATAGAAGAATATTCGCGAATATTCGCTAATATCGAATATTCGTGATATTTTATCCAAAAATCCAAAATTTCGCTAATGCGAAAATGATTGCAAAGTTCTCATAAACGGAGATCATTTCCTGTATTACTAAACTAATATGCACTAAACACTAAGGGCCAGATTCAGGAACAGTTACGCTGGCGGATCGAGTGATCCGCCAGCCTAACTGTGACTTTGAGCCGGCGTTTCTGTTTTCTGTAACCAGAAAACAAGAAACGCCGGGTTGAAGTTCCGATGCGAGCAGCGTAACTGAGTTTCGCCATCGCATCGTTACTTCAACTTAAAAATGGCGCCGGGGGCGTTCCCGCCGATTTACGCTCAAAAAATATGTTAATGAGCGGAAATCGGCAATTCACGATCGAAATCCGGCGCGACGCAATGACGATACGACGTTTCCGGACGGGATACGCGGCGCATAGATATACCTACATGGGGTTGGAGTATCCTATGTTAGGTATAGGCGTCGTCATCGCGTCGGGAAAAAAAAAAAAAAACGTTGCTTGCGTAAAACGGTCATGAATGGGAATGTGACGTCATTGACGTTCATTCACAGATTTTGGAGCATGCGCACGGGGATGTTTTGACACTCGACGCATGCGCAGTACGTTGGCGGCGGGATCGCGCGTAGTTAGCATACTACACGCCCCGTACCCGCCAAATTTGAATTCCGCCGGCTCATTTGTGATGCGCTGCCGCAACTTTAGGAGCAAGTGCTTCGTGAATGACAGCACTTGCTCCTAAAAATTCTGCAGCGCAACGCAAATGAGAAGCGTTACTCCAGAGCAAAGATGCTCTGGACTACCTGAATCTGGCCCTAACTCTACACTAACTCTACTTAAAAGAAAGGAGAATAAGGGGGCAAAAGAAGGGCGGAGAAGATAATCGCGCAATATTCCTATTGCGCGATTATCTTCTCCACCCTTCTTTTGCATCAGAGCCAATCAGAATAACTCGAATATTCGGCAAAAGGAATATCACGCGATTAGCTTCTCCGCCCTTCTTTTGCATCAGAGCCAATCAGAATAACTCGAATATTCGGCAAAAGGAATATTGCGCGATTTTCTTCTCCGCCCTTCTTTTGCATCAGAGCCAATCAGAATAACTCGAATATTCGGCAAAAGGAATATTGCGTGATATTCCTTTTGCCGAATATTCGAGTTATTCTGATTGGCTCTGATGCAAAAGAAGGGCGGAGAAGCTAATCGCGCGATATTCCTTTTGCCGAATATTCGAGTTATTCTGATTGGCTCTGATGCAAAAGAAGGGCCGAGTAGCTGATGCGATTCTTTTATGTTGCCGAAAATTCGCAATGCGAATTTTCGGCAACATAAAAGAGTCGCATCAGCTACTCGGCCCAGGGTCTCTCTCTAATTATACCAGCAATGCTTTTAGACGTCGATGGAGATCACTAGGATGTGATCTGTTTTAAAAATAAATTTGAAAAAATACGAATATTCGCCATAGCGAATATTCGCCGCAATATTCGAGTTATTCGCGAATACTCGAATATGCAATATTCGTAGCGAATATTCGCAATGCGAATATTCGTGAGCAACACTAATGTTTACCAAATGATACTGCAGAACTTCCAGCAGACCTATGTTCCTGAGCGGGACATCACCATAGACGAAAGTCTGATGGCCTATAAAGGTAGGCTCAGTTGGATTCAATTTATTGCGTCTAAGCGCGCTCGCTTTGGGATCAAATCCTTTATGCTGTGTGAATCCAGCTCTGGGTATATTTGGAACACAGTACTTTACACTGGCAAAGGGACCAAATTCTCCCCGAGATTTAGTTTTTTTGGGATGGCAAGCGCGTCGGTTCTGTCATTGATAGAGCCCTTGCTCAACCAGGGCTACTGTCTCACTACAGACAATTTCTATACATCACCAGAACTGTACGAGTTCCTTCTAATGAATAAGACGGACGCTTATGGAACCGTGAGGCCTAACCGGCGGGACATGCCGGCAGGATTTTACAATAAAAAGCTCGAGAAAGGAGAAGTTGCTGCATGGCAAAAAGGGAAAATGTTGGCACTAAAGTGGCGGGACAAAAAGGACATTTCCCTTATGAGCACAGTGCACAACACCTCGACCGTCATGGTCCATACCAGAGGTGGAAAAGATGTGAGAAAGCCCCAAGTTGTATTGGACTACAACCACACGATGGGAGGTGTGGACAGGGCGGACCAAGCCATGACTTTTTATCCTGCTATGCGAAAGCAGCAAAAAAAATATTATAAAAAAAATTTCAGACACCTTTTGGAGCAATGTCTGTGGAATGCATTCATCCTGCTGAAAAAAAAAATGCCAGGTCTATGGTCCATGCAGACTTTATGTGGAAGGTGGCAGAACAGATCTTTCTAAAACACCAGACGTCAACGGCGGTAAACCGTTCTGGACGACGGGCTTCTGGTGTTGTAAATCCCGAGCGCCTGACTGGTCGTCATTTTATGGACTATGTACCACCCACTGCAAAAAAAATCAGCACCCACACGGATGTGTGTGGTTTGCTGCTCCAAGCGCGACAACAGCGGAAACAAAATACGCAAAGAAACGCGCTTCTGTTGTCTCGACTGCGACGTTGGACTTTGCGCCATTCCTTGCTTCAAAGATTTTCATACCCGAGACGTTTACTAAATAATGATTTTGCACCCTTGTTTGACCCCCCAAAAAATCAGAGTTTATGAATATATTATTTGTTAAAATGTATTGAATAAAAAAGTATTGTTATTATTAAATTATTATTTGTTATTATTTATTATATTATAATTTATGATTTTGTGTTTCAAACTTTGTCATAGTCTACTAGAGACTCTGGTTTGGACAGATTTAGGTGAGTTATTCCTAAGAATTGCAAGCCTGCAATCTAAAACGCCAAATTTCCATGCAAAATAATGGTACCGCTTTCAGCACCTAAAATCTGAAAGAATCATACCGCCAGGGAGGTTAAGGCTTCATCCAGCGCACGAATTAAGGCATGAACCGGCGCAGCACAGCTTCAATAGTAAATCAGCCCCATGGTGTGACCAGATTAGCGTGGAGAAACTCCAGTGTCTTGTACAGAGCCCTGACATCATCCCTACTTTTGGAAGACATTTCATATAAGGTCTTCTCAACCAATATTAGTATCTGCCCTTAACCCTAGCGAATACCTTTGGGATGAGATCTTCTCATCCTAAAGGCATTCAGTAGGTTTGAGATTATGGAGAAACTCAAGTGTTCCGCACAGTGGCCTGACCTCAACTCTACTAAACACATTTGGGATGAGTTGGAGTGACGATTTTTTTGGCACCCAATGTGCGGCAAAACATGTGAGCCAGGTTGTCTCATTCAGCATCAGTACCTGACCCCACAATTGAACCAGATCCATAAAGACATGGAGTGACCAGTTTTGTGTTGAGGAACTCTAGTTTCCGGCACAGAGCCCTAACATCAACCCTACTAAACACCTTTGGGATGAATTAGAATGCTGATTGTGAGCCAGGTCTTCCTAGAAGAGTGGAGCTAACTCCATAAAGACATGGTTCCACCAGTTTGGTGTGGAGAAACTCAGGTGTCCTGTCCCTACTGAACACCTTTTTTGAAGACTGGAAGCTGCCTACAAAGGGGGCAACTCCATATTAAGTATCAAGATTTTATTATAGGATATCCAAAAAGCTAAGAGCCTTGACTTCAACCCTCCTGAAAACCCTTGCAATGAAATGAAACGCTCAATTATGAGTCAGGTCTTCTCATCCAACATCAATTGGATACAATTTCCCACAGACCCTTCAAAATCGTGTCTTCCTAGAAGAGTGGTGACTTGTATAGTTGCAAAGGGGAGAAGAGGAGGAGGTCAACTGGACCAAATAGATAAAATGCTTCCTACTCTTGGAGAAAAATAACAATAAAATAATATATCTAATCACTAAAAATGCTCTCCTGTCCTTGGAAAAAAATTGTCAGGAGGGAACACACAAGTGGTAAATAGAGAATGTGCTTGAAATCTTCTCCTGATCCCACAGACACACTTCAAATATTTTGTGGAAAGCCTTCCCAGAAGAGTGGAGGATGTTATAACAGCAAAGGGGGGCCAACTCCATATTAATGGCCATGGTTTTGGAATGGGATTTCCAACAAGCTCATATAGGTGTCATGGTCAAGTGTCCACACTCTCCATAATCTCTATATTAATGGCCTTGGACAGGGAAATTCCATATTAATGGCCATTGTTTTGGAATGGGTTGTACAGTGACCTCATGTAGGTGTGATGGGTGTGGTAACTGAAGTGCCCAGAGCTCTGACCTCACCCCTACTGAACAATTTTGGGATCAATTGGAAAAACAATAGTGAGTCAGATCTTTGCATCCAACACCAATATCTGACCTGACTAACGAGCATAAGATCCCACAGGTACCCTCCGTAATCTTGTGGAAAGCCCTCCCAGAAGAGTGGTTGTTATGCCACAAAGGAGGGTAACTTCATATTATTGGCCATGGTTTTGTAATGGGATCTCCAATAAGTGTGATAGGTGGAGAAATTCAAGTGTCCTGACCTCAACCCTATCGAACAGCTTTCGGATGAATCAGAACGCCGAAGGTGAGCCAGGTCTTTTTTCTGGTGCCCAACGTGAGGCCCAACATGTGAGTCAAGTCTTCACATCCAGTATCAGTACCTGACTGCCCTAAATGGGCACAAATTCCCACCGACACCCTCCAAAATCTTGTGGAAAGTCTTCCCAGAAAAGTGGAGGCTGATATAGTGCAAAGGGGAGAAGAGGAGGAAGTCAACTGGACCAAATGGATAAAATGCTTCCTTATCTTGGAAAAAAATTAAAATAAAAGAATATATCTAATCACTAAAAATTCTCTCATGTCCTCAAAAAATATAGTGAGGAGGGACCACTCCTAAGTGGTAAATAGAGAATGTGCGTGGGGGCTTGAAATATTCTCCTGGTCTTGCAAAGCCATAATGGCGGTAGACTCGCTGCATTCTCATATGATGGAATTATACCTTCATAAAACTCTACCACCTCTATAGATGAACAATAGTCCATGACTTCATATTGCACCTCAGTGGGTAGCATTTATTGACAGAACCATAACGCCCCAAGGGCCAGTTAAAGACAAGCAAAGGGCTACATCTGCCCCCCCCCCCCCCCAGGTTGCAGTTTGTAGACCACTAGGCTAGAACATGGGCACTTAAACCTTCATTAAACTCAACCACCTCTATAGATCAACAATAGTCCATGACTTCATATTGCACCTCAGTGGGGAGCATGTATTGACAGAGCCATAATGCCCCAAGGGACGGTTAAAGACAAGCAAAGGGCCACATTCGACCCCCCTGCAGTCTGTAGACGACTGCGCTAGAACTTGGGCGCTGCTGCAATCGAAGCCGATGGTTCAGTATGCTTAGCTCTATTGATTGATACGTTTACCACATGGTATTCAAAATGCCTGCAACTTCGAGTCCATCCCCTCACTGGTGGCCACGTCGTGCACACGCCGCAAAATAAACCCAAGAGGCCCCAATGGCCGTCCACAGAATGGGTTGACCAGTTTTGACCAGCTCCGTAAAGACATGGGTTGACCAGTTTCGACCAGCTCCAAGGACATGGGTTGACCAGTTCAGAATAGCTTCATAAACACATTGTGGACCAGCTTCATAAAGACATTGGTTGACCAGTTCGGAATTGCTTCATAAACACATGAGTTGACCAGTGTGGACCAGCTCCATAAAGACATGGGTTGACCAGTGTGGACCAGATACATAAAGACATGGGTTGACCAGTGTGGACCAGCTTCATAAAGACATGGGTTGACCAGTTTGGAATAGCTTCATAAACACATGGGTTGACCAGTGTGGATCAGATACATAAAGTCATGGGTTGACCAGTGTGGACCAGCTCCTTAATTGGTTAACTAGTTTGGAGCAGCTCCAAAAAAGGCAAGGGTTGACCAGTTTGGACCAGCTTCATAAAGGCATGGGTTGACCAGTGTGGACCAGCTCCAAGGACATGGGTTGACCAGTTCAGAATAGCTTCATAAACACATTGTGGACCAGCTTCATAAAGACATGGGTTGACCAGTTCAGAATAGCTTCATAAACACATGAGTTGACCAGTGAGGACCAGCTCCATAAAGACATGGGTTGACCAGTGTGGACCAGATACATAAAGACATGGGTTGACGAGTGTGGACCAGCTCCTTAAAGGCATTGGTTAACTAGTTTGGAGCAGCTCCGAAAAAGGCAAGGGTTGACCAGTTTGGACCAGCTTCATAAAGGCATGGGTTGACCAGTGTGGACCAGCTCCAAGGACATGGGTTGACCAGTTCCTTAAAGGCATTGGTTAACTAGTTTGGAGCAGCTCCAAAAAAAAACCTCAACCACCTCTATAAATGAACAATAGTTCATGACTTCATATTGCACCTCGGTGGGTAGCATGTATTCAAAGAACCATAATGCCCCAAGGGCCAAGACAAGCAAAGGGCCACATCCACCTCCCCCCCAGGCTGCAGTTTGTAGACCACTGCCCTAGAACATTGGTGCTACTTCAATCAAAGCCGATGGTTCAGTATGCTTAGCTTGATTGATGCGTTTACCACATGCTTTTCAAAATGCCCGCAGCTTTGAGTCCACCCCCTCACTCTGCTGCCATCTGGTGGCCACGTCGCGCACACACACCGCTAAGTAAAACCAAGAAGCCCCAATGGCCGTCCACAGCACGAGTAAGTCTAAGATTAAACACAACATATACAGTAACTAAATATTCCCTTGCATATATTTTATCTTTATTTTTAATTACGTTTTTAGTTGAAGGACGATCACTGGGAAAAGAGCGAAGAAATAATTACGGCACAAAAGCTCATTCCAAGCACGCCGAAGCTGCACGGGTGCCACTTCCATTATCTCTGGAGTGATACGTACGTAAAAATAAAATAAAGGGCCGTTGTAATTAACGGGGCGCATTATTTGTATAAAAGATATCCAAACTGTGAGAAATAAAGTTTGCGGAGGAATGTAGAAGACGCTTAAAAGACAAATAAAGGAAGAAGAAATACGAAGAGGATGTGCCCTTTAAAGAAATAAGTAGGTCATTGGCAGGCTAAACTTTCCCAGTATACTAAACAATCTGATATGATTGGTGGTGATG
Organism: Rana kukunoris; assembly: GCA_029574335.1. Taxonomy (NCBI): domain Eukaryota; kingdom Metazoa; phylum Chordata; class Amphibia; order Anura; family Ranidae; genus Rana; species Rana kukunoris. The sequence goes on along the minus strand of CM056057.1, from coordinate 2,372,534 downwards.
AGGTCAGTTTCACTTTGCTTTGTTCATGCGGCGCTCTTGTCAAGAGGGATTCCTTCCGAGCCAACGAGCAATGAAATCGCGCTCCGACGGGCGCATCGTCTCCGCACGTGGCTCCAGCCCCCATGGCATCTTTAACGTTGCCCGTATTAACACGCCGTTTGCACGCCGGACATATCGGAGGCGGAAAAATATAGGACAAACGCAAACAATGTCCCTTTTCACTGCTCGCGCAACCGAGGAGGGAAACGGCGGCGCTCTTTTCTGGTAGATGGGCTCTCGCTCAAGTTCAGGTCAATTTATGATTGTCATTACCAAGTCAACCAAAGTCCATCCAAAGGGGGGGGGGGGTCTGCTAGCTCCGGAGGAGGCTCTAGGCTTCGTAAGGCAACACTTAGACATAAGGCCCCCCCCCACCACTCGCGCCCATAATGGGAAAAAATAATTAAAGCAAGTAAAATGGCGTCAGAAAATGCACGGATCTAGCACACAGTTGATCGGCACCACTTCCAGGGCAATACCCTCCTCACCCATCAGACATATTCTGCCAAGAGGGGGAGAAAGAGAGAGAGGCAATAGAGAGATCCGATGACGCCGACATTAGCATTGATCCTAGGTAAATTAGGCGGCGACGAGGCCCCCCCCATGAGTGCGAGGCCCTAGGCGACCGCCTAATTTTACTAATTAGAGAGCCGCCTCCGGCTGGCTGGCTCCGTACATTACATACCTGCCAGAGCAACAAAGTAACTGTTTAGCGCATCGCTAATCCTTCCCCCATGGTGCAATATGGTGACAAAGGGCTGGTAACAATTTACAGATCGCCACTTGCTCTGTAGATATTAATCGGGACAAAATCGTTTTTTGTTTTTAATCTATGATGGATCCATCTGACTGAACCATCTGTGATAGGAAAACCAGTTTTGAAAGTAGATCTCAACCCTACAGCCCCGTACACATGATCGGACCTTTGTCCGACCAAAATTACCGTATATACTCGAGTGTAAACTGACCCGAATATAAGCCGAGGCACATAATTTTACCACAAATTTTTTTGGAAAACGTATTGACCCGAGTATAAGCCTAGGGTGTCCATCCGCATGCCTCACTTTGCCTCACTGTGTCCATGTGCCCATGCCTCACTGTGCCCATGACTACAGGGCCATCTTAATGGCATCATTGGCCCCTGGGCAAAGTAATGGTCCGGGGCCCCTACAATGGAGACAGTGCGGGTAAACAGAAATCAAGTAGGTAGGAGGTAGGGGATATCTAGGGTGTAGAGGGGTCAGAGTGCTGGGGAGATATCTGGGATGTAAAGGGGCAGCCCAGGCTCAAGGACCAGCTGCTTTGGGGAAAGGGCAGGGGCCCCCCATGCAGCTGGGGCCCCTGGGCAGTGCCCAGGTGTGCCCTCTCATTAAGACAGCCCTGCATGACTAGACTGACATTTAACATGGGAAGTCTATGGAAACTTTGCACACTTGTAGAGGAGACATGGGGCTACATGTGTGCCAAGTTCCAGGTCCAGGGGACCTAAGACTGGCTGGTACTGGGCCCCCAAAGTCACTGGAGAAGTGACAGTTTAACATGGGAGTCTATGGAATCTAAACAATTCCATTGTAGCTCTGGCAGTACTTTAGGGTCATTGTTCCGATGGAAAGGGGAACCCCCCCCCCCCCCAGGTCTCAAGTCTTTTGTAGGTTTTCTTCTAAGATTGTCCTGTATTAGGCTCCATCCATCTTCCCATCAACTCTGACCAGCTTCCCTGCTGAAGAAAAGCATCCCCGCCACATGATGCTGCCACCACCATGTTTCACGGTGGGGATGGTGTGTTTAGGGTGATGTGCAGTGTTAGTTTCCCCCACACATAGCGGAAAAGTTGAATTTTGGTGTCATGTGACCAGAGCACCTTCTTCCACATGTTTGCTGTGTCCCCTCCCCCACATGTTTGCTGTGTCCCATCCCCCACATGTTTGCTGTGTCCCCTCCCCCACATGGCTTCTCACAAACTACAAACAGGACTTCTTTCCCCAATGTCTTTCTTCTTGTCACTCTTCCATAAAGGGCAGATTTGTGGAGAGCACCACTAATAGTTGTCCTGTGGACAGATTTTCCCCCCTGAGCTGTGGATCTCCTGTGCAGCTCCTCCACAGTTACCATGGGACTCATGGCTGCTTCTCTAATGTACGCTCTCCTTGCCCGGCCCGGTCAGTTTAGGCGGACGGCCATGTCTTGGTAGGTTTGCGGTTGTGCCATACTCTTTCCATTTTCCGATGATGGATTGAACAGAAGCTCCGTGAGATCTTCAAAGCTTGGGAGTTTTTTTTATAACCTGACCCTGCTTTATACCTCTGCACAACTTTATCCCCGACCTGTCTGGTGTGTTCCTCGGCCTTCATGATGCTGTTTGTTCACTAAGGTTCTCCAACAAACCTCTGAGGGCTTCACAGAACAGCTGTATTTATACTGAGATTCAATGACACGCAGGTAGACTCTATTTACTAAATTAGGTGACTTCTGAAGGCAATTGGTTCCACTAGATTTTAGTTAGGGGTATCAGAGTAAAGGGGGCCAAATACAAATCCCCCCCCCCCACACACACACACACACTTTTCACATATTTATTTGTATCATTTTCCTTCCACTTCACAATTATGTGACACTTTGTGTCTCTCACATAAAATCTTTTGGGTTTTTGAGTTTTTGGGTGTAACATGAGAAAATGTGGGGAATGTCATGGGGTATGAATACTTTTTAAGTCAACACATTTTATAAAAAAGAATCCTGGGGGAGGGTGGCTTTGGCAGGGGGGGGGGGGGTATTGGGAGGGAACCCCGGACCCAGAGTTAATTTAGGAAATTTTAACGAGTGGGTTATCTGCTCTGCATGTTAAACATACCGGAGATCCTGGAAGACGAGAGCCAAGGTCTCGCTGAGGATCCCTCACACATTTGTGGAGAACGTTCTTCTGACAAAAATTGCTAATCGTGAGAATTTACTCGGCGAGAACGGAAAACGTGACAGGAGCTTTGAGGGAGCCGCGCGAGGCTGACCTGACACGCAGCATAGGCTGTCAGTCCCGGTCCCCATGGGAAGGCGGCGGGGCTGCCTGATCGGCTGATGACATTCGGCAGAGTGATGGCGAGGGCCTGTTCCTTCCCGTCTCACCGATCTCTCTTCCTAAATCCAGGCTGACAAAAGGGCAAGGTGACGCTCGGCTCTTTACACGGCGAAAGTTCATCATCTCGACATTGTAAAGAGTTTTCCGCAATCCCCCGGGTTGCTGCTCGGTAATAATTCTGAAGAGGATTTGCCATCCAGTCGTTCGGTCTCTAGATTTATATCATAATAAAATAGCGGTATTGTGCCGTGATAGACATCGAGTAACGCCGAAATTTTGGGGTCTAACCCAGTGGCGTAGTGTGGGTTGTCAGAGCCCAGGGCTGCTGATAAGCCAGTACAACTGGCCCTGTTGTACCGGGCCCGGCCAGCAGGGGGGGCCCAGGCAATCTAGGATAGTCTCTGCAGACCGCACATGTGTTATGGAATTGGCATGGATGGCACTGCCTGCAGCACATTATGGCATTGGTAGTCCCACTGTCAAGTTACTAATCACCACCATTACATGCACTTTGTTTTAAAGCAGGGTCTGGGGAGAGACAGGGGTGTGCCCAGGGGGGGCTAAGGGGGGAATAGGTTGTGGGACTAAAGAGCCCCATTGGGTAGGCTGTACGGGGCCCCATGATTTCGATCAGCGGCCCTGTCAACGTCAGGGGCAAGGCAAGTAATTTGGGCCCCCCGCCAGGCTTTTAGCATTTCCCGAGTCCTTTCCCTTCATAAAATAGTACCGACCTTCCTGATTCCTATACTGACCACTACACAGACCTACCTGATTCCTACACTGACCACTACACAGACCTACCTGATCCCTACACTGACCACTACACTGACCTACCTGATTCCTGTACTGACCACTACACTGACCTACCTGATCCCTACACTGACCACTACACAGACCTACCTGATTCCTATACTGACCACTACACTGACCTACCTGATCCTTACACTGACCACTACACTGACCTACCTGATTCCTACACTGACCACTACACTGACCTACCTGATTCCTATACTGACCACTACACTGACCTACCTGATTCCTACACTGACCACTACACAGACCTACCTGATTCCTATACTGACCACTACACTGACCTACCTGATCCCTACACTGACCACTACACTGACCTACCTGATTCCTACACTGACCACTACACTGACCTACCTGATTCCTACACTGACCACACTACACTGACATACCTGATTCCTACACTGACCACTACACTGACCTACCTGATTCCTACACTGACCACTACACTGACCACTAGACTAACCTACCTGATTCCTACACTGACCTACCTGATTCCTACACTGACCACTACACTGACCTACCTGATTCCTACACTGACCACTACACTGACCTACCTGATTCCTACACTGACCACTACACTGACCTACCTGATTCCTACACTGACCACTACACTGACCTACCTGATTCCTACACTGACCACTACACTGACCTACCTGATTCCTACACTGACCACTACACTGACCTACCTGATTCCTACACTGACCACTACACTGACCTACCTGATTCCTACACTGACCAGCCTTTTCTGCCAACTTTTGTTTATAAGTTTAAATCAGTATTTTTTTCTCTAGAAAATTACTTAGGACCCCCAAATATTATATACAGTGGAACCCCGGATTGCGAGTAACACGGTTAACGAGCGTTTCGCAATATGAGCACTGTATTTAAAAAAACTCAGACTCTCCAAGCCTTTCCGAGGTCAGCCGAGCTGTCCTCAGGTCTTTCCGTGGGTTTCCGAGGCTCTCTGGTGCCCCCCCCCCCACATCTGGCCACATGCAGTATTGCATGCAATTGAAGTCAATGCGGAACAAATTATTTTCGTTTTCTATTGACTTCATTGGGGAGACTCGCTTTGATATGCGAGTATTTTGGATTACGAGCATTCACCTGGAACGGATTATACTCGTAATCCGAGGTTCCCCTGTATATACTGTATATATATATATATTTTTTTGCAGGGATAATTTGATCAGTCCCCTCGAAAAGGAAATATGTTCTCATTCACAGTGCACTCAGGGAGGAATGGGTGGACTAATCATATCGAAGCTCAGATCAAGCCTAATCACAGGTATCACATCTCAGTGCAATCGCTTCCACGACTTCAGCCCTGATGAAGGGGAAGGCATTTCCCAAAACATTCCCGAGGCATTTTCCATTGCACCCAGGGCAGCCGCCCCTCTCGCTCCCACCTTGTCCAGGCCTTGCTAAGGGGCACTGGATCCATCGATTTAGCCCTACGAAAAAAACCTGTTGACTTCTTTTGAAACCCTTTTTCAAATACAATTTGGACCACAGCTCTTCACGTACCATTAACTTTTGTACTGGGAACTGCTTAACACCCACCCCAAGGTCTTGATGCCCCGTTTGAAGGAGCCGCTCACTCTGAGCCTAACCTAAAATTACCGATATTCACTTTGATTGGTCGTTGTCAAATACAAATTTGGACCAAATCTCTTCACGCGCGAAGAACTTTTGTACTGGGAACTGCTCAACACCCACCCTAAGGTCTTGATTGCCACCATAAGTCCTATCAGAGTGGCAACAGCCAAGGACCGGGACAAGATCCATGAATACACGGCAAAGCCCCGTTTAAAGGAGCCGCTCACTCTGAGTCAAACCCAAAAATTACCAATATTCACTTTGATTGGTCTCCGTCAAATAAAAATTTGGACCAAAACTCTTCACGTACCATTAACTTTTGTACTGGGAACTGCTCAACACCCACCCCAAGGTCTTGCTACCCACCATAAGTCCTATCAGAGTGGCAGCAGCCAAGGACCGGGACAAGATCCATGAATAAACGGCAAAGCCCCGTTTGAAGGACCGCTCACTCTGAGTCTAACTCCAAATTTCCGACATTCACTTTGGTCGTTGATTGGTCTTTGTCAAATAAAAATTTGGACCAAATCTCTTCACGTGCAAAGAACTTTTGGACTGGGAACTGCTCGATACCCACCATAAGTCCTTTTAGAGTGGCATCAGCCAAGGACCAAGACAAGATCCATGTCTACATGGCACAGGCCCGTTTGAAGGACCGCTCACTCTGAGATCGAAACTTTTCTCTCTATAATGTCGAATCTTGGGTCGGCCCGTCCCAGCAGACAGATTCGATCGTGTGTATTTGGCCAAAGCATGCTTTGAAATCTGTCGGCTGGGAACCCGTCCGCCCGACATGTCTGCTGGTTAGTACACTAACCAGCAGACATGTCTTCTCGCACACGTGTCGAATGGTTTCGACGCATGCGCGGAAGTGTTTTACTTCCTGTTGCGGTGACGTGGCGGCGTCAACGTCACCGCCACGTCACCGCGCCGTCTGGCGGCGGGGATTTTGGTTTGATCGTGTGTACACGATCAAACCAATATGTCCCCAGCAGACAGATTTGTTCAAATCGGTCGGCCCGACCGATTTGAACAAATCTGTCTGCTCGTGTGTACGCGGCCTAAAATGTCGAATCTTTTCTCTCTATAATGTCCAATCTTTTCTCTCTATAATGTCGAATCTTTTCTCTCTATAATGTCCAATCTTTTCTCTCTATAATGTCCAATCTTTTCTCTCTATAATGTCCAATCTTTTCTCTCTATAATGTTGGATCTTTTCTCTCTATAATGTTGGATCTTTTCTCTCTATAATGTCCAATCTTTTCTCTCTATAATGTCGGATCTTTTCTCTCTATAATGTTGGATCTTTTCTCTCTATAATGTCCAATCTTTTCTCTCTATAATGTCGGATCTTTTCTCTCTACAATGTCGAATCTTTTCTCTCTATAATGTTGAATCTTTTCTCTCTATAATGTCGAATCTTTTCTCTCTATAATGTCGTATCTTTTCTCTCTATAATGTTGGATCTTTTCTCTCTATAATGTCCAATCTTTTCTCTCTATAATGTCGGATCTTTTCTCTCTATAATGTCCAATCTTTTCTCTCTATAATGTCCAATCTTTTCTCTCTATAATGTCCAATCTTTTCTCTCTATAATGTTGGATCTTTTCTCTCTATAATGTCCAATCTTTTCTCTCTATAATGTCAAATCTTTTCTCTCTATAATGTTGGATCTTTTCTCTCTATAATGTCCAATCTTTTCTCTCTATAATGTCAAATCTTTTCTCTCTATAATGTCCAATCTTTTCTCTCTATAATGTCCAATCTTTTCTCTCTATAATGTAGAATCTTTTCTCTCTATAATGTTGGATCTTTTCTCTCCATAATGTCCAATCTTTTCTCTCTATAATGTCCAATCTTTTCTCTCTATAATGTCGGATCTTTTCTCTCTATAATGTCGGATCTTTTCTCTCTATAATGTCCAATCTTTTCTCTCTATAATGTCGAATCTTTTCTCTCTATAATGTCCAATCTTTTCTCTCTATAATGTCCAATCTTTTCTCTCTATAATGTCCAATCTTTTCTCTCTATAATGTCCAATCTTTTCTCTCTATAATGTCGGATCTTTTCTCTCTATAATGTCGGATCTTTTCTCTCTATAATGTCCAATCTTTTCTCTCTATAATGTCGAATCTTTTCTCTCTATAATGTTGAATCTTTTCTCTCTATAATGCCGAATCTTTTCTCTCTATAATGTCCAATCTTTTCTCTCTATAATGTCCAATCTTTTCTCTCTATAATGTAGAATCTTTTCTCTCTATAATGTTGATCTTTTCTCTCCATAATGATCTTTTCTCTCCATAATGTCCAATCTTTTCTCTCTATAATGTCCAATCTTTTCTCTCTATAATGAATCTTTTCTCTCGGATCTTTTCTCTCTATAATGTCGGATCTTTTCTCTCTATAATGTCCAATCTTTTCTCTCTATAATGTCCAATCTTTTCTCTCGAATCTTTTCTCTCTATAATGTTGAATCTTTTCTCTCTATAATGCCGAATCTTTTCTCTCTATAATGTCCAATCTTTTCTCTCTATAATGTCCAATCTTTTCTCTCTATAATGTCCAATCTTTTCTCTCTATAATGTCGTATCTTTTCTCTCTATAATGTTGAATCTTTTCTCTCTATAATGTCGAATCTTTTCTCTCTATAATGTCAAATCTTTTCTCTCTATAATGTCAAATCTTTTCTCTCTATAATGTCGAATCTTTTCTCTCTATAATGTAGAATCTTTTCTCTCTATAATGTCGGATCTTTTCTCTCTATAATGTCCAATCTTTTCTCTCTATAATGTAGAATCTTTTCTCTCTATAATGTCGAATCTTTTCTCTCTATAATGTAGAATCTTTTCTCTCTATAATGTCGGATCTTTTCTCTCTATAATGTCGAATCTTTTCTCTCTATAATGTAGAATCTTTTCTCTCTATAATGTAGAATCTTTTCTCTCTATAATGTCGGATCTTTTCTCTCTATAATGTCCAATCTTTTCTCTCTATAATGTAGAATCTTTTCTCTCTATAATGTCAAATCTTTTCTCTCTATAATGTCAAATCTTTTCTCTCTATAATGTCGGATCTTTTCTCTCTATAATGTCGGATCTTTTCTCTCTATAATGTCGGATCTTTTCTCTCTATAATGTAGAATCTTTTCTCTCTATAATGTTGAATCTTTTCATTCTATAATGTCGGATCTTTTCTCTCTATAATGTTGAATCTTTTCTCTCTACAATGTCGAATCTTTTCTCTCTATAATGTTGAATCTTTTCATTCTATAATGTTGAATCTTTTCTCTCTATAATGTCGGATCTTTTCTCTCTATAATGTTGAATCTTTTCTCTCTACAATGTCGAATCTTTTCTCTCTATAATGTTGAATCTTTTCATTCTATAATGTTGAATCTTTTCTCTATATCGAACTGTTGTAGCAACGAAAACGAAAATAAAGCATTTGTTTATGTCGGATCTTTCGCTTTTAGGATCCTTCGCTTTCGTTAATGTTTGTTAAAACGATAACGAAAATACCTGAAATTTGAACGAAAACGAATGCACATGTCTAAGCGCTATCACACTCATGCACCAGAGACCTAACATGGCGGCTTCCATAAGGGACTCTTGATACAAATTTGGCCCATTTTCCTTCTCCTCTTCCTCATTTAGCCATTTAAAAAAAAAAAAGAAATTACAAATGTGACTACCAGACAGCCTTTCTAGTCTGTCGAAAAATTCCCCGCTCCCCGAGCCCCTCCCACGGCGCCAATAATCTCACTTGCAGAGGATCTTTCCTGCTGTCAGTTCCAGCTGCATCTACCATGTGAGGGGCTCAGATCGGCCTGGTTATAAGAGGAGCTAATGAGCGGGTAACACATAGGTGCAGCCATGCGGAACGGCATCGTGTGTGTGCGAGATAACATCTGAGTCAGCTCAGCTCTCGCCTGGCACGGCCAGCCAACGCATTCACAAACTAATGCTGACGAACAGATGAAGAAAAAAAAATCCGGCACCGCGGGCATCTAGCGATCTAACTTTCCGAGACACACAGAGGGAGGGTTGGCAAGAAAAGTGTAGCTGCCAGGCTTGGAGAACAGTGAAAGTGTTTATGGGGAAGATTGTTTGTAAGCCGCGGCATGGGAAAGAATTACGAGCTCCGCGGCTCAAAAATAAAAATATAAGAACCTTAAAGTCCATTTCAGTCACCTAATTCTCATAAAAGTCAACGTAGACCCCCAACTGGACAACATTTAGTTTGCTCTCAGCACTGTGGATGGATTTTTTTCCCTATTGCAGGCTCTTTGTAGGCAGGTGCAGTCTACTTTCTCCGCTGATGGCGTTGCTCTTCCGAAGTGACACTGCAGTAGGAGAGGAAGTCAGGAGGAACACAGTTACTCTATGGTTTCCTGGGTCACTGGGCAAGCATCCAGTTGGATGCTGCCACCCCATGTGGCTCTGGCAGCCGTCTTGGATCAGGAAAGGGCTATTTAAAAAGTTCCTGCCAGGGCCTATAGCAAAATGATGGCCCTGTGTGACTCTGGTAGCCGTTTTGGATCAGGAAAGGGCTATTTAACCAGTTTCTGCATGGCCTATAGCAAAGTGATGGCCCATTGTGATTCTGGTAGCCATCTTCGGTCAGAAAAAGGCAATTTAACCAGTACCTACCAGGGCCTATAGCAAAATAATGGCCCCATGTGACTCTGGCAGACATCTTGGTTCAGGCAGAGGCTAGTTAACCAGTTCCTGTTCAGACTGTAGCAAAGTGATGGCCCCATGTGACTCTGGTAGACATCTTGGGTCAGATAGAAGCTATTTCACCAGTTCCTGCAAAATGATGGTGGAAGCACATTGACACATATGGATCCTTCACCAGGAGAGAGGAGGTCATTAATTGAGCCAAATGGCTTTGAATCGGCCATTGAGAACCCACAAAGATAGGAGTCATCCAACTTGAGAATTCAATATGGAGTTGAGCCAGAAGTAGACCCAAAACATGTTTTGAGAGTCCAATCAGAGGTGGGAGCATGGTGTTCAATATGTAGATTTCCCCATTTGATAAGAGGTCTTCAACTGAGTCAAACGGCTTAGAATCTGCAATTAAGACCCCCTAAATATAGAGGTCATCCAACTTGAGAATTCAATATAGAGTTAAGACAGAAGTAAAGCCAAAAACATGTTTTGAGAGTCCAAGCAGAGGTGGAGTTAATAAAAGGATCCTTCACCAGTAGATAAGAGGTCTTTAATTGAGCCAAATGTCTTAGGATCTGCAAGTGATACCACCCAAAGATAGAGGTCAACCAACTTGAGAATTCGATGTAAAGTTGGGCCAGAAGTGGAGCCAAAACATGTTTCGAGAGTCTAAGCAGAGGTAGGAGCATTGTGCTGAATATGGACCCTTCACTATTTGATAAGAGGTCTTCAACTTAGTCAAATGGCTGATAATCTGCAATTGCAACCCCCCAAAGATCGAGGTCAACCAACTCGAGAATTCGATGTGGAGTTGGGCCAGAAGTGGAGCCAAAACATGCTTCAAGAGTCCAAGCAGAGGTAGGCGCATGGTACTGAATATGGACCCATCACCAGTAGATAAGAAGTATTCAACTGAGTCAAACGGCTTAGAATTGGCAATTAGGACCCCCTAAAGATAGAGCTCATCCAAATAAAGAATCCAATATAGAGTTGAGCCAGAAGTAGAGCCAAAACATGTTTCGAGAGTCCAAGCAGAGGTGGGAGCATGGTTTGAATGTGGGTCCTTCACCATTTGATAAGAGGTCTTGAAACTTAGTCAAATGGCTTAGAATCAAAAATTGATACCCCCCAAAGATAGAGGTCATCCCACTTGAGAATTTAATATGGAGTTGAGACAGAAGTAGAGCCAAAAACATATTTTGAGAGTCCAAGCAGAGGTGGGAGGGGAGCATGGTGTTGAATATGGATCCTTCACCAGGAGATAAGGGGTCTTTAATTGAGCTAAATGGCTGAGAATTAGCAATTGAGACCCTCCAAAGACAAAGGTCATCCAACTTGAGAATTCAATATAGAGTTGAGCCAGAAGTAAGTAGAGCCAACGCTTGTTTTGAGAGTCCAAGCAGAGGTGGTGTTGAATATGGATCCTTCACCAGGAGATAAGAGGTCTTCAACTTAGTCAAATGGCTGAGAATCGGCAATTGCGACCCCCCCAAAGATAGAAGTCAACCAACTTGAGAATTCGATGCAGAGTTGGGCCAGAAGTGGAGCCAAAACATGTTTAGAGCCCAAGCAGAGGTAGGAGCATGGCTTTTAATATGGATCCTTCACCAGTAGATAAGAGGTCTTTAACTGAGTCAAATGGCTGAGAATCGGCAATTGATACCCGACAAAGATAGAGGTCATCCAACTTAAGAATCCAATATAGAGTTGAGCCAGAAGTAGAGCAAAAACATGTTTCAAGAGTCGAAGCAGAGGTGGGAGCATGGCGTTGAATATGAATCCTTCACCAGTAGATAAGAGGTCTTCAACTGAGTCAAACGTCTTAGAATCGGCAATTAAGATCCCCTAAAGATAGAGGTCATCCAACTTGAGAATCCAATATAGAGTTGAGCCAGAAGTAGAGCAAAAACATGTTTCGAGAGTCCAAGCAGAGGTGGGAGCATAGTTTGAATGTAGATCCTTCACCATTTGATAAGAGGTTTTCAACTGAGCCAAATGGCTGGGAATCGGCAATTGAGACCCCCCCAGAGATAGAGGTCATCCAACTTGAGAATTCAATATAGAGTTGAGCTAGAAGTAGAGCAAAAACATGGTGGGAGGATTGTGTTGAATATGGATCCTTCACAAGGAGATAAGAGGTCTTCATTTGAGCCAAATGGCTGAGAATCGGCAAATTGAGACCCCCCAAAGATAGGGGTCATCTAACTTAAGAAATAGTTGAGACAGAATTAGACCCAAAAACGTGTTTTAAAAGTCCAAGCAGAGGTGGGAGCATGGTGTTGAATATGGATCCTTCACCATTTAATAATAAGACTTCAACGTAGTCAAATGGCTGAGAATCGTCAATTGAGACCCCCCCAAAGATAGAGGTCATCCAACTTAAGAATCCAATATAGTGTTGAGCCAGAAGTAGAGCCAAAACATGTTTTGAGAGTCCAAGCAGGGGTGGTGTTGAATATGGATCCTTCACCAGTAGATAAAAAGTCTTTAATTGAGCCAAATGTCTTAGAATCGTCAATTGAGACACCTCAAACTTTTTCAAAGCATTGTAGGTTGCGGTATAGCATTGACATGGGCCCCTTTGTTGTTGGCCAAGACAACACGGAAGACAAAGAATGAGAAAGCATCCACTATAGGGAACCTACAGGTTTTGTTAAAAAAATTCCCTGGTGATCCTGCCACGGTGGTTCTTGTTCAGGCCCTTCCTGTTATAAGGTGACAACCGACTCCCAGTTATAGTTCTCTGTGGGTACCCTATCAGAAGCATTACGGGCGGAAACGGCTAGCGACTGTTCCGACACTCACTGTCCAGCCACAGTCGGTCAATTTATAAAACTTTCGCTCCACGAATGTCATGAGCATTGGTGCAAGACGGAACAAAACGTCACTGTAATTTTCTACATAGGCCTACATCGTCAGCTCCATCTAGTGGCTAAAATGCAGTACAGTTTTCTGAAATACCTTAAAGAGAAAACTACACTACCTTTTGGCCACTAGGTGGAGCCGATGAGACAGGAACGAATCTATTAGTAAAATTATGGGGACATTTTAATGAGCTTGCATGAAAACTTCCGACGTTTGTGCAAGGAATAAATAGACTCTGAGAGGCGGCAGGAGATCAGCAGCCGAGAAATGACGAATAGGCAAAAATTAGGGTAAAAAATAAATAAATAGAAAACCTCCGCTGTTTATGATACACAGTGCACGCGTTTACATCTGCTTTACAATGTTTGCCAAAGATTAGTGTAAACGTGCAGAAATATTGCACGCAACCTGAAATAAAGAAGAGCGGCAGATGGGGATGTGATGTAAAGGTGTTGCAAAGATATAAAGAAGGTAAATTGCAATATCAAGGCTCAATGCGTAACGGGCAGATGCTCCCCGGTGTATCCAGGTGTCCCGTACATATGGGGGACGTATCGCCCCAGCTGTCTGGAGCTGAAAGGAATCCCACACCACAGCTGTGCTCTAAAATAGATGAAATATGCAAAACATACATCGTCCGAGCATTTCGTAATGATGTGCACTGCCGTGCATTCCTTGTATGTCCTGGAAGAGTATATAACAGCTACATTCATTACAACCCCCCGCCCACCCCCCGAATGTAACACTACGTTCCCGGACTCCGCAGTTTTCTGTAATGAGAGATTGTGGTGATCTATGGCGAGCATGAAAAGATTTTTTTCCGTTATTTTTAGAGGATATTTTGTTACTATGACCCCAATGCTCTACTATACTGCTGCACGATATTCTTTACTGCACTGTGGAGACGATTTAGAAAAAGGCAAATAGTTCACTTTGCAAGGGCAGTTGTGTATTTGTAAAGGGACTTCCACCGGGAGCTTCGTGACTTCCATCATCCAATCACGTGCAAACCAAACCCCTCTTTTTTCTTTTTCTTTTTTTTGCATGTGAGCAAAGGGAAATTTCACCACAATCACTAAATTCTGGAGAATAGTCCCCTGTAAAGGGCAACTTAACAGAGCCATCTTAATAGCATCATGGGCCCCTGGGAAAAGTAATGCAGTGGGGCCCTTACCAGCCTGCCCCAATTTACGCACCTACTTTCAAGAAAAAGTATAAAAAGTTGATAGAATTAAACATATATTTATTAGTACGTTCAATGAAATATATTTTAGGCAATTAAGCATGCCATAAGTGAAAGGCTAATCAACACAAAGGGCACAGTACAGAGGGGGGAGGCAGAAGGGCACAATACTGGGATCAGGAGGGCACAGTACAGGGGGGAGAGGCAGAAGGGCACAATACTGGGATCAGGAGGGCACAGTACGGGGGGGGAAGAGGCAGAAGGGCACAATACTGGGATCAGGAGGGCACAGTACAGGGGGAGAGGCAGAAGGGCACAATACTGGGATCAGGAGGGCACAGTACATGGGGGAGAGGCAGAAAGGCACAATACTGGGATCAGGAGGGCACAGTAAAGGGGGGGAAGGCAGAAGGGCCCAATACTAGGATCAGGAGGGCACAGTACAGGGGGGAGGCAGAAGGGCACAATACTAGGATCAGGAGGGCACAGTACAGGGGGGGAGACAGAAGGGCACAATACTGGGATCAGGAGGGCACAGTAAAGGGGGGAAGGCAGAAGGGCCCAATACTGGGATCAGGAGGGCACAGTACAGGGGGGAGAGGCAGAAGGGCACAATACTGGGATCAGGAGGGCACAGTACAGGGGGGAGAGGCAGAAGGGCACAATACTGGGATCAGGAGGGACACAGTACAGGAGGGGGGGGGGAGAGGCAGAAGGGCACAATACTGGGATCAGGAGGGCACAGTACAGGGGGGAGAGGCAGAAGGGCACAATACTGGGATCAGGAGGGCACAGTACGGGGGGGAGAGGCAGAAGGGCACAATACTGGGATCAGGAGGGCACAGTACAGTGGGGAGAGGCAGAAAGCCACAATACTGGGATCAGCAGGGCACAGTAAAGGGGGGAGGCAGAAGGGCCCAATACTGGGATCAGAAGGGCACAGTAAAGGGGGGAGGCAGAAGGGCCCAATACTGGGATCAGGAAGGGCACAGTACAGGGGGGGGAGGCAGAAGGGCACAATACTGGGATCAGGAGGGCACAGTACAGGGGGGGAACAGGGGGGGGGGAGACAGAAGGGCACAATACTGGGATCAGGAGGGCACAGTACAGGGGGGAGGCAGAAGGGCACAATACTGGGATCAGGAGGGCACAGTACAGGGGGGGAGAGGCAGAAGGGCACACTACTGGGATCAGGAGGGCACAGTACAGAGGGGGGAGGCAGAAGGGCACAATACTGGGATCAGGAGGGAACAGTACAGGGGGGAAGGCAGAAGGGCACAATACTGGGATCAGGAGGACACAGTACAGGGGGGAAGGCAGAAGGGCACAGTACTGGGATCAGGAGGGCACAGTACAGGTTCCAGGAAGCTGCACAGAACATGGCCATCCCAGGACAGCTTAATAAAAAGCATGACTGTCCCATCAAATGCAGGACCACATAGGCAACTCTTTAATTAGGCAGTCGCCTAAGGCCTCGCACTCACAGGGACCTCACGGCTGCCTAATTTGCCTCTGCTCAATCACTGAGTGCTAGATCCGTGCATCTTTCTGCAGCCATTTTTATTTGCTTGATTTTTTACCCATGAGTGTCTAAGTTTTGCTTAAGGCCTCACAAAGCCTAAAGCCGCCTCTGCCAGACAGTTTGCAAGTATGATGTAATGCAAGAATTGTATGGGGCCCCCCAGGGGTGCCCATGCACTAAGACAGCCCTGAAAATGAACACCTCATTGCCTTTAGTAATTTAATCCCAATATGGTGCTATGGAAATGAGCAATGCTGTGAAATGGCTTTGGTGAGTTATCGTTATATCTTCTGGCTGACGTGATAACGTAGGAACAGGATCCTTGAAGATACAGGTATATAGTTGTATTGGTGGATATAGTATATACACTATATGGTCGATTGGTTGTGGACACCTGACCATCACATCGATGGCTTGTTGGGCATCCCACTCCACAACCATGGGCAATATTACAGAGTTGTCCTCCCACTATGGCCATTATTATAGGGTTGGTCTATCACTATGGACATTAATATGGAGTTGGTACCTCGTTGTGGCTATACCATCCTCCACTCTTCTGGGATAGATTTTCGTGAGATCTTGGAGGATGTCTGTTGGAATTTGTGCCCATTTCTAAAGTTAACAGACATCACCACAGCTTACGTTCTCAGCTCCATCAGCATGACTCCCCCCCCCCCCCCCCGCGACCAGTGTGCTTGGCTTTTTTAATTCATAAAAGACAAAAGCATTGACAAACAGAAAGTGATGGCTCCAGCAGCCAATCGCTTCCTCCATAGGAAGTGACCTCACAGGAAGTAACCTCCACACAGGAAATTACCTAACAGGAAATCCTTCCAACAGGATGAGTTAATACAAACAACCAATGAATAATGGCTAAAGGTGTCTTATGCGGTGTGTCTGAGCAGAGACAGGGGTGCATGGAAGCTTTGCAAAAGAAGCCGTATGGCTTTCAAACATGAACTCCGTCTCCATAACAACCCAAAGACTCCCGGATTTTCCCTGATATGAATCCTTATTCTGCGCTATTTCAGAGAACAACGCATACCCGGTGTATACTACCTTTCCTTGTGAATGGGAGGCTATCTGCAGGTGCATGCTACGAATCTCAACCTGTGCTGATCAGACACAGCAGATACAAGAGCGTACTTCCCCATATAACTGATAATGTCCTTGAAGAGGGTTAATATCCCCCCAGATGAATGGCTGTGCATCGCACAGGGGCCCTTTGGCTGGCGGACATACCCCCACTCTGCAAACACCTCTCTCCAAACTCAAGAAGTTTTCCACTACCAGACAGGACTCAACCAGCGTCAGTCTGCCCCAGTCAGCTCTTTAGAGTACTAATACTGGGCGACACTAGGGATTCTGGCCTCCCTGGGGCCCTAAGAAAAATTGAGAAGGGGGGGGTCACATTGAAGGTTAGAGTTGAGAAGCGGGGGAGGGGGTGTTCTGCTGTCGGAAATTACATCTTACATTATAGTGAGAAGCTAGGGGCTGACTTCTTACCTCTACCCATGCAGCCAGTGAGTTGAAAGGTGGGTTGAGGGGCCGAAAAATGACTTCCCACCAGGCGGGGCCTCTAGTAATTTGGGGGGCCCTAAATGGCTTGCATAGTGAGCCCAATAAGGCGGATCGGCCCTGCCCACGGGCCCTCCCGTCACACTCCGCTTTAGCCATGAGCTAAATTATGTTCTACCTACTCTTACACTAGTAACACACTAGAGGGTGCTACACAAGTGTCAGCAGGGCTGCCTGGGAAGGCAGCAGCCATTTAGGCTGGGAACATCTTCTTTTGGACAAGAACACAGACTGCTCCTACTCCAGAATATTTATGTGTTCTGTAGCCACCTACTGGGACACACCTCCCCAGAGAATGGCTGAGACCCCCATAAACATTCAGACTACTCATTGACCTGCCCCACTCCTAGTTTCCCGGAGCTTTTTAAAAAAGGCAGGGAGAAGCAATCAACCCTGCAGCCTGTAGGACCCTGATCAGTCCAAAGCAACAGCAACTGCTCTACTGATTACAGAACTATATTTACCCAACAGCCTATCACCTCACTAGGAGGGTGCTACATCAGCATTTGGCTTGGACATCTAGGCGTAAAAGTCATGAAGATGCACAACGATGCTGAACAACACATCCATCAGCGAGACTAAAAAAAAAAAACATTAGTAAAGTGATGAAAAAGAAGACAAAAGCATTAGGAATTATGAAGAAATCAGACGATCGGGGCGGGAGAGGAGGAGAGGGAATGAGATTTGTGTGCGTGGGAGGCGGTGGATGGAGATGGACACCATACGGTACACATTTGATATTTTATTTAATGCAATAACCCCGAATCCGCCGATGTGATCCCCGCTGCGTTCTCTCAGCTGCGTCCAAACATTGGGAGCTGGCCCCCGTCCCCCCGTCCCTGCCTTAGTAATGAGCCCCTTTCTTTGTTACATTCCATTCCTTGAGCCGCTGCACTCCCCGGGCCAATCCCATAACCTCGCTTTAATGGGAACAGTATTAACACTTCGATGACCGGAGAAGCCCGCCGCGTATCTCCAGATCCATCATCCCGACCGCTATCGACCGCCAAGAAGTTATTAAAAATAGCAAATAAAACCACCCCCCCCCCCCTGAAAAAAGAAAACTCCAATCTAAATCTCAGAACTCCTCGGCTTCCTGCGGTAATTGGGGGGGGTTGTAAGTTATTGAATCTTTACCCAGGAAATCTGAAGCGCTCAGCTTGGCTTTGTCTGCTACATCCATTAATTCGATCCAAAATGATCTATTGTATTCATTCTCCAGATCTCTCTCTCTCTTTCTCTATTTCTCTCTCTCTTTCATATTTTTTTTTCTCTCTCTCTCTCTCTTTCTCTATTTCTCTCTCTCTCTCTTTCTCTCTCTCTCTCGTTCTCTTTCTCTCTCTTTCTCACTCACTCTCACTCCCTCTCTCTTTCTCTCTCTCTTTCTCACTCACTCTCACTCTCACTCTTTCTCTCTTTCTCTCTCTCTCCCTCTTTCTCACTCACTCACTCTCACTCTCTCTCTTTCTCTTTCTTTTTCTCTTTTTCGCTTTCTCTCTTTTTCTATTTCTCTCTCTTTTTCTCTTTCTCTTTTTTTTCTCTTTTTCTCTCTTTTTCTCTTTCTCTCTCTTTTTCGTTCTCTCTCTTTTTCTCTCTTTTTCTCTCTCTTTATCTCTCTTTTTCTCTCTCTTTCTTTCTCTTTTTCTCTCTTTTTCTCTCTTTCTCTCTTTCTCTCGCTTTCTCTCTCTTTTTCTCTTTCTCTCTCTTTCTCTCTCTCTTTTTCTTTCTCTTTCTCTCTCCCTTTCCCTTTTTTTTCTTTCTCTTTTTCTCTTTCTCTCTCTTTTTCTCTCTCTTTCTCTCTCTGTTTCTCTCTCTTTGTGTCTTTCGCTCTCTTTTTCTTTCTCTCTCTTTCTCTTTCTCTCTCTCTCTTTCTATTTCTCTATCCTTTTCTCTCTTTCTCTATCTTTTTCTTTCTCTCTCTTTTTCTTTCTATCTCTTTTTCTCTCTCTCTCTTTCTCTCTCTTTTTCTCTCTCTCTTTCTCTCTCTTTTTCTCTTTCTCTCTCTCTCTTTTTCTTTCCCTTTCTCTCTCTTTTCCCTCTTTTTCTCTCTTTTTCTCTTTCTCTCTCTTTTTCTCTTTCTCTCTCTTTTTCCATTTTTTCTCTTTCTCTCTCCTTTTCTCTCTTTTTCTCTTTCTCGCTCTTTTCCTCTCTCTTTCTCTCTCTTTGTGTCTTTCTCTCTCTTTTTCTTGTTCTCTCTCTTTTTCTATTTCTCTCTCCTTTTCTCTCTTTTTCTCTTTCTCTCTCTTTCTCTCTCTTTTTTCTATCGCTTTCTCTCTCTTTATGTCTTTCTCTCTCTTTCTCTCTCTTTTTCTCTTTCTCTCTCCTTTTCTCTTTCTCTCTCTCTCTCTCTTTCTCTCTCTTTCTCTCTCTTTGTGTCTTTCTCTCTCTTTCTCTCTCCTTTTCTCTCTTTTTCTTTCTCTCTCTTTTTCTCTCTCTCTCTTTTCTCTCCCTTTCTCTCTCATTTTCTCTTTCTCTCTCCTTTTCTTTCTCTCTCTTTTTCTCTTTCTCTCTCTTTTTCTTTCTCTCTCTTTCTTTCTCTTTTTCTCTTTCTCTCTCTTTTTCTTTCTCTCTCTTTTTCTCTCTCTCTCTTTCTCTCTCTTTTTCTCTCTCTTTTTCTCTTTCTCTCTCTTTTTCTATCTCTCTCTTTTTCTCCCTCTATTTCTCTCTCTTTTTCTCTTTCTCTCTCTTTTTCCTTCTCTCTCTTTTTCTCTCTATTTTTCTTTCTCTTTTTCTCTTCCTCTCTCTCTTTTTCTATTTCTCTCATTTTCTCTCTTTCTCTCTCTTTTTCTTTCTCTCTCTTTTTCTCTCTCTCTTTCTCTCCCTCTGTTTCTCTCTTTCATAAGGTTTTGGCAGAACAGGAAAAAGCATCCAAGAATTCAGCATCAAAAACATATTTTTTTGCCGACTTTTTACTGTTGCCGTTGGGAGGGGGAGGTCCTGCAGCTGCTCCTTTCTTCGACGTTCAAAATGTTTTTTTTTTTTCTTTTTTCCTGACCGATTTCTCAGTATTACTACGAATGTATGAAAAGTGCTTCTCCTTATAAAACATTCAGCATATAATTTGGCTTTGAGCACAAAGAATACGAGGAGTTTAACTGTTTAGGACTTGGACCAACCCCAAGCTGTCCTCAGAAGAGATCTAAAGTGCTTCAGAACTTTCTGTATACATTTTATATAAACCGGTGAGGTTCTTATATATCAGGGGTGCCCAACCGGGGGGGCCACATGTGGCCCGCGGAACCCTCTGATGTGGCCTGCGACCTCCTGCTCTGGGATGGCGGGTTGGCATGTATAGCGCCAACTCCTGCCACAAGGTGGAGTGATACCATATTTTATCTGGGACAGCAACAGCTGGTGATACCTGAACAGGGCCACCATCAGGGGCGTACAGGCAGTACACCTGTAAGGGGTTCTCTGCTCCGGGGGGCCCATGCCTAAAACTGTGTAAGGTACCCCATAATTCCTGATGGCGGCCCTGTACCTGAATGGAAGATTGTTATCAAAGGTAAGTTTAATACTAAAATCACAGTGTATATACAGGCATATCTGTTCTGCAGTAGGGTGCCCATGTGTCCCGGATTGCCCGGGACTGTCCCGCAATTCACATGTCTGTCCCGGGTCCTGGGCACCTTCATTCCAGGACAATACAATGTGCCAGGATGAAATTGAGGACACAGCCACCCCCTACTAACTAATGACTACAGGGCCGATCCTAGTGTCATAGGCACCTGGGTGCAGAAATATTTCTGGCGCCCCCACATGGGCGTTGTCATTTTACAAACTCCCCCTCTTTACATCTCATTATACATCACATCTGTAGATGGACTAGGCACAGGAATGGGCAGGGGCTGTGTATGCTATGCAATCTATCATGCCATAAAACATCTAGAGCAGGGGCAGCCCAGAGCATGTGTAAAGGGATGCGTGCGGGATCCAAGACTTCCAGTGTTAGGAATTCATTCCTGCACATCAGCACTCAGCAGCCACTGAAAACTAGAACTCTCATGTCAGGAAGAGGAGCGGCCCCTCCCCCCAGCACTGGACGGGCTACCCTATGGTCACACATCAGTTCTGGACAGACACACACCTATGCTCAGAACACTAGTTCTGGATGAACACAAACAAGTGGAGAAGGAGGGAGGGGAGAACTCTGGCACTTTGGCGCCCCCACTTCTGCAGGCGCCTGGGTGCAATGCACCCTGTGCACCCTGCCTAGGATCGGCCCTGAATGACTACATTTCCGGAACTGGTTGCTAGAGCTGGCGCTGCCGGGCATCTTGCATTCAGTGACAATTTACTCTCAGACAGTAAGACCGGGAGCGAGGCCTGCGCCTAGTGCAGCACTGCTGTCCCCTCCCACCTCCGCACCTCCTCCTTCTCCGGCACCCAGCGGCAAGCAGCAGGGACTGCTGTGATCTTCACTCTCCAGATTGTGACGCCACTCCTTTCCTTCTATGCAGAGGGAGTGACAGCAGCACTGCATCTGGTGGCAGGCTATGGGTGGCAAGCGGCACTGCATCTGGTGGCAAGTGGCACATTCACCTGGCAAATACCCGCCGCCAAATTCCCCATCAAGCCAGAATACTACATTACCCCGCCCCCCTTATCTTTTTTTTGGGGGTCACCCTATTCTGCAGTGGTTACTGGGCCGCTTTCAAACTGATCCACAGGTGCAGCGCAGAACGCTTGCAGTTTACCTGCACTGAGCCATGTGGGTTGGTGCACTTCGGAAAGTGCATCACACCTGCAGGATATAATAGAAGTCTAAGTGCAGCCAACCCACAGGAAAGCCACAGGTGTACTGCGCTGAACCCTCGGTGCGGGTAAACTGTGGTGCATCAGTGTGAAAGCAGCCTTAGGCCCCTTTGACATGATCAGTGTGACCCAATTGGACCCTGCGTTCCCCTCTATTGAGGCACAGATGTAAACAGACTTGTGGCCGTTTACATCCACCCACCTCTAATTCGATCCGCTAAAAACAAAACAAAAAGAACTAAAGGGGGATCCATCCCATTCCATCTGGGCAGATTGGATTGGAGGGCCAATAGAGTAGAGTGGGCTGTGCCTCTGGACATGAATCTATCATCTGCCCAGGCTCGGACTGGCCATGGGACAAACTGGGCATATGCCCGGTGGGCCGCGGCCACCCTTGACAGCCCCCGGCAGCCCGCGGGCCGCATGTCACGTCTCCCGCCAGTGTAACATGCAGGGGGTCCAGAACTGTTAGGGGGGTGTCTGTGTAACAAACTGTAGAGTGCTGTGTAATGTAAAGGGGCCCAGAGGTACAAGATACTGGAACCCCACATCCCATCATTAACCGCCGCCGCCTCAGTCTAAAATGCCCGGGCCTATTTTTTGTCCCATTCTGGGCCGCATGTCACATCTCCCCCCAGTGTAACATGCAGGGGGTCCAGAACTGTTAGGGGGTGTCTGTGTAACAAACTGTGGGGGGCTGTGTAATGTAAAGGGGTCCAGAGGTGCAGTGCTGTGTAATGTAAAGGGGTCCAGAGGTGCAGGGTGCTGTGTAATGTAAAGGGGTCAAGAGGTGCAGTGCTGTGTAATGTAAAGGGGTCCAGAGGTGCAGGGTGCTGTGTAATGTAAAGGGGTCCAGAGGTGCAAGGTGCTGTGTAATGTAAAGGGGTCCAGAGGTGCAAGGTGCTGTGTAATGTAAAGAGGTCCAGAGGTGCAGGGTGCTGTGTAATGTAAAGGGGTCCAGAGGTGCAGGGTGCTGTGTAATGTAAAGAGGTCCAGAGGTGTAGGGTGCTGTGTAATGTAAAGGGGTCCAGAGGTGCAAGGTGCTGTGTAATGTAAAGGGGTCCAGAGGTGCAAGGTGCTGTGTAATGTAAAGAGGTCCAGAGGTGCAGGGTGCTGTGTAATGTAAAGGGGTCCAGAGGTGCAGGGTGATGTGTAATGTAAAGGGGTCCAGAGGTGTAGGGTGCTGTGTAATGTAAAGGGGTCCAGAGGTGCAAGGTGCTGTGTAATGTAAAGAGGTCCAGAGGTGCAGGGTGATGTGTAATGTAAAGGAGTCCAGAGGTGTAGGGTGCTGTGTAATGTAAAGGGGTCCAGAGGTGCAGGGTGCTGTGTAATGCAAATGGGCCTTGCCGATCCCTGATTCCAGGAGGGGGGCACCCGCCCCTACCTGGAGACGCCCCTGTAAACTATATCCATTTGTTACATCTATGTGTCTGATGATCCCTGATTCCAGGAGGGGGGGGGGGCGCTTTCCCCCCTTGCCCCTACCTGCAGATGCCCCTGTATACTATATCCATTTGTTCTATCTATGTGTCTAATGATCCCTGATTCCAGTTGGGGGGGCTCTTGCCCCCCTTGCCCCTACCTGCAGACGCCCCTGTATACTATATCCATTTGTTACATCTATGGGCCAGACTCTCAGCGGCGCTACGACGGAGTATCTCAGATACCCCGTCGTACCGCCGTTTTTTTTGCCTCGTATCTATGCGAGTGATGCTTAGCATCACTTTGGCATAGATACGCTTCTACATCCGACAAGTGTAATACCATTACACTTGCGGATCGTAGTTGTAATGACAACTCCGGCCACTAGGTGGCCTTTACGTTGTTTTTTCATTTGCATATGCAAATGAGGCTAGTACGCCGATTCCGATCGCTTTTACGCCGCCCCGTCGTCGCGTACGTCGTTTTCGTCCGCGTAAGGTTACCCCAGCTTCTATGTGGAGTAACCTTACGAAGTACCGTCGGATGCCGTCGGATGCCATGTTAAGTATGGCATCGGGTCAGCGTCGGCTTTTTCCGTCGCTTACGTCGTTTTACTAACTCGTTCGCGAATAGGGGCATTGCGTCAGTGACGATCACGTCGTTTTGACGTCGGTTTCAACTATGCTTTCCGACGTGAGCTGGAGCATGCGCACTGGGCTTTTTCCCTGGCCGGCGCATGCGCAGTTCGTTCGACGCAGGGGCGCGCTTAATTTAAATACAAGCCGCCCCATTTGAATTACGCGGGCTTACGCTGGGCCATTTTCGCTACGCCAACGCAAACTACAGAGCAAATGGTTAGAGAATACGGCACTTGCTCTAGTACGATGCGGCGGCGTAGTGTAAATGGCTTACGATACGCAAGCGAAATTCAATGAGAATCTGGCCCTATGTGTCTAATGATCCCTGATTCCAGGAGGGGGGGCGCTTTCCCCCTTGCCCCTACCTGCAGATGCCCCTGTATACTATATCCATTTGTTACATCTATGGGCCAGATTCACGAACACTTGCGCTGGAGTATTTGGATATGCGCCGCGTAACTGTGATGATGCGCCGTCGTTTCTATGTGCCCTTACCCACCAAACTAGATGCGCCCATAACGGGTCATTTGCGACCGGCGGAACGTTCCGACGCCAGAGTATCGTAGCGCTTATTTTCGCTGGGCGCATCAGTCGCGCCCATTGATTTCCCCTGCAAATATGCAAATGAGGGATTTTTCCCAATTCACGAACGGATTAGCACCATACGCTGGCTACATGCGCCGCGCGTATCTCGTCCGTCCGGCGCAAAGTTATTTCTACAAAAGGCTGCTTTATCTTTACTCCAGATGGCCACAGGTCAGCAGGAGAGCAGCTACAGCAGCGTTACCGACGATAAGAGCTAGCTGAGCACCCCCACTTGCAGGACAACACCTCTGTCCATGCTTGTCTGTCAAATTTTACAGCCATGGAGGAATACATCATAGGTCTCCATAGCCGAGATGATGGCTGACAGCTCCTGGCCATTAAAATTCAGCTTTCTCCTGTGTGTTTGCGGGGAACGGGAGCAGCCATCTCAGAACAAAAGTAACATCACTGCGGGGAGGGGGAGCAGGATATACTTTAGTGCCGGAATGGCGCTTCTACGGGCGCATTTAAACGCCCAACGGAAGGCATTGCGCTGACGTTTCCCGTGCAGTGGTGCCGACGGAAGTTGTGAGCATGCGCACAAAGGGGGCGAGTGGAGCCTCAATCACCGCGCATGCTCCGTGGTTGATGCGCTGAACGTAAGCCTCTGCGCTGGGCTCCGCCCATCATTTACATATGATCACACCCACTTCCACTTGCGTCGGGTTACGCCAGCGCATTATCGTTACTCTGGCGCAAGTTTACGCGCAACTGCTATGTGAATTACAGGACTTGCGCTGAAAGGGTCTTCAGAGTAACGTAAATGAGAAGCGTTACTCCAGAGGAAAGATACTCTCATCTACCTGAATCTGGCCCTATGTGTCTAATGATCCCTGATTCCAGGAGGGGGGGGGGGGCGCTTTCCTCCCTTGCCCCTACCTGCAGACGCCCCTGTATACTATATCCATTTGTTACATCTATGTGTCTAATGATCCCTGATTCCAGGAGGGGGGGTGATTTCCTCCCTTGCCCCTACCTGCAGACGCCCCTGTATTCTATATCCATTTGTTACATCTATGTGTCTAATGATTCCTGATTCCAGTTGGGGGGGGGGGCTCTTGCCACCCCTTGCCCCTACCTGCAGACGCCCCTGTATACTATATCCATTTGGTACATCTATGTGTCTAATGGTCCCTGATTCCAGTTGGGGGGCTCTTGCCCCCCCTTGCCCCTACCTGCAGACGCCCCTGTATACTATATCCATTTGTTACATCTATGTGTCTAATGATCCCTGATTCCAGTTGGGGGGGCTCTTGCCACCCCTTGCCCCTACCTGCAGGCGCCCCTGTATACTATATCCATTTGTTACATCTATGTGTCTAATGATCCCTGATTCCAGTTGGGGGGGAGCTCTTGCCCCCCCTTGCCCCTACCTGCAGATGCTCCTGTATACTATATCCATATCTATGTGCCTAATGGTACCTAGTGTACCTGTATCTTAAGGGAACCTCTTCCTACGGTATCACATCAATCAGAGGCCATGGCAGTAATTCACAGAAGCCTATTTGAAGCATGTCTCCTTTCCCCGGCGCAGGAGCTGAGCAGGATTACTTATTCATGAGTCAACACAGTAGAGGAAGGAAATATATTTAAGGGAAAGGTATCATTTGTTAGGTGAAGCCATGTCCCGAAGTGATTGAAGACGGCAGATGTACGGCGTTCTGAGTAAGAGTTGATAGAAATGAATACTGCAGGCGAACCAAAAAAAAAAAAAACTTTTCGCATCCGTCAAACTCTCTCCATATAAAAGATGACTGGGGTGGCCTGAGGTTTCCAGCGTGTAGGAAAAACGGGCAGACTGCTAGGACACGTTCTATTACTCATTCCTGTTGTCTGGGACAATCGGCGGGGATCGATGATAAAGGCAGCACAGAGCAGAGATGATATATTCAAGACGTATTCCCACCTCGGAGTATTATTGCCGTGCCCCGGACATTACATACGGCCCTCCGATATTTTATTGTCTGACTATAAATGGAGGGAATTACGCTTTGTAATCCAAGACATGTTGTTAACCAGTTTTACATGCGTGTGTTAGGAGTACATGTAAACCCAAAGTCCACTTCTCCAGTATGTTTGGCATCATATCTCAAACTCCAGGGATGGTCTGTATTGCATCATGCTAACGCTGGTCCGGCTTGGCACAATGTACAGCATTCGTTTCTCATAGCTGAGGGCAGGGCTTAGGGTTAGGGTTTAGGGTTAGGGGGTTAGGGGTTAAGGTTAGGGGGTTAGGGTTGGGGTTGGGGGTTAGGGTTGGGGTTGAGGGTTGGGGTTAGGGTTAGTGTTAGGGTTGGGGTTAGGGTTAGGGTTGGGGTTGGGGTTAGGGTTAGGGTTGGGGTTAGGGTTTCCCATTGAAAAATATGGCTAGGACTCAGGAATTGGAACAGGGACCTCCGCCAGAGGTCAAAGGTCAGAAGGCGGGTTCCCAGAGGTCAAAGGCCACAGGGCGTAGCTGACCCACCCCCACCAAAGTGTACCGCCTACCCCAACTAAGTCGGGAAATTAACAAGTCGGGGGACCCTGGGCAGTGCCCAGGGGCCCCAGGTGCACGGGGGCCCCCCATGATAATCTTGCATTACATCATACTTGCCAACAAGCCCGGATTTGTTGGGACAATTACGCTTTTTACTAATCTGTCCCGGGGGCAGGGCAGCCATCACAAATTTTGGGGCCCCTTACACAGCTTTAGGCAGGGCTAGGGTGACCACATTTCCAAAGAGCTATTCGGGGACCCCCCCTCCCAAAAATCAGCTTGTGATGTACCAAATCACAGCACAGCCAGTGCGGTGGGTGCACGCTCTACCCAGAAGCACCGATCATGTCCCGAAAAAGGCCGCCACCTCACCACTTCACTCACTGACAGTACTTGTCCTGGCCCCACCGAGACTCGTGGAGGCCTTTTTGGGGGCATCAGATTAGCCTGGGGGGGGGTGTCGCTGTGTCAGTTTTATTCTGGGACACTGTATTGTCCTGGAATGAAGGTGCCCGGGACAGACCCGCAAAATGCGAGACTGTCCCGGGCAATCCGGGACACGTGGTCACCCTAGGCAGGGCCCCCCTGGGCCAGAGCACTGTATATATTTTTTTAAATCGGTTTGCGAGTGTTGTCTTGCAAAACAATCAGGATTCAAGCCAAAGCGGTGTGCAGTACCGCGTCTGGTCTGAGGTGGGGGGGCGCGGGAGCCGAGCACCACTGCTGGGAGCAGTTCGGAAATGATCAGGAAGACTCGGAGATACGCCGTTCCCAAGCTTTTCTGAGGTTTGCTGTCCTCGGGCCTTTTCGTGTGTTCCCGAGGCTCTCCGGCGCCCCCTCACCTCTGGCCACATGCAGTATTGCGTGCCTTTGAAGTCAATAAGGAACAAATTATTTTAGTTTACATTGACTTCAATGGGGAAATTTGCTTTGATATGCGAGTGCTTTGGATTACGAGCATTCTCCTGGAATGGATTATGCTCGTAATCCGAGGTTCCGCTGTAAATGTAGAATTATAGCATGGGGGGTTTTCCCAACCCTGCAGCTGCATGTACACAAAGGCAGAGGCGGAGCTAGGCCCCACTCTCGCCCATGATGGGAAAAATAATTCAAGGACAAGAGCCTCTTCCCCACAACCCTGACCGGTGGTGGGGGTCTGCAGGCAGGGGACTTATCGGAATCTGGAAGCCCCCTTTAACAAGGCGGCCCTAGATCCTGCTCTTTATTAACTAAGGGGCGGGTGATGTCACCTTGTGAACCTGCCCCTTGTGACGTCATTGACTGAGGGCATGCTGGGTCATTGACATCACAAGGGGTGGTGTCACCGATATTCACTGGTTGTTAGGGACGCTGGCGGCCCCCGCTCCTGAGTCAGGGCTCTTAACGCTGCCTGAGCACAGCAGCGTTAAGGTCCCCTGTCCCTCAAAACTGGGGTAATGCATTGGGTAAGTTAGGCGGGCGTAAGGCCCCTGTGAGTGCGAGGCCTTAGGCGATCGCCTAATTTGCCTAATTAAAGAGCCGCCTCTGCACAAATATGCGGGGAGGCTCGTGACATCATTGACCTAATATGGCCACATGGCCATAAAAGATCAATGACATTGATCCTAACTTGGTCATGAGGTCAGTTT
The DNA here is from genome assembly GCA_029574335.1 of Rana kukunoris. NCBI lineage: Eukaryota > Metazoa > Chordata > Amphibia > Anura > Ranidae > Rana > Rana kukunoris. Next base: position 2,343,688 of record CM056057.1, on the reverse strand, counting down.
AGGTCAATGTTGTCACGACGAGCATCACCACCCATTTGTGTTCATAAAGCTACAGGTTAGGGAAACTCCCCACCCGCCGCTTATCGGCCCGGCACTGACCGCTGCTTTCTGGGTTCACCCGAACTCGGGTTCCAACAGAACCTGGAGCCAAACCCAAGCTCATCCGTAATTTTCTCACTCCTAATACATACGGCGCTAAACCTAAGCTGTGATTAATTATGGAAAGAAATCCAGAGATGAAAAATACATGAAGCAACAAAACGGACACATTTTGGCACTCGGTAAGAAATCCTATATTAGGAGTACACCCAGGGGTTCCTAAGGGATGAACACAACCATTTCACACCAGACAGCCAGTCACAAGTACTCGCTCGGACGTTCTTGCTCAGTTGGGTATGAGAACACTTGGCAGATGTAACGTTTTTACATTCCAGTTGGGAGCATCTGCCAGGAAGGAATTTGAAGCCCCTTCAATCACAGCTCTTGTCCACCAGTCTAGAGTATTATGTCCTACAAGTCATTGTATTCCACAGAAAACATTTGTTAACTAGAAAATCATTCCGCGTAAAAGGCAGATGGCAGTTGTTGACTATCTTCTTGCTTTCTATCATTCTTTGTTCACAAAAGAAAAAAATACCTTCTCTATATGGCCAAAGTCTATGGACACCTACCACACCTCTATGTGTTGGACATCCCATTCCAAAACCATGGACATTAATATGGTAAAACCCACTTTGCCGTTATACCATCTGTAACGGTATGGCCCGTGGGACCCAGAGGCTCTTGAAGGATGTGGGGTACTCCTGTTTAAGCTTCACCAATGACTCTTGTGTCTAGGGTCATCCTATGTCATCCTATGTCCTATATCTTGAAATATTACAGGTGGTTAATTCTGAACCCAACAGGTCAATAGGACAGTGATTCATTCATGTAGGAACACAGACGGTTAAGGGGGTAATTAAGTCTGCTACTGTCATGTAAACGAGCCTTAGCCTGGCTTCTAAAGACCTTTTCATTGTGTGATGCTAATTAACACTGTATTGTGTAAAAGTTTTATTGACGATAGATGTGGAATGTAAATTAGCACAATCTAAAAGGTCAGATGTCTGACTTATGTTTACTAAAGAAATGTGTATTGTATTGAGGTGAAAAGAGCTTATCTTGGAGTCACCTTTTCTTTGGGTAAAAGGATTAGTAATTAACTCATGTAGATTATATCGGTGCCAGAAAGTCTGACTAAAAATGTGTATTGAGTTCATTGTGTCATGTTGTGGGTGGAGTTGAGTCATTGTTCATATTTGGTTGCTAACTGTATAAAAGCCTGAGTTTTACCATTAAACTGCTATCCGTTTGAACCATATACAGAGCTGTGTGTGTCTCGTTTCTGGGGGAAATCCAATGGGTCCTGTCTGCCGGATTGTGAAGTGTCGATAAGCTGATGCTGGATGTGAAGACCTGACTCATGTGTTGGGCCTAACATTGGAAAAAAGACCTGGCTCACCATCGGTGTTCTGATTCATCCCTAAGCTGTTTGGTAGGGTTGAGGTCAGGACACTTGAGTTTCTCCACCTATCACACTTATGAGCTTGTTGGAGATCCCATTACAAACCCATGGCCATTAATATGAAGTTACCTCCCACCCTGGTCAATAAAATGAAGTTGTCCTCCTTGGTGGCTATAACATCCTCCACTCTTCTGGGAGGGCGTTCCACAAGATTATGGAGGGTACCTGTGGCATCTTCTGCTCGTTAGTGAGGTCAGATGCTGGTGATGGATGAGAAGACCTGACTCCATAAAGACACGGTTTGACCAGTCTAATGTGGAGGAACTCAAGTGTCCTGCACTGAGCTCTGACCTCAACCCTACTTTTGGAAGATGTTTGGTAAAAGACCTGACTTACTATTGTTTTTTCAATTAATCCCAACATTGTTCAGTAGGGGTGAGGTCAGGACACTTGAGTTTCTCCACCTATCACACTCTTCTGGGAGGGTTTTCCACAAGATTACAGAGGGTACCTGTGGGATCTTCTGCTCGTTAGTGAGGTCAGATATTGGTGTTGGATGCAAAGATCTGACTCACTATAGTTTTTCTAATTGATCCCAAAATTGTTCAGTAGGGGTGAGGTCAGAGCTCTGGGCCGGACACTTGAGCTACCATACCCATCACACCTACATGAGGTCACTGTACAACCCATTCCAAAACAATGGCCATTAATATGGCATTTCCCCGTCCAAGGCCATTAATATAGAGATCATGGAGAGTGTGGACACTTGACCATGACTCCTATATGTGCTTGATGGCCATCTCATTCCAAAACCATGGCCATTAATTATGAACTTACCCCCCCCCCCCTCCAAGGCCAATAAAATGAAGTTGTCCTCCTTTGTGGCTATAACATTCCCCACTTATCTGAGAGGGCTTTCCACAAGATTATGGAGGGTACCTGTGGGATCTTCTGCTCGTTAGTGAGGTCAGATATTGCTGTTGGATGAGAAGACCCGACTCACTATTGTTTTTCCAATCAATCCCCAAATTGTTCAGTAGGGGTGAGGTCAGAGCTCTGGGCCGGACACTTTAGTTGCCACACCCATCACAACTACATGAGGTCACACTACCCCCCTCTCCCTCCAAGGTCAAAAAAATTAAGTTGTCCTCCTTTGTGGCCATAACATCCTCCACTCTTCTGGGAGGGCGTTCCACAAGATTATGGAGGGTACCTGTGGGATCTTCTGCTCGTTAGTGAGGTCAGATATTGGTGATGGATGAGAAGACCCAACTCACTATTGTTTTTCCAATTACAGTGGAACCTCGGATTATGAGTATAATGCTCGTAATCCATGTACTCGCATATTATATCTACAGTCTCTGACCATGATAATGTGATATATTAATGACATTCGAAAAGGGGTGGTGCATCGGTGACCCTAAAATGATGCCCCCTCTGAAAAAAGTTCTGCAGACTCCCATGGCCACAGCTCAAGGAACCACCAGCAACCTCTGAAGGAACCCTGGTTGGGAATGGTTGCTGTAGATTGTTAATCCAGGGAATATCCAATCTCCTTTTTCCCTAGTGGTGATACAGTGGAACCTCGGATTGCGAGTAACGCGGTTAACGAGCGTTTCGCAATACGAGCGCTGCGTGTTTTGAAAAATCCTAACTCGGATTGCGAGTGTTGTCTTGCAAAACAAGCAAGGTTCAGGCCAATGCAGTGTGCAGTACCACGTTTGGCCTGAGGTGGGGGGGGGGGCCGGAGCTGAGCGGAGCCGAACAGCGGCAATAGTAGCTGATCGACGCCATTCGGAGCCGTTCGAAAATGCCTTGAAATACTTAGTTCCCGAGCCTTTCCGAGGTTTGCCGAGGTCAGCCGAGCTGTCCCCAGGCCTCTTCGGCTGTTTCCGAGGCTCTCCGGTGCCCCCCCCGCCTCTGGCCTCATGCGGTATTGCATAGGGTGCCCACGTGTCCCGGATTGACATATCTGTCCTGGGTCCCCGGCAGCTTCATTCCGGGATAATACAATGTCCCGGAATGACATAGAGGACACAGCCGCCCCCTACTAACTAATATCTACATTTCCCGAACTGGTTGCTAGGGCCCGGCGCTGCCTGGCATCTTGCAACCAGTGACAATTTACTCTCAGACATTGAGGCCGGGGGCGAGGCCTGGAGCGAGGCCGGGAGCGAGGCCTGCGCCTAGTACAGCACTGCTGTCCCCACCCACCTCGGCACCTCCTCCTTCTCCGGCACCCAGTGGCAAGCAGCAGGGACTGGTGTGATCTTCACTCACCAGATAGCGACTCCACTCCTTTCCTTCTTTGCACGTGGCTCATGCAGAGAGAGTGACAGCAGCACTGCCTCTGGTGGCAAGTGGCACAACCCCGAGACTACATTTCCCCCCTCCCCCTCATCTTTTTTGGGGGAAGGTGAGAGAGGGGGTGTGTCCCTGGATGGCAGTTTTGAAATGTGGTCACCCTAGTATTGCATGCCATTGAAGTCAATGCGGAACAAATTATTTTCGTTTCCTTTGACTTCAGTGGGGAGACTCGCTTTGATATGAGAGTGCTTTGGATTACGAGCATTCTCCTGGATTATACTCGTAATCCGAGGTTCCACTGTACTTGAACCATGCTTTATGTGTTTGTTTTTTGCCTTTTGTGGTTTTTGGGGTTTCCGATGATGAAAAGTTTAATTTTTATTTATTTTTGCCTCTTTGGTTGAACTCAGCAGTCACGTCCAATTTTTCATTTCTTCTTTTTGAACCCGACTCTTGTAACTCCGTAAGCTTCTTTAATTCCTTCGTCAGCATTGTATCGAGTTTCAGCTTAGCTTGAAGCCTGATTAGATCAGACGTTTAGGTAGAGGAAAGCGGAGCCGGGTCCATGCCCCTCCCACCTCTTTATGGAGGGTCTCGTGATCGGCACAGTTAAGCCCTTTTGCCGGGCCGGTGCCGGTGGACGTTGCCATAGAAGCAGACGGGACGGCCTTTAAGTTGATTTGCGGTCTCGTGTTCAGATAATGTTTTTAGTAAGCAGAATATGATCCGCATTCTTCTTCAAAAGGCCGGCGCGGCCCCCGGGATCCGAACCCTTCGTATCTGACCACCGAGTCCCTCAAGAATATTAGATTTGATTAATGTAGTCACATGATTATTTGACATCTTATCCTTCATATTCACATCATTCATAACCAAATCCTTATAGTAAGGGTGACAGTTATAGTAGATAATGGGAAAAATGTATACAAGAGTTAGTAGGGGGCGGCTGTGTCCTCTGTGTCATTCCGGGACATTGTATTGTCCCGGAATGAAGCTGCCGGGGACCCGGGACAGATATGTCAATCCGGGACACGTGGGCACCCTATGCAATACCGCATGAGGCCAGAGGCGGGGGGGGGGCACCAGAGAACTCTTCAACACCTTCTCGATTTTCAGGGGGGGGGGTCAATTGCCCCCCCTTGCCCTATGGAGCAGACACCATGGAGGTAGCTGCTTTGGGCCCCATAACAATGACAGGGCCCAGGGCAGCTTTCCCCTTTGCCCTGTCAATCCAGGACACGTGGGCAGCTATGCAATACCTGCACAAGGCCCTGAGGCTGGGGGGGCACCAGAGAACTCTTCAACACCTTCTCAATTTTCCAGGGGGGGGGGCAATTGCTCCTCCTTGCCCTATGGAGCAGACGTCCATGGAGGCAGATGCTTTGTGCCCCACAGCAATGACAGGGCCCAGGGCAGCTTTCCCCTTTGGCAGGACAAAGGGGAAAGCTGCCGTGGGCCCTGTCATTGCTGTGGGGCACAAAGCAGCTGCCTCCATGGACGTCTGCTCCATAGGGCAAGGGGGGGCAATTGACCCCCCCTGGAAAATCGAGAAGGTGTTGAAGAGTTCTCCGGTGCCCCCCCTGCCTCTGGCCTCATGCGGTATTGCATAGGGTGCCCACGTGTCCCGGATTGACATATCTGTCCCGGGATCCCCGGCAGCTTCATTCCGGGACAATACAATAACCCGGAATGACATAGAGGACACAGCCGCCCCCTACTAACTAATAACTACATTTCCGGAACTGGTTGCTAGGGCCGTCGAAGGTGTTGAAGAGTTTTGCGGCTGCTGGCTGCCTGAGCGGTCTCGGGCCGGATGTCACACAGGCACAGCGAGCAGAGTGAAGCCGCCTCCCCCTCCAGGGTTTATGTGTACACGCTGATGGCTGATCTGAGGTACTGAATGGGATGGGGGAGGGGGGTTTGTGCTGAATGGGGGTCCATCTGTGCTGAAGGGGGGTCTGTACTGAATGGAGGGGTCTGTGCGGAATGGGGGGTCTGTGCTGAAGGGGGGTCTGTGCTTAAAGGGGGTCCATCTGTGCTGAAGGGGGGTCTGTGCTGAATGGAGGGGTCTGTGCGGAATGGGGGGGGGGTCTGTGCTGAAGGGGGTCCATCTGTGCTGAATGGAGGGGTCTATGCAAAATGGGGGGTCTGTGCTGAAGGGGGGTCCATCTGTGCTGAATGGAGGGGGTCTGTGCGGAATGGGGGGGTCTGTGCTGAAGGGGGGTCCATCTGTGCTGAATGGAGGGGTCTATGCAGAATGGGGGGTATGTGCTGAAGGTGGGATCCACATGTGCTGAAGGGGGGTCTGTACATTCTCTAGCCTACATTTATATGGGCATTGAGTGAAGCTGAATTATCTCAAGAGCTATTTCACACCGCCAGCTGGCACTTTACCATCGTTTTAGCTGCGCTATTCGGCTGCTAGCGTGGCGCTTTTAACCCCCGCTAGCATTTGAAGAGAGGGTTAAATGCGACTGTGTATCGCTGCCGCCGAAGTGCCCCTCCCTGAAAAAAATTCAGCGGACGCCCATGGCTGCCTCATACTTGCCAACTATCCCAGTTCAAATTCCTATGTCCGTTGAAGTTTTAGTCATGTGCGGTGTCCTGATATCTCAGTGTGAAGTGCTGCTACTAATGCTGCCCAGCTCTGCCCTATTGTTGTGTACTGATGACTCCCCTGCAGACCCTTTCAATGGTGGAGGCGCAGCATCTCATATGAGCGTTACTCAGGCCTGTCTAGGACCGCCCACTCCTTTAAGGCTGACACCCACCCAAGAAGAGCTGCTGGGACAGTACTGCTGTGCAAACGGAGGCAAGACCAAATGTTATTGGACGATTTTCTGTGCAGGTTAGATGTCCTTCGTTCATATAGAGTGGTGGTCTCCAAACTGTGGCCCGGGGGGGGGGGGCATATCCGTCCCTGGGGCACTATTCCACCCATTGACATTAACAGTGGGGCAAATTCCTGCCACTGACACCAACGGTGGGGCAGTCTACTGACAGCACTATTGACAGGGCACTATTCCTCACACTGACACCAATGATGGGGCACTATTCCTCATACTAATACCAATGATGGGACACCATTCCTCCCACTGATACCAATGATGGGACACTATTCCTCCCACTGACACCAATGATGGGACACTATTCCTCCCACTGACACCAATGATGGGACACTATTCCTCCCCTGACACCAATGATGGGACACTATTCCTCCCACTGACACCAATGATGGGACACTATTTCCTCCCACTGACACTATTCCTCCCACACCAATGATGGGACACTATTCCTCCCACTGACACCAATGATGGGACACTATTCCTCCCACTGACACCAATGATGGGACACTATTCCTCCCACTGACACCAATGATGGGACACTATTCCTCCCACTGATACCAATGATGGGACACTATTCCTCCCACTGACACCAATGATGGGACACCATTCCTCCCACTGACACCAATGATGGGACACTATTCCTCCCACTGACACCAATGATGGGACACTATTTCTCCCACTGACACCAATGATGGGACACTATTCCCCCCACTGACACCAATGATGGGACACTATTCCTCCCACTGACACCAATGATGGGACACTATTCCCCCCACTGACACCAATGATGGGGCACTATTCCTCCCACTGATACCAATGATGGGACACTATTCCTCCCACTGACACCAATGATGGGGCACTATTCCTCCCACTGACACCAATGATGGGGCAATGTTCACTTCCGCCGATGCCAGGACATCTCCTACTCCCACTGGCCACAGTCCGGCCCTTAAACTGACCCTTTAAGTAGAAAGTTTGGAGATCCCTGATGTAGAGCAAGAGTGAATCAGGAAAAATACCACATTATGGCCACTAGATGGAGCTGATGACCAAGGGGAATAAATACTCATGTACTATGCTTATCAGCGCCATCTAGTGGCCATAATATGGCATTTTCCAATTTCACTCCACGAGGAACATTCAACCTGGAGAGGAAATAGTCCGGTAACATTCAGTTCTGCTCCGTTTGTACAGAACGAATGTAAATTGAATAGAATGACAGACTTTTTTTCCTTTCTAAACGCACTGCTGAGAGTTTTCTTTTGCAGATAACATTTTAGCTTTTTTTTCTTTTTTTCCGAGGGGACAGATTCACCTTGACGAGCGCTGACACGGTTCACTCCCCGAGGGGGGGGGGGGGAACGGATTCATCTGGAAGGAGACGGAGTCATGGATCAGGAACGTGCGCGCCGCCGCCGTTTGTATATCTCAGACCACTAATACAGCTGTGCTGACACAAAGACGCTATTTTTTGCCTTGCAAATATTTAAAAACCTGTAAACAAGGCGATTACTTAAGAGACCAGATTAAATCTGCGAGTCAGATGTGCGGCGGGGAGAGAGCTCCACTAACAAAGTGCAAATGTGAGGTGACTGGGGGGGGGGGGGTGGGGAGAGGGAGGGGAGGGGGGGGGTAAGAATCCCATTCCATCCAATCAGCGCCAGCTTTGATCAGAGCGAGGCCAGAGGTCAGACGAGAGCGCTCTGCGGCCAACGCCGCAATTTATTCCTGTTCATGGTGCTGAGGGTATCTCCATGGTGGGGGTCACATTATAATTCCAGGCTCTGTGTCAGGGGGCTCCAACTTTTCCAGTATGAGGGGCACAGCCTGTATTTTAGAAATCTTCATAGGCTTCTTTCAAGCAGCATGATATGATTCTGAACAATAGGATGACCATATAGGTAGGTGTGTATGGTCAGTTGTCTACATACTTGGCCATATGGGTGGGTGTGAAGGTCAGGTGCCCACAAATTTGACCATATAGAAGGTGTGAAGGTCAAGTGCCCACATACTTGGCCATATAGGTAGGTGTGTATGGTCAGTTGTCTACATACTTGGCCATATAGGTAGGTGTGTATGGTCAGTTGTCTACATACTTGGCCATATGGGTGGGTGTGAAGGTCAGGTGCCCACAAATTTGACCATATAGAAGGTGTGAAGGTCAAGTGCCCACATACTTGGCCATATAGGTGGGTGTGTATGGTCAGTTGTCTACATACTTGGCCATATAGGTAGGTGTGTATGGTCAGGTGTCTACATACTTGGCCAGGTGTGAAGGTGGCCATATAGGTAGGTGTGTATGGTCAGTTGCATACCACAAATTTGACCATATAGAAGGTGTGAAGGTCAAGTGCCCACATACTTGGCCATATAGGTAGGTGTGTATGTCAAGTGCCCACATACTTGGTAGGTAGGTCTCACATACTTGGCCATATAGGTAGGTGTGTATGGTCAGTTGCCCACATACTTGGTCATATAGGTAGGTCTGATGGTCAGGTGTCCAACTACTTGGCCATATAGGTAGGTGTGTATGGTCAGTTGCCCACATACTTGGTCATATAGGTAGGTGTGTATGGTCAGTTGCCCACATACTTGGCCATATAGGTAGGTCTGATGGTCAGGTGTCCAACTACTTGGCCATATAGGTAGGTGTTTATGGTCAGTTGCCCACATACTTGGTCATATAGGTAGGTCTGATGGTCAGGTGTCCAACTACTTGGCCATATAGGTAGGTGTGAAGGTCAAGTGCCCACATACTTGGCCATATAGGTATGTATGATGATCAGGTGTCCAACTACTTGGCCATATAGGTAGGTGTGTATGGTCAGTTGCCCACATACTTGGCCATATAGGTATGTATGATGATCAGGTGTCCAACTACTTGGCCATATAGGTAGGTGTGTATGGTCAGTTGCCCACATACTTGGTCATATAGGTAGGTGTGTATGGTCAGTTGCCCACATACTTGGCCATATAGGTAGGTCTGATGGTCAGGTGTCCAACTACTTGGCCATATAGGTATGTATGATGATCAGGTGTCCAACTACTTGGCCATATAGGTAGGTGTGTATGGTCAGTTGCCCACATACTTGGTCATATAGGTATGTATGATGGTCAGGTGTCCAACTACTTGGCCATATAAGTAGGTGTGTATGGTCAGTTGTCTACATTCTTGGCCATATAATGGGTGGGCATGATAGTCATGTGTCGAAATGCTTGGCCATATAGGTAGGCGTGATAGTCAGGTGTCCACATACTCAGACATACAGTACTTGGCCATATACAGTAGGTAGGTGTCATAGTCAGACGTCCCCATACTTGGCCATAAACTAAGGATGAGCTTCGAGTTGGAGTAGAACTCATGTTGGACTCGAACATTGCCAGGTCACCGAACAGCGAACTATTTGGGGTGTTCGCGGCAAGTTCGTGTGAACTTTAGAACCCTGTTAAAGTCTATGGGACTCGAATGTTTGAAATCTAAAGTGCTAATTTTAAAGGCTAATATGCAAGTTATTGTAATAAAAAGTGTTTGGGGGTCCTGCCCCAGGGGAGTGTTTGGGGACCCGGGTCCTGCCCCGGGGGAGTGTTTGGGAACCCGAGTCCTGCCCCGGGGGAGTGTTTGGGGACCCGGGTCCTGCCCCAGGGATGTGTTTGGGGACCCGGGTCCTGCCCCGGGGGAGTGTTTGGGGACCCGGGTCCTGCCCCGGGGGAGTGTTTGGGACCCGGGTCCTGCCCCGGGGGAGTGTTTGGTGACCCGGGTCCTGCCCCGGGGGAGTGTTTGGGAACCCGAGTCCTGCCCCGGGGGAGTGTTTGGGGACCCGGGTCCTGCCCCAGGGGAGTGTTTGGGGACCCGGGTCCTGCCCCGGGGGAGTGTTTGGTGACCCGGGTCCTGCCCCAGGGATGTGTTTGGGGACCCGGGTCCTGCCCCGGGGGAGTGTTTGGGGACCCGGGTCCTGCCCCAGGGGAGTGTTTGGGGACCCGGGTCCTGCCCCAGGGGAGTGTTTGGGGGCCCGGGTCCTGCCCCAGGGGAGTGTTTGGGGACCCGGGTCCTGCCCCAGGGGACATGTATCAATGCAAAAAAAGTTTTAAAAACTGCAGTTTTTTTGGCAGCAGTGATTTTAATATTTCCTTTAAGTGAAACAATAAAAGTGAAATATTCCTTTAAATTTCGTACCTGGGGGGGTGTATAGTATGCCTGTAAAGTAGCGCTTGTTTCCCATGCTTAGAACTGTCCCTGCACAAAGTGTAATTTCTGAAGGAAAAAAAGTCATTTTAAAATCACTCGCGGCTATAATGAATTGTCGGCTCCCGGCAATACAGAGAAAAGTCATTCAGGAAAAAAAATGTGTGGGGGACCACGGCATTTTTTTTTTAAATTTGGGGTGGAGTTCCCCTTAAAATCCATACCAGACCTGAAGGGTCTGGAATGAATATTTGGTTGGGACCCCACATAATTTTTTTTTAATTTGACACAGGGTTCCCCTTAATATCCATACCAGACCCTAAGGTGAGTGATTTTAAATTTATTTTTTCCTTCAGAAATTACACTTAGTGCAGGGACAGTTCTAAGCACAGGAAACAAGTGCTACTTTACAGGTATACTATACACCCCCCAGGTACGATTTTTTTCTAGGTTACAATTTTATTGTTTCACTTTAAGCATTATTAAAATCACTGCTCCTGGAAAAACGTCAGTTTTTATAAAACTTTTTTTGCATTGATACATGTCCCCTGCGGCAGGACCCGGGTCCCCAAACACTCCCCTTGGACAGGCCCCGGGTCCCCAAACACTTTTTAGGACAATAACTTGCATATTAGCCTTTAAAATTAGTACTTTAGGTTCTGGTGCGAACCGAACCCAGGGGTGTTCGGCTCATCCCTACAATTAACGTAGGTTTGATAGTCAGGTGTTCACATACTTGGCCATATAGATAGGTGTGTTAGTCCGGTGTCCACCTACTGGCCATAAACATATGTATGATGGTCGGGTGTCCACATACATGGCCATATAGATAGGTATGATGGTCAGGTATCCGCCTACTTGACCATTAAGATAAGCATGATTGTCAGGTGTCCACATACTGTACTTGACCTTATAGATAGGTGTGATAGTCAGGTATCCCCCTACTTAGCCATACATGTGTGTGTGATGGTCAGGTGTCCACATACTTGGCCACACAGGTAGGTGTGATGATCAGAGGTCCACATACTTGGCCACACAGGTAGGTGTGATGATCAGAGGTCCACATACTTGGCCACACAGGTAGGTGTGATGATCAGAGGTCCACATACTTGGCCACACAGGTAGGTGTGATGGTCATGTGTCCACATACTTGGACATAAATGTAGGTGTAATAATCAGGTTTCCACATACTTGGCCATAAATGTGTGTGTGATGGTCAGGTCAGTGTTCACATACTTGGCCATATAGATAGGTGTAGTAGTCAGGTGTCTACCTACTTGGCCATAAACATGTGTCTGATAGTCAAGTGTCCACATACTTGGCCATATAGATAGGTGTGGTAGTCAGGTGTCCACATACTTGGCCATATAGATAGGTGTGGTAGTCAGGTGTCCACATACTTGGCCATATAGATAGGTGTGGTAGTCAGGTGTCCACATACTTGGCCATATAGATAGGTGTGGTAGTCAGGTGTCCACATACTTGGCCATATAGATAGGTGTGGTAGTCAGGTGTCCACATACTTGGCCATATAGATAGGTGTGGTAGTCAGGTGTCCACATACTTGGCCATATAGATAGGTGTGGTAGTCAGCTGTCTACCTACTTGGCCATAAACATGTGTGTGGTAGTCAGGTGTCCACATACTTGGCCATATAGATAGGTGTGGTAGTCAGGTGTCCACATACTTGGCCATATAGGTAGGCGTGATAGGATGGTCAAGTGTACACAAACTTGGCCATTAATGTAGGTTTGATAGTCAGGTGTCCACCTACTTGGCCATAAATGTGTGTTTGAGGTACAGGTGTCCACCTACTTGGCCATTAAGGTAGGTGTGATGGTCAGGTGTCCACAATGACCACTTGTAGTGACAATAAAAATTTTCTGTACTATAAGGTGACCAGATTTTTAAAATGAAATCCAGGGACATATTTTTTCTTTACTAGTAATGGCGGCAATCAGCGACTCTCTTGCCCGTCGCTAACCCACCTCACAGCCTCTCAAGTCTTATTCTTCGGGCCCCGGCTACTACTGGATGGGGAGCGGAGGAAGATCACTCCGCCAGGGAAGGCAAGAAGATAGGCAGGTGGCTGACCAAGCTTTGAGCCAAGGCAGAAGAACATGCGAGCGGAGCTAAATGGGCATGCGCTCAAAACTGAAGAAATATTCCCTCCACTCTGAGCAGCACATGATCATCAGAAAGGGGCACAGATAATGGGAAAAATACAACCCCCCTATGCTAGTAGGCACGGCGGAGCGGGGGTGTGCAATTAAATTTTTTTTATTTTAATTCTGCACTGACTTTCCTTGAAATTGCCCCCGCCCCCTATTAAATCCAATCTGGGGACGAAACCCGGGGACAGACTTGGTCCGGGGACGGTGTCCTCAATCAGGGGACTGTCCCCTGAAACCGGGGACGTCTGGTCACCCTACTGCGCTAAGCACTTACGTGATTACCTACATAACAAAAATACAGGAGCTGACATTCTAAACTGATAATAGAGACATAAATAACTACAGGAAAAAACAAAACAACAACAAACCCCGGTGTACACTCACAGGATGTATTATGTATGAAAGTTACTCGGGAATTATGTTTTCCTCGCCTCCTCTAATGATGATCCGGAGCAATAAGCTGGCAACGTTTTCAGTCTGTTCAGAAGAATGTCACATAATTACAACAATGTTTCTAATACTGAAAAAAACAAAAACTTCCCGACCTCTCTCCTAAACTGCAACAAAAGGAAACAAATGAAAAGACGAATCTTAAAAGCCAAACACTTCCGCCCTAAAGAGAGGGAATTACCCCTGAATATGTATCCGTCTCTGAAGAGCGACTCGCATTAACGTCGGAGACGCGTTCTGCGCTTTGTCTAAACGATCAGACGAGACGCTTCCATATTTGATGACTTCTATCGCTCGCCCTCTTCATCTCCCGCGCCGCACATTACGCCGTCTTTCCGCCGAGGTGAATATTTTCATTTTTTAACCTTTTGTCAACAAGACTGAAGGAAACAATAAATAAAGGAAGGCGATGCGATCTCTGGAGTGTCTTGTGTTCCATAATTCAGGAAAACAGATGAAATGTGTTTATAGAGGATCGGAAAACTGTCAGAGCCGAGCCGCAGAGATCCATCTTTAGGCCTTTTTAGTTGTGCATCTTCTACTGACTATTAAAGAGGACCTGTCATTAGATATGTATATATATATATATATATATATATATATATACCTATATAGGTAGGTGTGAATGTAAGGTGTCCACATATTTGGTCATATAGGTATGTGACAGTCAGCTGTCTACCTACTTGACCATATAGAAGGTGTGATAGTCAGTTGCCCACATACTTGTCCATTTAGGTAGGCGTGATGGTCAGGTGTGCACATACTTGGCCATATAGGTAGGTTTGATGGTCAGGTGTCCACCTACTTGGCCACATAGGTAGGTGTGATGGTCAGGTGTGCACATACTTGGCCCTATATGAATATGTTATGGTCAGTTGTCTACATACTTGGCCATTTAGGTAGGTATGACAGTCAGGTGTCCATCTACTTGGTCATATAGGTAGGTGTGACTGTCAGGTGTCTACATACTTGGCCTTACAGGTAGGTGTGATGGTCTGGTGTCCATATACTTGGCCATATAGGTATGTGTGACGTCAGGTGTCCACATACTTGCCCATTTAGGTAGATGTGACGATCAGGTGTCCACATATTTGGTCATATAGGTAGGTGTGACAGTCAGCTGTCTACATACTTGACCATATAGAAGGTGTGATGGTCAGGTGTCCACATACTTGGCCATATAGGTAGGTGTGATGGTCAGTTGTCTACATACTTGCCCATATAGGTAGGTGTGATAGTCAGTTGTCCACATACTTGGCCATATAGTAGATGTGATGGTCAGTTGTCTACATACTTGCCCATTTAGGTAGGTGTGACAGTTATGTGTCCCCATACTTGGCCATATAGGTAGGTGTGATGCTCAGTTGTCTACATACTTGACCATATAGGTAGGTGTGATGGTCAGGTGTGCACATACTTGGCTATATAGGATATGTGTGATGGTCAGGTAGGGGGAGTCCCTCTGCCCCGTTGGGCCCCAGTCGGGCTCCCAAGTGGAGCAGGTAGGGCGGGGTGAGCGGGAGGCCCCCCCTCACACCCGCCATTGCCACCGGGGGCATGGAGAAGGATTGGCGATTGCCTCCGGGGGGGAGGGTCTCCTGCAGTCCAGCTCCTCTCTCTCGAGTTCACGCACAAATTACACTTTAAAAATAAATAAAAATAAAAATAAAAAAATAAATAAAAAATGAACCTGGGGACCTCTGAGCCTAAAATAAAAAAAAATAAAAAAATAGAGAGAGATTTGTATATATATATATATATATATCGTATTTATCGGCGTATAACACGCACCCTAACTTTAAGAGGGAAGTTTGAGGAAAAAAACGTTCCACAGCGCCCTGGGTATAACACGCAGGCACAGTTTACCCTCTATTTTCAGGGTAAAAAAGTGAGTGTTATACGCCAATAAATACAGTATATATATATATATATATATATATATATATATATTTAGAGAGAGAGAGAGAGATCTGTATATATATATATATATATATATATATATAGAGAGAGAGAGAGAGAGAGAGAGAGAGAGAGAGAGAGAGAGAGAGAGAGAGAGAGAGAGAGATCCATAAATATGCATCTTTTCTATTTCCTTTTTATTACAACAAAAGTGGAGTTACCCTTGAAATAATACCGATAGGACACACCAGGGAGGATTAAAGCTGCCATGCTTTCTGTCAATTGGGAGATTTTCTTTCGATAATTGAGTAATCACAGGGAGATTAATACATGGAATATTAATGACACATTTAACCTCCATGTACAGATATATATTTCTTTTTTTTTTCTTCCCTCCATTAGGCTCCAGTACAGCTCCGCCTGCGCTCCAGCTCCAGAGCCATGACCTTACTCAGCTGCAGACTGACTGCTGCCCATAATTGCCAATTAAGATAACTTTTTGCAAGATGGTAAAAGCTGAATGTAATTGGATCTATCAATTAGTAATTTGTAGCTGCTTTGCAGAAGGGAGACGGTACCCTCCAGATGCTTTATTGCAGGCGGCGAAGGAATAAAACAGCCCTGTGTGTTTGGCACATAAGACCTAGTTTGTTCTGGATACTGCTGGGCTACCGCTGAAGGACTCCGCCGTCTTCGCGGCACAGGCGTTAAGATTAATTGAAGATTTAAGTGAAATGAAAGCCGTGGCCGCGGCCGGTCACTAAATAACCGCTGCCTGCAAAATTAAACCTTTATACTCTTTCACTGAATTTCTTTTTTCTTGATTTATTTTAGTCACTTGACTCCGCTGGTTATTTAAAATCTCTACAAGGGAGCTTTGATACAGTGGGGATCTATTACAATTCACACCACAAAAAATGTGCATTGTGTCTTTATAGGAAAAAAAAAAAAATCGCATAGAAATTCCCCTAGTGGAAGTGCATGTACATGGTTGAATGTTTTTCATTGATTTAAAACTGAAATGACAGCAGTTGGCCACTAGATGGCTCTACATATTATAGCAATTTGACCACTAGATGGTGCTAAGAAGCTGAACGGGGACAAGAAACTGAACGTTATTAGACCATTTCCTCAGCTGGTTGAATGTTTTTCATTGATTTAAAACTGAAATGACAGCAGTTGGCCACTACATGGCTCTACATATTATAGCAATTTGACCACTAGATGGTGCTAAGAAGCTGAACGGGGACAAGAAACTGAACGTTATTAGACCATTTCCTCAGCTGGTTGAATGTTTTTCATTGATTTAAAACTGAAAATACAGCAGTTGGCCACTAGATGGCTCTACTTATTATAGCAATTCGGCCACTAGATGGTGCTAAGGAGCATTGTAAGTTCCTATGATACTATGATTCCTATGATTCCTATGATGATAGCAGCATCTACTGGCTGGATGTAATATTTTCTGCTTTGAATCAATTTCCTCTATTTCTTTTTTTTTTTTTTTTTTTAGTCACTTGACTCCCCAAGTTATTTAAAATCTCTACAAGGGAGCTTGGGTACAGTAGGGATATATTAAATACATTGTGTCTTTTTAAAAAAAATGTATAGAAATTCCTCTAGTGGAAGTGCATGTGCAAATTAGCTTGGATACAGTAGGGATCTATAACAATGCATATTACTGCTATTTAAAAAAAAAAAAAAATCACAAAAATTTGTATTATTTCTTAATAGAAAAAAAAAAAAAATGCATATAAATTCTCCTAGTGGAAGTGCATGTACATGTTGTTCCATAAACTGAACATTATTAGACAATTTCCTCTGCTGGTTGAACGTTTTTCATTTATTTAAAACTGTAAATACAGCAGTTGGCCACTAGATGGCTCTACTTATTATACAGTAGCAATTCGGCCACTAAATGGTGCTAAGTAGCATTGTAAATTCCTATGATACTTAGCAGCATCTAGTGGCCGAATGTGGTATTTTTTGCTTTGTATCAATTCTTTCTACTAGTATCGGTATCGGGACCGATGCAGAGTATTTGCGGGAGTACTTGTACTCCCGCAAATACCCCCGGCACCAAAATAGAATACTTCCCCCCCCCCGCATATTGCAGCCATGTCCTGTCCCTCATAATTGTAGATATGATGCCGCCGCCGCTGCCGCATACCGCCGTTAATCCCCCTGCATTATAGCGTAGCGCGCATTACAAGCTTTCTTTTGAATACTTGTAATGCCCGCGCCGCCGTGTATTGACACTCCCCTTCTCAGGATTGGAGGAATCCGTTCAATCCCGAGCAAGGGGGAGTGTCTATGCACGAATCCGCGTATAGACACTCCCCCTTGCTTGGGATTGGACGGATCCCTCCAATCCTAAGAAGGGGAGTGTCTATACATGGCGGCACGGGCATTACAAGTATTCAGAACGAAAGCTTGTAATGCGCGCTACGCTATAATGCAGGGGGATTAATGGCGGTATGCGGCAGCGGCGGCGGCATCATATCTACAGGTATGAGGGACAGGACATGGCTGCATATGTGGGGGACATACATGGCTGCAATATGGGGGACATGACATGGCTGCATATGTGGGGGACATACATGGCTGCAATATGG
Organism: Rana kukunoris; assembly: GCA_029574335.1. Lineage (NCBI taxonomy): Eukaryota > Metazoa > Chordata > Amphibia > Anura > Ranidae > Rana > Rana kukunoris. Next base: position 2,325,710 of record CM056057.1, on the reverse strand, counting down.
GGGACATACATGGCTGCATATGTGGGGGACATACATGGCTGCAATATGGGGGACATACATGGCTGCATATGTGGGGGACAGACATGGCTGCAATATGGGGGACATGACATGGCTGCATATGTGGGGGACATACATGGCTGCATATGTGGGGGACAGACATGGCTGCAATATGTGGGGGGACATGGCTGCATTTGTGGGGGGGACATGGCTGCATATGTGGGGGGACATGGCTGCATTTGGGGACACATTTAAAAAAAAGTATCGGTATTCGGTATCGGCGACTACTTAAAAAAATGTTTCCGGTACTTGTACTCGGTCCTAAAAAAGAGGAATCGGGACAACCCTAATAAGAATGATCATAGCAGTGGTTCCACCGCTTGATCGTTCTTATAGGCGGCGGGATGTCCCCTGGCATCTGACATCATTCATTGGGTTCCTGTGGAGTCTCCTGCTGACAGGCTTGACAGGGAGGCAGAGAAGCCTTGAAATGTGTAGCCATACCCCCAGGACATTCCCCGGCATCTGATATCATCCATTGGTTCTTGTGGAATCTCCTGCTGGCAGGCTTGACAAGGAGGTAGGAATACATAAAAAGCCTAGCCATGCCCCAGGACATCCCCCAGCATCTGATATCATCCGTTGGGTTCCTGAGGAGCCTCCTGCTGGCAGGCTTGACAAGGAGGCAGGAACGCCTAGAAATGCGTAGCCATGCCCCCAGGACGTCCCCTGGCATCTGACATCATCCATTGGGTTCCTGTGGAGTCTCCTGCTGGCAGGCTTGACAAGGAGGCAGGAACACCTAGAAAGGTATAACCGCCCCCAGGACATCCTCAACATCTGACACCATTCATTAGGTTCCTGTGGAGCCTCCTGCTGACAGGCTTGTCAAAAAGGCAGAAATACGTAGCCATGCCCCAGGACATCTCCCGCAATCTCACATCATCCATTGGGTTCCTGAGGAGCCTCCTGCTGGCAGGCTTAACAAGAACACCTAGAAATGCGTAGCCATGCCCCCAGGACGTCCCTAGGCATCTGACATCATCCATTGGGTTCCTGAGGAGCCTCCTGCTGGCAGGCTTGACAAGAACACCTAGAAATGCGTAGCCATGCCCCCAGGACGTCCCCTGGCATCTGACATCATCCATTGGGTTCCTGAGGAGCCTCCTGCTGGCAGGCTTGACAAGAAAACAGGAACACCTAGAAATGCGTAGCCATGCCCCGAGGATGTCCCTAGACATCTGACATCATCCATTGGGTTCCTGAGGAGCCTCCTGCTGGCAGGCTTGACAAGGAGGCAGGGAAGCCTTAAAATGCGTAGCCATACCCCCAGGACATCCCCCAGCATCTGACATCATCCGTTGGGCTCCAGTGGAGCCTCCTGCTGGCAGGCTTGACACAGAGACAGGAACACCTAGAATTGTGTAGCCATACCCCAGGACGTTTCCCCGGCATCTGACATCATCTATTGGGTTCCTGTGGAGTCTCCTGCTGGCAGGCTTGACAAGAAGACAGGAACATCTAGAAATCCGTAGCCATGCCCTGAGGACATCCCTCGGCATCTGACATCATCCATTGGGTTCCTGTGGAGCCTCCTGGTGGGGGAAACTTTTTTATTAGAAAATTCCCATGTTACTTAGCGCCAGCTAGTGGCCAAATTAGATATTTTCTGTTTGAACAAGTCCTTGCTAATGACCAGCTCCTGATCATGTGACCACTGTCAAGGGAGATTGGACAATGGTTTAAACTGTGTGATCAAAATCTAACTGTTGCACCTCCCCCCCCAAAGTGATAAATGGTTTGTCCCAACTAAGCCAATAAAACTTTTTCTGGATGGTTCGGCTGTTCTAAGAAGTTTCTTTACTCTTTTTTTTTAAATCTTTTAATCCTGACCGCGGCTTAGTCTTCACGCAAACCGAACCTCCGGCCAACCTTCCCTAAGAAGATTTTCCAAAACAGAGGTCCGTCCGATCGTTCACCTGGCACCGACCTTCGATGTGAGCCGCATTAGAAGGTCAAGCCGCGTTCAGCTCAGCCGAGGAGCGTCGGCTGACCACCTCACATTACATTGACAGTGTTAGGTAAATACGGGGGGGAGCTTTTCAAATAATAAGAATGGATGAGAAATAATCTGATTGGACGGAACCCTTCACCTGGAACTTTTGGGGGAAGGACTGATCCCCTGCTAGACTCGTAGCGTAGATATTTGATGTAGTACATTTAGATTGCTCTGTGGGCATGTGACAGCAGTGGACCATGCCTGCGTAATGTGCGCTGAAAAGCCACTTTTAGTCTCCATTGGAAGTCCGTGTGTCAGGGTGACAATGCAGGAGGGTGATTTCGAGACAGGGACACTCGTGGACAAAGGGATTAGGTGGAGTGGAGATTGGTGGACAAGGGTGCTGCTGGCAGAGTGGCAGTCAGTGGAGAAGGGCATGGGTTAAGTGGTGGTTGGTTCTGAAGGGTGCAAGTGGAGGAGAAGTCAGTGGAGAAGGGATCGGGTGGAGTGGGCGTCAGTGGAAATGGGTGCATATGGATGGGTGGTCAGTGAACAAGGGTGTGGGTGGAGTGGTTCTCAGTGCCAAAGGGTGCAGTTGAAGTGAAGGGCGGTGGAGAAGGGAGTTAGTGGAGTAGCAGTCAGAGGAGAAGGATGCGCTTATAGTGGTGGTCAGTGGGGAGGGTTGTGGAGAGGATGGTAGTGGAGAGGTGTTCAGTGGAGAAAGATGTGAATGGAGTGGTAGTCAGTGAAGGGCGTGGGTGAAGGGGTGGTCAATGGAGAAGGGTGAGAGTGGAGAAGAGTTCAGTGGAGAAGGGTGAGGATGAAATGGCAGTCAGTGAAGGGCGTGGGTGAAGTGGTGATTAATGGAGAAGGGTGTGAGTGGAGAGGTGTTCAGTGGAGAAAGGTATTAATGGAGTGGTGGTCAGTGAAGGGTGTGGGTGTAGTGGCGGTCAGTGAAGGATGTGGATGTAGTGGTGGTCAGTGAAGGATGTGGGTGTAGTGGTGGTCAGTGAAGGATGTGGGTGTAGTGGTGGTCAGTGAAGGGTGTGGGTGGAGAGGTGGTCAGTGAAGGGTGTGGGTGGAGTGGTGGTCAGTGAAGGGTGTGGGTGGAGTGGTGGTCCGTGAAGGGTGTAGGTGGAGTGGGGTCAGGGGAAAAGGGTGAATACTGTATGTATTGGTGGTCAGTGAACAAGGGTGGAGTAGTTCTCAGTGCAGAAGAACGTGGTTGAAGTGGAGGTCAGTGGAGAAGGGAGTTAGTGAGGTAGCAGTCAGAGGAGAAGGATGCGAGTATAGTGGTGGTCAGTGGGGATGGTTGTGGGTGGAGTTGTATTCTGTGAAGGGCACCAGTAGAGTGATGGTCGGTGGACAAGAGCACAGGTGGAGTGATGGTCTATAAAGTCCTTGGGTGAAGTGGCAGTCGGTTGAGAAAGTTGTATGTGGAGTGGTCGTAACTAGAAAAAGGTGTGGGGTGGAGTAGAGTTTGGTGGAGAAGGGTGTGAGTGGAGATGTGTTCAGTGGAGAAGGGTGTGAATCAAGTGGTGGTCGGTGAAGGGCGTAGGTAAGGTCGTGGTCAATGGACATCTAACATCCACCAGCTCCGTGATGTCATCATGTAGGAGGGGAAGAGGGCTCCGGTGGCAACCTGTGAAGCTCTGGTGACCTCTATGCCCAAGAGGGTTAAAAATAATGGCGGCCACACAAAATATTGACACTTTAGGCCCAATTTGGACATTTTCACTTAGGGGTGTCCTCACTTTTGTTGCTAGCGGTTTAGACATTAATAGCTGTGTGTTGAGTTATTTTGAGGGGACAGCAAATTTACACCGTTATACAAGCTGTACACTCACTACACAACATTGTAGATACAAAGTGTCATTTCTTCATTTTTCTCAAATGAAAAGATACAAGAAAATATGAGGGTGTACCTACTTTTGGGAGATACTGTAGGTAAGTATCATAAGTTAATAAGGTAAGTATAAAGGTAAGTCTCAGCATTGGTGCTTATTCACACCAGCTGCATTTCTGAACGCATTTCACCTTCTGCTCGGTGTCTTCAGTTCACATCGAGAGGCTGCAAACTAGTTGCATTTTTGCACAAAGCGCTCCGACACAATGTAACACTCAGACACAATGTAACATTCAGACACAATGTGAAAGAGAACAAAGCAAACATTTCTGATACATTTTAACTCACTGCCCGTCTGCACAGCGCACACCGGTGTGGGTACATTATGCGCACCGTATCTACGAATGAGCCCCAACTGTAGCAGGACGGTCCTTCCATAGGATTCATGCCAGGAGGTCCCCCAGGACTCTCAGGAACATGGCGGATCTGTGTCCTACAAAGGGATGAAATGTAATGCAAGCTTTTCAGGTCGTGCCAGCGCTGGATGAATCACAAACGGCCTGTAATTCATGAGCATTAGAATGATGTCCTCATCCTAGGATGACCGCATATCATCAGATGCAGAGTACAGCAAGGCCGTGTGAGGACTGAGGCACAACACATCTCCAAGTCGAGGAAAGGCTTCAGGGGACAGAAATCTGATGCAGATGCTGAAAATTCACATCTGTAGACAATGTCTGATTCAAGAAGGTGCATCCATGCGCACTCCTCACCAGTCCAGCATTCTGGGGACTGTAATGCATAGCTCAGTGGTGTGCCGTTACATTGGTGTGCCGTTACATTGGAGATGGACAGTGCAGAAGTGTAATGCAGTGGCAGTCAGAGGAGAAGTATGCAGATACAGTGTTGATCAGCGGAGAAGGGCACAGGTGGAGTGATGGTCAATGGACAAAGACTTGGATTGGGTGATGGTCAATGGACAAAGACAAAGATGGGGTGGTGGTCAATGGACAAAGACTTGGATTGGGTGATGGTCAATGGACAAAGACATGGATGGGGTGATGGTCAATGGACAAAGACATGGATGGGGTGATGGTCAATGGACAAAGACATGGATGGGGTGGTGGTCAATGGACAAGGATACAGGTGGTGTGGGGGTTAGTGGACAAAGACATGGATGGGGTGGTTGTCAATGGACAAGGACACATGTGGAGTGATGGTCAATAGACAAAGACTTGGATGGGGTGATGGTCAATGAACAAAGACATGGATGGGGTGGTGGTCAATGAACAAAGACATGGATGGGATGGTGGTCAATGGACAAAGACATGGATGGGGTGGTGGTCAATGGACAAGGATACAGGTGGTGTGGGGGTTAGTGGACAAAGTCATGGATGGGGTGGTGGTCAATGGACAAGGACACATGTGGAGTGATGGTCAATAGACAAAGACTTGGATGGGGTGATGGTCAATGAACAAAGACATGGATGGGGTGGTGGTCAATGAACAAAGACATGGATGGGGTGGTGGTCAATGGACAAAGACATGGATGGGGTGGTGGTCAATGGACAAGGATACAGGTGGTGTGGGGGTTAGTGGACAAAGTCATGGATGGGGTGGTGGTCAATGGACAAGGACATATGTGGAGTGATGGTCAATGGACAAAGACTTGGATGGGGTGATGGTCAATGAACAAAGACATGGATGGGGTGGTGGTCAATGAACAAAGACATGGATGGGGTGGTGGTCAATGGACAAGGACACAGGTGGAGTGGGGGTTAGTGGACAAAGACATGGATAAGGTGGTGATCAATGGACAAGGACACAGGTGGAGTGGGGGTCAGTGGACAACAGCATGGGTAGAGAGGTCAGTGACAAAGGACACTGGTGGCAGGCAGTAGAGAAAAGCATTGCATGGAGTGGTAATTGGTGGAAAAGGGTGCGGGTGGAGTGGCAATCAGTGGACAAGGGTGACGGTAGTGCAGCAGTATGTGGTACATGGTGTCCTGTTAAATTGGTGATGGCCAGTGCAGAAGTGTAATGTAGTAGCAATCAGGGTAGAAGTATGCAGATGGAGAGTGGGTGGAGTGGTGGCCATTAGACAAGACCACGGGTGGATTGACAAGGACATGGATAGAGCAGTCAGTGGAAAAGGGATCAGGTGGAGTGGGATGAAGTGGTGGTCAGTGAAGCGCGTGGGTGAAGTGGTGGTCAATGGAGAAGAGTGTAAGTGGAGAGGTTTTCAGTAGACAAGGGTGAGAATGGAGAGGGGTGTGGGTGGAGTGATGATCAATAGAGAAGAGCAAGGATGAAGTGATGTCAGTGGAGAAGGGTGCAAGTGGAAAGGTGGTCAGTGGAGGCTGCGGGTGGAGTGGTGGTCAATAGAGAAAAGCAAGGTGGTCAGTGGAGGGAGCTAGTTGTCCATGGAAAGGGTTGTGGATGAGGTGATGGTCAGTGGAAAAGGAGGCAGGTGGAGTAGTGGTCCATGGAGAAAGCTGGTGGACTAGTGATCAATGGAGAGGGTTGTGGATGGAGTGGTGGTCAGTGGAGGGAGTTGGCGGACTGGTTGTCAATGGACACAGTTGTGGATGAAGTGGTGGTCAATAGTGGAGGGTGGGGATGGAATGAAGGTCAATGGAGAGGGTTGTGGGTGGAGTGGTGGTCAATAAAGAAGGGTGAAGATGGAGTGATGGTCAGTGGAGAAGGGTGCAGGTGGAGTGGTGGTTAGTGGAGGCTGTGGGTGGAATAATGGTCAATAGAGAGGGTTGTGGATGGAGTGGTGGTCAGTAGAGAAGGGCAAGAATGGAGTGAAGGTCATTGGAGATCGTTGTGGATGCAGTGGTGGTCAGTGGAGAAGGGTGCAGGTGGAGTGGTGGTCAATGGAGGGAGCTGGTGAACTGGTGGTCAATGGAGAGGGCTGTGGATGGAGTGGTGGTCTGTGGAGAAGGGTGCAGGTGGAGTGGTGGTCTGTGGAGGCCGCAGGGTGGAATGGTGGTCAGTGGAGGATGCTGGTGGTCAACGATGTAGGTTGTGGATGGAGTGGTGGTCAGTAGAGAAGGGCAAGGATGGAGTGAAGGTCAACAGAGAGGGTTGTGGATGGAGTGGTGGTCAGTAGAGAAGGGCAAGGATGGAGTGAAGGTAAACAGAGAGGGTTGTGGATAGAGAGGTGGTCAGTAGAGAAGGGCAAGGATGTAGTGAAGGTAATTGGAGAGGGTTGTGGATGCAGTGGTAGTCAGTGGAGAAGGGTGTAGGTGGAATGGTGGTCAATGGAGGGAGCTGCTGGACTGGTGGTCAGTGGAGGGAGCTGGTAAACTGGTGGTCAATGGAGAGGGTTGTGGATGGAGTGGTGGTCAGTGTAGAAGGACACCAGGTGGAGTGGTGGTCTGTGAAGGACGTGGGTGGAATGTTGGTCAGTGGAGGATGCTGGTGGTCAATGATGAGGGTTGTGAATGGAGTGGTGGTCAGTTGAAAAGGGCGAGGATGTAGTGAAGTTCAATGGAGAGGGTTGTGGATGCAGTGGTGGTCAGTGGAGGATGCTGGTGGTCGATGATGAGGGTTGTGGATGGAGTGGTGGTCAGTAGAGAAACGTGAGGATGGAGTGAAGGTCGATGATGAGGGTTGTGGATGGAGTGATAGTCAGTGGAGGATGCTGGTGGTCAATGATGAGGGTTGTGGATGTAGTGAAAGTCAATGAAGAGGGTTGAGGATGGAGTGGTGGTCAGTGGAGGATGCTGGTTGTCGATGATGAGGGTTGTGGATGGAGTGGTGGTCACTGGTCAGTAGAGAAGGGCGAGGATGGAGTGAAGGTCGATGATGAGGGTTGTGGATTGAGTGGTGGTCAATGGAGAGGGTTGTGGAAGGAAATGGTGGTCAGTAGAGAAGGGAAAGGAGGGAGTGAAGGTCAATGGAGAGGGTTGTGGATGGAGTGGTGGTCAGTGGAGGATTCTGGTGGTCGATGATGAGGGTTGTGGATGGAGTGGTGGTCAGTGGAGGATGCTGGTGGTCGATGATGAGGGTTGTGGATGGAGTGGTGGTCAGTGGAGAAGGGCACATCGATGTAGTGGCAGTAATGAAGAATCGGCACTGAAGTGCACATGTGAGAATGCAGAATTTTTTCAGTGTTACTTTGTTATTAATATAAAATGATTATCTGAAGATGTTTTATTAGCATGGTCTCTTTTAAACTCACTGGTGATGTGACGGGTATCATCCTCCCTTAGGAGATCGTCCAGAGTGGACCGTGTAATCGGTGGGACGTGTGGGTTGTGATTGGTGGGACGTGTGGGGTGTGATCGGTGGGACGTGTGTGGGGTGTTATCGGTGGGACGTGTGTGGGGTGTGATCGGTGGGACGTGTGTGGGGTGTGATCGGTGGGACGTGTGTGGGATGTGATCGGTGGGACATGTGTGGGGTGTGATCGGTGGGACGTGTGTGGGGTGTGATCGGTGGGACGGGTGTGATCGGTGGGACGGGTGTGATTGGTGGGACGTGTGTGGGGTGTGATCGGTGGGACGGGTGTGATTGGTGGGACGTGTGTGGGGTGTGATCTTTGTGATCGGTGTGATCGGTGGGACGTGTGTGGGGTGTGATCTTTGTGATCGGTGTGATCGGTGTGATCGGTGGGACATGTGTGGGGTGTGATCGGTGGGACATGTGTGCGGTGTGATCTTTGTGATCGGTGTGATCGGTGTGATCGGTGGGACGTGTGTGGGGTGTGATCGGTGTGATCGGTGGGACATGTGTGCGGTGTGATCTTTGTGATCGGTGTGATCGGTGTGATCGGTGGGACGTGTGTGGGGTGAGATCGGTGTGATCGGTGTGATCGGTGGGACGTGTGTGGGGTGTGATCGGTGTGATCGGTGTGATCGGTGGGACATGTGTGCGGTGTGATCGGTGTGATCGGTGGGACATGTGTGGGGTGTGATCGGTGGGACGTGTGTGGGGTGTGATCTTTGTGATCGGTGTGATCAGTGTGATCGGTGTGATCGGTGGGACGTGTGTGGGGTGTGATCTTTGTGATCGGTGTGATCGGTGTGATCGGTGGGACATGTGTGGGGTGTGATCGGTGGGACATGTGTGCGGTGTGATCTTTGTGATCGGTGTGATCGGTGTGATCGGTGGGACGTGTGTGGGGTGTGATCGGTGTGATCGGTGGGACATGTGTGCGGTGTGATCTTTGTGATCGGTGTGATCGGTGTGATCGGTGGGACGTGTGTGGGGTGAGATCGGTGTGATCGGTGTGATCGGTGGGACGTGTGTGGGGTGTGATCGGTGTGATCGGTGTGATCGGTGGGACATGTGTGCGGTGTGATCGGTGTGATCGGTGTGATCGGTGTGATCGGTGGGACATGTGTGGGGTGTGATCGGTGGGACGTGTGTGGGGTGTGATCTTTGTGATCGGTGTGATCAGTGTGATCGGTGTGATCGGTGGGACATGTGTGCGGTGTGATCTTTGTGATCGGTGTGATCGGTGTGATCGGTGGGACGTGTGTGGGGTGTGATCGGTGTGATCGGTGGGACGTGTGTGGGGTGAGATCGGTGTGATCGGTGTGATCGGTGGGACGTGTGTGGGGTGTGATCGGTGTGATCGGTGTGATCGGTGGGACATGTGTGGGGTGTGATCGGTGTGATCAGTGTGATCGGTGTGATCGGTGTGATCGGTGGGACGTGTGTGGGGTGAGATCGGTGGGACGTGTGTGGGGTGAGATCGGTGGGACGTGTGTGGGGTGAGATCGGTGGGACGTGTATGGGGTGTGATCGGTGTGATCGGTGTGATCGGTGGGACGTGTGTGGGGTGTGATCTTTGTGATCGGTGTGATCGGTGTGATCGGTGGGACGTGTGTGGGGTGTGATCTTTGTGATCGGTGTGATCGGTGTGATCGGTGTGATCGGTGTGGGGTGTGATCGGTGTGATCGGTGTGATCGGTGTGATCGGTGTGGGGTGTGATCGGTGTGATCGGTGTGATCGGTGTGACGTGTGTGGGGTGTGATCGGTGTGATCGGTGTGATCGGTGTGGGGTGTGATCGGTGTGATCGGTGTGATCGGTGTGATCGGTGTGACGTGTGTGGGGTGTGATCGGTGTGATCGGTGTGATCGGTGTGGGGTGTGATCGGTGTGATCGGTGTGATCGGTGTGACGTGTGTGGGGTGTGATCGGTGTGACGTGTGTGGGGTGTGATCGGTGTGATCGGTGTGATCGGTGTGATCGGTGGGACGTGTGTGGGGTGTGATCTTTGTGATCGGTGTGATCGGTGTGACGTGTGTGGGGTGTGATCGGTGTGATCGGTGTGATCGGTGTGACGTGTGTGGGGTGTGATCGGTGTGATCGGTGTGATCGGTGTGGGGTGTGATCGGTGTGATCGGTGTGATCGGTGTGACGTGTGTGGGGTGTGATCGGTGTGATCGGTGTGATCGGTGTGATCGGTGTGATCGGTGTGATTGGTGTGACGTGTGTGGGGTGTGATCGGTGTGATCTTTGTGATCGGTGTGATCGGTGTGATCGGTGTGATCGGTGGGACGTGTGTGGGGTGAGATCGGTGTGATCGGTGTGATCGGTGGGACGTGTGTGGGGTGTGATCGGTGTGATCGGTGTGATCGGTGGGACGTGTGTGGGGTGTGATCGGTGGAACGTGTGTGGGGTGTGATCGGTGTGATCGGTGGGACGTGTGTGGGGTGAGATCGGTGTGATCGGTGGGACGTGTGTGGGGTGAGATCGGTGGGACGTGTGTGGGGTGTGATCGGTGTGATCGGTGGGACGTGTGTGGGGTGTGATCGGTGTGATCGGTGTGATCGGTGGGACGTGTGTGGGGTGAGATCGGTGTGATCGGTGGGACGTGTGTGGGGTGTGATCGGTGGGACGTGTGTGGGGTGTGATCTTTGTGATCGGTGTGATCGGTGGGACGTGTGTGGGGTGTGATCTTTGTGATCGGTGTGATCGGTGTGATCGGTGGGACATGTGTGCGGTGTGATCTTTGTGATCGGTGTGATCGGTGGGACGTGTGTGGGGTGAGATCGGTGTGATCGGTGTGATCGGTGGGACGTGTGTGGGGTGTGATCGGTGTGATCGGTGTGATCGGTGGGACATGTGTGCGGTGTGATCGGTGTGATCGGTGTGATCGGTGGGACGTGTGTGGGGTGTGATCTTTGTGATCGGTGTGATCAGTGTGATCGGTGTGATCGGTGGGACATGTGTGCGGTGTGATCTTTGTGATCGGTGTGATCGGTGTGATCGGTGGGACGTGTGTGGGGTGTGATCGGTGTGATCGGTGGGATGTGTGTGGGGTGAGATCGGTGTGATCGGTGTGATCGGTGGGACGTGTGTGGGGTGTGATCGGTGTGATCAGTGTGATCGGTGTGATCGGTGTGATCGGTGGGACGTGTGTGGGGTGAGATCGGTGGGACGTGTGTGGGGTGTGATCGGTGTGATCGGTGGGACGTGTGTGGGGTGTGATCGGTGTGATCGGTGTGATCGGTGGGACGTGTGTGGGGTGTGATCTTTGTGATCGGTGTGATCGGTGTGATCGGTGTGATCGGTGTGATCGGTGTGGGGTGTGATCGGTGTGATCGGTGTGATCGGTGTGATCGGTGTGACGTGTGTGGGGTGTGATCGGTGTGATCGGTGTGATCGGTGTGATCGGTGTGACGTGTGTGGGGTGTGATCGGTGTGACGTGTGTGGGGTGTGATCTTTGTGATCGGTGTGATCGGTGTGACGTGTGTGGGGTGTGATCGGTGTGATCGGTGTGACGTGTGTGGGGTGTGATCGGTGTGATCGGTGTGATCGGTGTGATCGGTGTGATCGGTGTGACGTGTGTGGGGTGTGATCGGTGTGATCGGTGTGATCGGTGTGAACGGTGTGATCGGTGTGACGTGTGTGGGGTGTGATCGGTGTGACGTGTGTGGGGTGTGATCTGTGTGATCGGTGTGATCGGTGTGATCGGTGTGACGTGTGTGGGGTGTGATCGGTGTGATCGGTGTGATCGGTGTGATCGGTGTGATCGGTGTGACGTGTGTGGGGTGTGATCGGTGTGATCGGTGTGATCGGTGTGATCGGTGTGACGTGTGTGGGGTGTGATCGGTGTGATCGGTGTGATCGGTGTGATCGGTGTGACGTGTGTGGGGTGTGATCGGTGTGATCGGTGTGATCGGTGGGACGTGTATGGGGTGTGATCGGTGTGATCGGTGTGATCGGTGGGACGTGTATGGGGTGTGATCGGTGTGATCGGTGGGACGTGTGTGGGGTGTGATCTTTGTGATCGGTGTGATCGGTGTGATCGGTGGGACCTGTGTGGGGTGAGATCGGTGGGACGTGTGTGGGGTGAGATTGGTGGGACCTGTGTGGGGTGTGATCGGTGTGATCGGTGTGATCGGTGTGATCGGTGGGACCTGTGTGGGGTGAGATCGGTGGGACGTGTGTGGGGTGAGATCGGTGTGATCGGTGTGATCGGTGTGATCGGTGGGACGTGTGTGGGGTGTGATCTTTGTGATCGGTGTGATCGGTGTGATCGGTGTGATCGGTGTGATCGGTGTGATCGGTGTGATCGGTGTGATCAGTGTGATCGGTGTGATCAGTGTGTGGGGTGTGATCTTTGTGATCGGTGTGATCGGTGTGATCGGTGGGACGTGTGTGGGGTGAGATCGGTGTGATCGGTGTGATCGGTGTGATTGGTGGGACGTGTATGGGGTGTGATCGGTGTGATCGGTGTGATCGGTGTGATCGGTGTGATCGGTGTGATCGGTGTGATCGGTGGGACGTGTATGGGGTGTGATCGGTGTGATCGGTGTGATCGGTGTGATCGGTGTGATCGGTGTGATCGGTGTGACGTGTGTGGGGTGTGATCGGTGTGATCTTTGTGATCGGTGTGATCGGTGTGATCGGTGTGACGTGTGTGGGGTGTGATCGGTGTGATCGGTGTGATCGGTGTGATCGGTGTGATCGGTGTGACGTGTGTGGGGTGTGATCGGTGTGATCGGTGTGATCGGTGTGATCGGTGTGATCGGTGTGATCGGTGTGACGTGTGTGGGGTGTGATCGGTGTGATCTTTGTGATCGGTGTGATCTTTGTGATCGGTGTGATCGGTGTGATCGGTGTGATCGGTGTGACGTGTGTGGGGTGTGATCGGTGTGATCGGTGTGATCGGTGTGATCGGTGTGATCGGTGTGACGTGTGTGGGGTGTGATCGGTGTGATCGGTGTGATCGGTGTGATCGGTGTGATCGGTGTGACGTGTGTGGGGTGTGATCGGTGTGATCGGTGTGATCGGTGTGATCGGTGTGATCGGTGTGATCGGTGTGACGTGTGTGGGGTGTGATCGGTGTGATCGGTGTGATCGGTGTGATCGGTGTGATCGGTGTGATCTTTGTGATCGGTGTGATCGGTGTGATCGGTGTGATCGGTGTGATCGGTGGGACGTGTATGGGGTGTGATCGGTGTGATCGGTGGGACGTGTGTGGGGTGTGATCTTTGTGATCGGTGTGATCGGTGTGATCGGTGTGATCGGTGTGATCGGTGTGATCTTTGTGATCGGTGTGACGTGTGTGGGGTGTGATCGGTATGATCGGTGTGATCGGTGTGATCGGTGGGACGTGTGTGGGGTGTGATCGGTGTGATCGGTGTGATCGGTGTGATCGGTGTGATCGGTGGGACGTGTGTGGGGTGTGATCGGTGTGATCGGTGTGACGTGTGTGGGGTGTGATCGGTGTGATCGGTGTGATCGGTGTGATCGGTGTGACGTGTGTGGGGTGTGATCGGTGTGATCGGTGGGACGTGTGTGGGGTGTGATCGGTGTGACGTGTGTGGGGTGTGATCGGTGTGATCGGTGTGATCGGTGTGATCGGTGTGATCGGTGTGATCGGTGTGATCGGTGTGGGGTGTGATCGGTGTGATCGGTGTGATCGGTGTGATCGGTGTGATCGGTGTGATCGGTGTGATCGGTCATACTCCTGCTCCCTGCATTGTCTTTCTTTCCAGCTCACATCTCGGCCCGCTGCTTCTTCTGACCACCAGGGGGCGCCATTGAACCAAGAATGCCCATCGACCAGCCGCCGAACCCGCAGGAGAGACACACAAAGCTGCATGGAAGGTGCGATTATTCCGGGGCTGTGACTGGTAAGACACATGTGTGGGGGAGGGGTGAGGAGAGGACGTTGTATTTACGTTCTGTAATGATCGCGGGGATCAGAGCGCCGAATAAACGAGGAAATGCGATTCTACAAACAGGAGAAGCCGAATATTCCCCCAAAGAATGTGAGACGTCGGCGGTTGGCTTTCCAGGCCGCTCAGCACTTGGCGCAGCGATGAAACTCACATCAGGAGGCGTGTCGGCATTTCCACCTCGTGGGTCTCCCAGGTGACAACACAGGAGGAGAATTCAGAGACAGGAACAGAGCGTTGTCACCCTATAACAGAAGACGTGCCTTCATGGCGGGATCACCAGGGAAGATTGGGATTAGTTAGGTCTTGTACACGTGTGTGGGTTACATACAGGGTTCAGGAGTGCGTCGTGTACAGCGCCCTGAAAAAGTATTCATACCCCTTGAAATTCCCCACATCTTCTCATGTTACAACCACAAAAACGTAAATGTATTTTATTGGGATTTTATGTGAGAGACACAAAGTGTCACTCATGTTACAACCACAAAAACGTAAATGTATTTTATTGGGATTTTATGTGAGAGACACAAAGTGTCACGTGATTGTGAAGGAAAATGATACAAATAAATATGTGAAACGTGTGGGGGAGGGGCATTTGTATGCACCATGGACATCGAGCACTCTGTACATAGCACACCCCTGAACTCTGCACTCTGTACATAGAGCACTCCTAAACTCTGCACTCTGTATGTATCGCACACCTGAACTCTGCACTCTGTATATATCGCACCCCTGAACTTTGCACTCTGTATGTATCGCACTCCTGAACTTTGCACTCTGTATGTATCGCACCCCTGAACTTTGCACTCTGTATATATTGCACTCCTGAACTTTGCACTCTGTATATATCGCACTCCTGAACTCTGCACTCTGTATATATCGCACTCCCGAACTCTGCACTCTGTATATATCGCACTCCTAAACTCTGCACTCTGTACATAGCACACTCCTGAACTCTGCACTCTGTACATAGCGCACTCCTGAACTCTGCACTCTGTACGTATCGCTTCCCTGAACTCTGCACTCTGTACATAGCGCACTCCTGAACTCTGCACTCTGTACGTATCGCTTCCCTGAACTCTACACTCTGTACATAGCGCACGCCTGAACTCTGTACATAGCGCACTCCTGAACTCTGCACTCTGTATATATCGCACCCCTGAACTTTGCACTCTGTATATATTGCACTCCTGAACTTTGCACTCTGTATATATCGCACTCCTGAACTCTGCACTCTGTATATATCGCACTCCCGAACTCTGCACTCTGTATATATCGCACACCTGAACTCTGCACTCTGTATATATCGCACTCCTAAACTCTGCACTCTGTATATATTGCACTCCTGAACTTTGCACTCTGTATGTATCGCACCCCTGAACTTTGCACTCTGTATATATTGCACTCCTGAACTTTGCACTCTGTATATATCGCACTCCTGAACTCTGCACTCTGTATATATCGCACTCCCGAACTCTGCACTCTGTATATATCGCACTCCTAAACTCTGCACTCTGTACATAGCACACTCCTGAACTCTGCACTCTGTACATAGCGCACTCCTGAACTCTGCACTCTGTACGTATCGCTTCCCTGAACTCTGCACTCTGTACATAGCGCACTCCTGAACTCTGCACTCTGTACGTATCGCTTCCCTGAACTCTACACTCTGTACATAGCGCACGCCTGAACTCTGTACATAGCGCACTCCTGAACTCTGCACTCTGTATATATCGCACCCCTGAACTTTGCACTCTGTATGTATCGCACTCCTGAACTCTGCACTCTGTATATATTGCACTCCTGAACTCTGCACTCTGTATATATCGCACCCCTGAACTTTGCACTCTGTATATATTGCACTCCTGAACTTTGCACTCTGTATATATTGCACTCCTGAACTCTGCACTCTGTATATATCGCACTCCCGAACTCTGCACTCTGTATATATCGCACTCCTAAACTCTGCACTCTGTACATAGCACACTCCTGAACTCTGCACTCTGTACATAGCGCACTCCTGAACTCTGCACTCTGTACGTATCGCTTCCCTGAACTCTACACTCTGTACATAGCGCACGCCTGAACTCTGTACATAGCGCACTCCTGAACTCTGCACTCTGTATATATCGCACCCCTGAACTTTGCACTCTGTATGTATCGCACTCCTGAACTCTGCACTCTGTATATATTGCACTCCTGAACTCTGCACTCTGTATATATCGCACCCCTGAACTTTGCACTCTGTATATATTGCACTCCTGAACTTTGCACTCTGTATATATTGCACTCCCGAACTCTGCACTCTGTATATATCGCACTCCTAAACTCTGCACTCTGTACATAGCACACTCCTGAACTCTGCACTCTGTACATAGCGCACTCCTGAACTCTGCACTCTGTAAATAGCGCACCTCTGAACTCTGTATGTATTGCACCCCTGAACTCTGCACTCTGTACATAGCGCACGCCTGAACTCTGCACTCTGTACATAGCGCACTCCTGAACTCTGCACTCTGTGTATATCGCACCCCTGAACTCTGACACCTTGTTTTACATGTTGCTTCCAGGTCATTAAGAGGAAGGAGAGTTCAGTAACCAGATTTTTCCCCCTTCTACCGGGAGGCACCTGCCATGCTGGCGGGTGTGCAGAGCCCGGGACATGCAGTAGGCTGATACCGGCACTTGGAAGCCAACCAGTGGCTGCACAGCCACGTTCCACCATCACCATGCAAGACGTCCCATTCGTGCCAATTGGGCCACCACAGCTGTTTCCAAATTGACACGCGCGCACGTGTGCGCGGCCCGCAGGCACTTGACTCCGCCCGTCTGAATGAAACCTAACCGGTTATATCCCCAGTGCCGGGACAAGGTCATCCAGCACCCAGGGCAAAGATGCCAAACTCCGCCCCCCTTTCCCCTTAGGGTCAGGGTACCCCCCCATCCCTGCAATAAACTATCGCGCCAGGGGCAGCCCCCCTGCCCACCCCCTTGTCCCAGCCCTGTCCCAGCGCTCATATCAGAGGTGAGAAGGGCACCGGCCCCCGGCCTTCCAACCTTCTATCACCGACACTTCATGAAAGGAGACATTCGGCTTCTCTGGATTTTTTTTTTCCGGACCTATTTCTCCAGTGATCGGCGCTTTCGAAGATTCGGTGAGTTTTAGGTGATTGTGAAACCGACGTGACGAAGAAAAGATTCCGCGACTCCGACAGAACGTTCTAATTACCGATGAATGTCAATGGATTGCAGCTGCTGTGAGACCTCCCCCCGTCCGTCCGGTGGAGGGGCCTTCTCCTGGAGAAGCCAGAGAGCGCCGTCTAACCGTCTCATTACCGTCTCATTACCGCCACACCGCCTACCAACAAATTCGCTCCACCGGCCGCTGCTTCCAGGCGCCGACACACCCGCCGCGTTCACCTGAGTGCCTTCAGCTTCTCCTCGAAGGGTATGTCCAGGTGTTCCTCGCATTTAAAGGGCCAGTTACCCCCAGATCTGTATAATGCGCCGTGTAATTCGTACCAAGTGCATTGGGTGCATTCTTACACTCCGTTGCACTTTTTACTTTTTTTTTTCAAATTTTTAAAACCTTATTAGGTTACGTTCACACGGCGTTGAAGTGAAAACATTTGAAAAAAAAAAAGGAAAATGTACAGAGTTCAGGGAGTGCACTATGTACAGAGTTCAGAGTTCAGGAGCGCGCTATGTACAGAGTGCAGAATTCAGGAGTGCACTATGTACAGAGTTCAGAGTTCAGGAGCGCGCTATGTACAGAGTGCAGAATTCAGGAGTGCGCTATGTACAGAGTGCAGAATTCAGGAGTGCACTATGTACAGAGTTCAGAGTTCAGGAGCGCGCTATACAGAGTGCAGAACAGAGTGCGTGCAGTGCCGAATTCAGGAGTGCGCTAGTACAGAGTGCAGAGTTCAAGGGTTCTATGTACAGAGTGCAGAGTTCAAGTTCAGTGCAGAATTCAGGAGTGCGCTATGTACAGAGTTCAGAGTTCAGGAGCGCGCTATGTACAGAGTGCAGAATCAGGAGTCAGTACAGAGTGCAGGAGTGTGCTATGTACAGAGTGCAGAGTTCAGGAGGGGTGCGCTATGTACAGAGTTCAGAGTTCAGGAGCGCGCTATGTACAGAGTGCAGAATTCAGGAGTGCAGAGTTCAGGAGTGCGCTATGTACAGAGTGCAGAATTCAGGAGTGCGCTATGTACAGAGTGCAGAGTTCAGAGTGCGTTGTTCAGGAGTGCGCTATGTACAGAGTGCAGAGTTCAGGAGTGCAGAGTTCAGGGAGTGCACTATGTACAGAGTTCAGAGTTCAGGAGCGCGCTATGTACAGGTGCAGAATTCAGGAGTGCTATACAGAGTACAGAGCTATGCAGAGTTCAGGAGTGCGCTATGTACAGAGTGCAGAATTCAGGAGTGCACTATGTACAGAGTCAGAGCAGAGCGCGCTATTCAGGAGTCAGGAGTGCTATGTACAGAGTGCAGAGGGGTGCGTTCAGGAGTCAGGAGCGCGCTATGTACAGAGTGAATTCAGCTCTATGTACAGAGTCAGTTCAGGAGTGCGCTATGTACAGAGTGCAGAGTTCAGGAGTGCGCTATGTACAGAGTGCAGAGTTCAGGAGTGCGTTGTGTACAGAGTTCAGGGGTGCGCTATGTACAGAGTGCAGAGTTCAGGAGTGCGCTAGGTACAGAGTGCAGAGTTCAGGAGTGTGCTATGTACAGAGTGCAGAGTTCAGGGGTGCGCTATGTACAGAGTGCAGATTTCAAGGGTGCGCTATGTACAGAGTGCAGTATTCAGGAGTGCGCTATGTACAGAGTGCAGAGTTCAAGGGTGCGCTATGTGCAGAGTGCAGTGTTCAGGGGTGCGCTATGTACACAGTGCAGAGTTCAGGAGTGCGCTATGTACAGAGTGCAGAGATCCACAGCTCAGGGGGGAGAATCTGTCCACAGGACAACTATTAGTGGTGCTCTCCACAAATCTGCCCTTTATGGAAGAGTGACAAGAAGAAAGACATTGGGGAAAGAAAGACGTAAGAAGTCCTGTTTGTAGTTTGTGAGAAGCCATGTGGGGGAGGGGACACAGCAAACACGTGGGGGAGGGGACACAGCAAACATGTGGGGGAGGGGACACAGCAAACATGTGGAAGAAGGTGCTCTAGTCACATGACACCAAAATTCAACAAAAAACACTATGTGTGGGGAAAACTAACACTGCACATCACCCTGAACACACCATTCCCACTGTGAAACATGGTGGTGGCAGCTTCATGTGGTGGGGATGCTTTTCTTCAGCAGGGACAGGGAAGCTGGTCAGAGTTGATGGGAAGATGGATGGAGACAAATACAGGACAATCTTAGAAGAAAACCTGTTTAGTCTGCAAAAGACTTGAGACCGGGGGGGTTCACCTTCCAGTGCGCACGTTGGCGTTGGGATTTGCGCCCGAGGCTGGAGAACGCACAACCGCTTGGAGAGAAGAAGTTGCTCGTCAGGGAAATATTTCAGGGGAATAAATCTGATTGGCAGAATCATCAGACAACCTTGGGAGGGAACATGAAGCGTCAGCAGACGGGACGGGACGGGGGAGGGGCGCTTCCTCCTCGCTATGACATCACCACATTTCCATCGGCCGCCAACGCCGGCGAGCGCAATTAATGGCTGAAGAATAAGAGATGGAAGGAGGTGGGAGGAACGTAGAGGCCGGCAGCAGATAGGAACGCGCCAAGATCGCTCATTACTCCTCCCATGTAGAAGCTGAAGACGGTTCGTCTGTAATGGGCGCGTCATCGATCGCGCTGCGCCCGCGTCACGCCGTTTCAACTCTCTTTGCGCCAAATGAACAAAAGTGACTTGACATCCAACGCCAGATAACTCCAGAAAAGACAGGGTGGGGGATGGGTGGGTTAGCATTGCAGCATCAACCTGATTGGCAAAAAAAAAAAAAGCTTTCTGTTTTCAGTACATATTTTATTTTAGACCCGGTGATGTCATGACCGGGTCTCTGTGCTTCCCTATGCAATGCAGGCAGATCATGGCTGGTGGGAGGGGCTGCCAGGAGGCTGTAAATGAAAACATCCCAGCCCTCAGTGCTCCTCTATGGAGCCCTCAGTCCTTATGTAAGCAGTGGGAGGAGTTGGCATTCCCAGGCCGGCTGTATTTGTTTGGTAACACCCACATATGATGGTCGGGGGGAAGGATTGTGGCAGAGAGAAAGGACAATGTCAGGGAGCAAGGATCATGGAAGGTAGCAAGGATCATGGTAGATAGCAAGGATCATGGAAGGTAGCAAGGATCATGGTAGATAGCAAGGATCATGGTAGATAGCAAGGATCATGGGAGGTAGTAATGATCGTGGCAGGGAACAAGAATCATGGAAGGTAGCGAGGATCATGGCGAGGAGCAAGTATTGTGGCGGAGAGCAAGGATCGTGGCAAGAAGCAAGGATCGTGGCAGGAAGCAAGGATCGTGGCAGGAAGCAAGGATCGTGGCAGGAAGCAAGGATCGTGGCAGGAAGCGAGGATCGTGGCGAGAAGCGAGGATCGTGGTGAGAAGCGAGGATCGTGGTGAGAAGCGAGGATCGTGGTGAGAAGCGAGGATCGTGGTGAGAAGCGAGGATCGTGGTGAGAAGCGAGGATCGTGGCAGGAAGCAAGGATCGTGGTGAGAAGCGAGGATCGTGGTGTGAAGCGAGGATCGTGGCAGGAAGCAAGGATCGTGGCAAGAAGCAAGGATCGTGGCAGGAAGCAAGGATCGTGGCAGGAAGCAAGGATCAAGGCAGGAAGCAAGGATCGTGGCAGGAAGCAAGGATCGTGGCAGGAAGCAAGGATCGTGGTGAGAAGCGAGGATCGTGGTGAGAAGCGAGGATCGTGGTGTGAAGCGAGGATCGTGGTGAGAAGCGAGGATCGTGGTGAGAAGCAAGGATCGTGGTGAGAAGCGAGGATCGTGGTGAGAAGCGAGGATCGTGGTGAGAAGCGAGGATCGTGGCAGGAAGCAAGGATCGTGGTGAGAAGCGAGGATCGTGGTGAGAAGCGAGGATCGTGGTGAGAAGCGAGGATCGTGGTGAGAAGCGAGGATCGTGGTGAGAAGCGAGGATCGTGGTGTGAAGCGAGGATCGTGGTGAGAAGCAAGGATCGTGGCAGGAAGCAAGGATCGTGGCAGGAAGCAAGGATCGTGGTGAGAAGCGAGGATCGTGGTGAGAAGCGAGGATCGTGGTGTGAAGCGAGGATCGTGGTGAGAAGCGAGGATCGTGGTGAGAAGCAAGGATCGTGGTGAGAAGCGAGGATCGTGGTGAGAAGCGAGGATCGTGGTGAGAAGCGAGGATCGTGGCAGGAAGCAAGGATCGTGGTGAGAAGCGAGGATCGTGGTGAGAAGCGAGGATCGTGGTGAGAAGCGAGGATCGTGGTGAGAAGCGAGGATCGTGGTGAGAAGCGAGGATCGTGGCAGGAAGCAAGGATCGTGGTGAGAAGCGAGGATCGTGGTGAGAAGCGAGGATCGTGGTGAGAAGCGAGGATCGTGGTGAGAAGCGAGGATCGTGGCAGGAAGCAAGGATCGTGGTGAGAAGCGAGGATCGTGGTGAGAAGCGAGGATCATGGGAGGTAGTAATGATGGTGGCAGTGAGGAAGGACCATGGCAGGGAGCAAAGGTCTTGGAAAGTAAGAAGGATCATGGAAGATAGCAAGGAGCGTTACAGGGAGCACCAATCATGGTGGGAAGCAAGAATCATGGAAGGTAGTAAAGATCTCCGTCTCTTCGTCTCTCTGTCGCTCTCCATCTCTCTGTCCCTCCGTCTCTCCGTCTCTCTGTCTCTCCGTCGCTCTCCGTTTCTCCGTCAGTTCGTCTCTCCATCTCTGTGTCTCTCCATCCCTCCGTCTCTCCATCTCTCTGGTGCTCTCCGTCTCTCCGTCATTTTCCGTTTCTCCGTCGCTCTCCGTCTCTCTGTCTCTCCGTCGTTTTCCGTTTCTCCGTCTGTCCGTCTCTTCATCTCTCTGGCTCTCCATCCCTCCGTCTCTCCGTCTGTCCGCCCCTCTGTCTCTCCATCTCTCTGTTGCTCTCCGTCTCTCCGTCTGTTCGTCTGTCCGTCTCTTTGTCGCTCTCCGTCTCTCTGTCTCTCCGTCGCTCTCCGTCTCTCTGTCTCTCCGTCGCTCTCCGTTTCTCCGTCTGTCCGTCTCTCCATCTCTCCGTCTCTCCATCCCTCCGTCTCTCTCTGTCTCTCCGTCCCTCTGTCTCTCCATCTCTCTGTTGCTCTCCGTCTCTCCGTCGCTCTCCGTCGCTCTCCATCTCTCTGTCTCTCCGTCGCTCTCCGTCTCTCTGTCTGTCTGTCTCTCTATCTCTCCGTCTCTCCATCCCTCCATCTCTCCATCTCTCTGTCACTCTCCGTCTTTCCATCTATTCGTCTGTCCGTCTCTCTGTCGTTCTCCGTCTCTCTGTCTCTCCGTCGCTCTCCGTCTCTCCATCTGTCTGTCTCTCCATCTTTCTGTCTCTCTGTCCCTCCGTCTCTCCATCTCTCCGTCGCTCTCCGTCTCTCAGTCTGTCCGTCTCTCTGTCGCTCTCCGTCTGTTCGTCCCTCTGTCTCTCCATCCCTCCATCGCTCTCCCTCTCTCCGTCTCTCCGTCCCCCCGTCTCTCCGTCGCTCCGTCTCTCCGTCCCTCCGTCTCTCCATCTCTCCGTCCCTCCGTCCCTCCGTCTCTCTGTCCCCCCGTCTCTCCGTCGCTCCGTCTCTCCGTCCCTCCGTCTCTCCATCTCTCCGTCTCTCCGTCTCTCCGTCCCTCCGTCTCTCCGTCTCTCCGTCTCTCCGTCTCTCCATCCCTCCGTCTCTCCGTCTCTCTGTCCCTCCGTCTCTCTATCTCCCCGTCTCTCCGTCTCTCCATCCCTCAGTCACTCCGTCCCTCAGTCTCTCCGTCCCTCAGTCTCTCCGTCCCTCAGTCTCTCCGTCCCTCAGTCTATCCGTCCCTCAGTCTCTCCGTCTCCCCGTCTCTCCGTCCCTCAGTTTCTCCGTCTCCCCGTCTCTCCGTCCCTCAGTTTCTCCATCTCTCCGTCTCTCCGTCCCTCAGTTTCTCCGTCTCTCCGTCCCTCAGTTTCTCCATCTCCCCGTCTCTCCGTCCCTCAGTTTCTCCATCTCTCCGTCTCTCCGTCCCTCAGTTTCTCCGTCTCTCCGTCCCTCAGTTTCTCCGTCTCCCCGTCTCTCCGTCCCTCAGTCTCTCCGTCCCTCAGTTTCTTTGTCTCTCCATCTCTCTGTCGCTCTCCGTCTCTCCATCTCTCCATCTCTCTGTCGCTCTCCGTCTCCCCGTCTCTCTGTCCCTCCGTCTCTCCGTCTCTCCATCTCTCCATCTCTCCGTCTGTCCATCTGTCCGTCTCTACGTCGCTCTCCGTCTGTTCGTCCCTCTGTCTCTCCATCCCTCCGTCGCTCTCCCTCTCTCCGTCTGTCCGTCTCTCCGTCTCCCCGTCTCTCCGTCGCTCCGCCTCTCCGTCCCTCAGTCTCTCCGTCGCTCCGCCTCTCCGTCCCTCAGTCTCTCCGTCGCTCCGCCTCTCCGTCCCTCAGTCTCTCCATCCCTCCGTCCCTCAGTCTCTCCGTCTCTCCGTCTCTCCGTCGTTCCGTCTCTCTGTCCCTCCGTCCCTCAGTCTCTCCGTTTTTCCGTCTCTCCGTTTTTCCGTCTCTCCGTCCCTCCGTCTCCCCGTCTCAACGTCTCTCCGTCCCTCAGTCTCTCTGTCCGTCAGTCTCTCCGTCCCTCAGTCTCTCCGTCCCTCAGTCTCTCCGTCCCTCAGTCTCTCCGTCTCCACGTCTCTCCTTCTCCCCGTCTCTCCGTCCCTCAGTTTCTCCGTCTCCCCGTTTCTCCGTCTCTCGTCCCCGTCCCTCTCTCCGTCTCTCCGTCCCTCAGTCTCTCTCCGTTTCTCTCTCCCGTCTCTCCGTCCCTCAGTTTCTCTCAGTTTCTCTCCCCGTCTCTCCGTCCCTCAGTTTCTCCGTCTCCCAGTTTCTCTCTCCGTCCCTCAGTTTCTCCGTCTCTCCGTCTCTCCATCCCTCAGTTTCTCCGTCTCCCTTCTCTCCATCCCTCAGTTTCTCCGTCTCCCCGTCTCTCCGTCTCCCCGTCTCTCCGTCCCTCAGTTTCTCCGTCTCTCCGTCCCTCATTTTCTCCGTCTCCCCGTCTCTCCATCCCTCAGTTTCTCCGTCTCCCCGTCTCTCCGTCCCTCAGTTTCTCCGTCTCCCCGTCTCTCCGTCTCTCCGTCCCTCAGTTTCTCCGTCTCCCTGTCTCTCCGTCCCTCAGTTTCTCCGTCTCCCCGTCTCTCTGTCTCTCTGTCCCTCAGTTTCTCCGTCTCCCCGTCTCTCCGTCCCTCAGTTTCTCCGTCTCCCCGTCTCTCCATCTCCCCGTCTCTCCGTCCCTCAGTTTCTCCGTCTCCCCGTCTCTCCGTCCCTCAGTTTCTCCGTCTCCCCGTCTCTCCGTCCCTCAGTTTCTCCGTCTCCCCGTCTCTCCATCCCTCAGTTTCTCCGTCTCCCTGTCTCTCCGTCCCTCAGTTTCTCCGTCTCCCTGTCTCTCCGTCCCTCAGTTTCTCCGTCTCCCTGTCTCTCCGTCCCTCAGTTTCTCCGTCTCCCTGTCTCTCCATCCCTCAGTTTCTCCGTCTCCCCGTCTCTCCGTCCCTCAGTTTCTCCGTCTCTCTGTCCCTCAGTTTCTCCGTCTCCCCGTCTCTCCGTCCCTCAGTTTCTCTGTCTCTCCGTCCCTCAGTTTCTCAATCTCTCCGTCTCTCCGTCCCTCAGTTTCTCCGTCTCCCCGTCTCTCCGTCCCTCAGTTTCTCCGTCTCTCCGTCCCTCAGTTTCTCGTCTCTCCCCGTCTCTCCGTCGTCCCTCAGTCTCTCTCCAGTTTCTCGTCTCCCCGTCTCTCCGTCCCTCAGTTTCTCCGTCTCCCCGTCTCTCCGTCCCTCAGTCTTCTCCCCGTCTCTCCATCTCCCCGTCTCTCCGTCCCTCAGTTTCTCCGTCTCCCCGTCTCTCCGTCCCTCAGTTTCTCCGTCTCCCCGTCTCTCCATCCCTCAGTTTCTCTTCTCCCAGTCTCTCCGTCCCTCAGTCTCTCTCCGTCTCTCCCCACGTCTCTCCGTCTCCCCCTCTCCTGTCCCTCAGTTTCTCCGTCTCCCCGTCTCTCCGTCTCTCTCCGTCCCTCAGTTTCTCTGTCTCCCCTGTCTCTATCCGTCCCTCAGTTTCTCCGTCTCCCCATCTCTCGTCTCCCCGTCTCTCTGTCCCTCAGTTTCTCCGTCTCCCCTCTCTCCGTCTCCCCGTCTATCCGTCCCTCAGTTTCTCCGTCTCCCCATCTCTCCGTCTCCCCGTCTCTCCATCCCTCAGTTTCTCCGTCTCCCCGTCCCTCAGTTTCTCTGTCTCCCCGTCTCTCCGTCCCTCAGTTTCTCCGTCTCCCGTCTCTCCGTCCCTCAGTTTCTCCGTCTCTCTGTTTCTCCGTCTCCCTGTCTCTCCATCCCTCAGTTTCTCCGTCTCCCTGTCTCTCCATCCCTCAGTTTCTCCGTCTCTCTCCCCGTTTCTCTCTCCGTCCCTCAGTTTCTCCGTCTCCCCGTCTCTCCTCCCTCAGTTTCTCCCTCCGTCTCTCCATCCCTCAGTTTCTCCGTCTCCCCAGTTTCTCCGTCTCCCCGTCTCTCCGTCCCTCAGTTTCTCCGTCTCCCTGTCTCTCCATCCCTCAGTTTCTCCTTCTCCCAGTCTCTCCGTCCCTCAGTCTCTCCGTCTCCACGTCTCTCCGTCTCCCCGTCTCTCTGTCCCTCAGTTTCTCCGTCTCCCCGTCTCTCTGTCCCTCAGTTTCTCTGTCTCCCCATCTATCCATCCCTCAGTTTCTCCGTCTCCCCATCTCTCCGTCTCCCCGTCTCTCTGTCCCTCAGTTTCTCCGTCTCCCCATCTCTCCGTCTCCCCGTCTATCCGTCCCTCAGTTTCTCCGTCTCCCCATCTCTCCGTCTCCCCGTCTCTCTGTCCCTCAGTTTCTCCGTCTCTCCGTCCCTCAGTTTCTCCGTCTCCCCGTCCCTCCGTCCCTAAGTTTCTCCGTCTCCCCGTCTCTCCGTCCCTCAGTTTCTCCGTCTCTCCGTCTCTCCATCCCTCAGTTTCTCCGTCTCCCTGTCTCTCCATCCCTCAGTTTCTCCGTCTCCCTGTCTCTCCATCCCTCAGTTTCTCCGTCTCCCCGTCTCTCCGTCCCTCAGTTTCTCCGTCTCCCTGTCTCTCCATCCCTCAGTTTCTCCTTCTCCCAGTCTCTCCGTCCCTCAGTCTCTCCGTCTCCACGTCTCTCCGTCTCCCCGTCTCTCTGTCCCTCAGTTTCTCCGTCTCCCTGTCTCTCTGTCCCTCAGTTTCTCTGTCTCCCCATCTATCCGTCCCTCAGTTTCTCCGTCTCCCCATCTCTCCGTCTCCCCGTCTCTCTGTCCCTCAGTTTCTCCGTCTCCCTTTCTCTCCGTCTCCCCGTCTATCCGTCCCTCAGTTTCTCCGTCTCCCCATCTCTCCGTCTCCCTGTCCCTCAGTTTCTCCGTCTCTCCGTCCCTCAGTTTCTCCGTCCCTCCGTCTCCTCGTCTCTCCATCTCCCCGTCTCTCCGTCTCTCTCCGTCTCTCCATCTCCCTGTCTCTCCATCGTGTAAATGAAGATTTGTCAGTCATCGGAGAAAGCACAGGATCCCTCTTTGTCCCGCTCCTCGGAGTTTTAGTATTTTTTTTTCTCTCAGAAATATATCCTTCATTTTACAATAATCTCTCGTTGTCAAATTTAAGACGCATTTAATTTGCCTCTTGTCACATTTATAGGACATAGACAGCCGTTCCGTTTCATTATCCGGTTTGATATTGTGACACATTATTGGCAGACGCGGTTTGCGAAATCTCCGCCGATCTGATACATAAACATAATTCTTCAAACTCAAGTGTGCGGAGATAAGAGGCGCTCTCTGGTTTTTACTGTGTTGTTTCAGCCATGCCGTTCCCGTTGTAAATATTGTATTAAATCAAATTAAATCATCATGTGTCGGCTGGAAATAAACAGACAGGAGAAAAAACGAATAAAACGCATGCTAAACTAACAACGTCGGGTTTACCAAACAGAAGTGTCAAAAAAAACAAACAAAAACATAATAAAAAAAGGGAATATTAAAGCGTATATTGTATAATATATAGGTTTTATTTTTAATTTTTGTGTTGCAGCCCTGATGAGAGGGGCCAGACCCCTGAAACACGTTGAATGAAGATAATAATATTAAAGTATATATTGTATTAAAAAAAAAATTTTTTATTTGTGTTGTAGCCCTGATGAAGAGGCCAGACCCCTGAAACATGTTGATTTTTTTTCCCATTTGATTATTTCAGAAATGCATCTCTGTTTAACCACTTGCCCACCCAGCCTGTTTTTCAGATTCGGTGTTTACGAGACTAAAACATTTTTTTTTGCTAGAAAATTACTTAAAACCCCCCAAACATTATATATATTTTTTTCTAACACCCTAGAGAATAAAATGGCGGTCATTGCAATACTTTTTGTCACACCGTATTTGCGCAGCGCTCTTACAAGCGCACTTTTTTTGGAATAAAATCACTTTTTTGAATTAAAAAATAAGACAACAATAAATTTGGCCCAATTTTTTTATATATTGTGAAAGATAATGTTACGCCGAGTAAAATGATACCCAACACGTCACACTTAAAAATTGCGCCCGCTCGTGGCATGGCGTCAAACTTTTACCCTTAAATATCTCGATACGCGACGTTTAAAAAATTCTACAGGTTGCATTTTTTGAGTGACAGAGGAGGTCCAGGGCTAGAATTATTGCTCTCGCTCTAACGATCACGGCGATACCTCACTTGTGTGGTTTGAACATCGTTTTCATATGCGGGCGCTACTCGCGTACGCGTTCGCTTCTGTGCGCGAGCTCGTCGGGACGGGGTGTTTTAAAAAAAACATTTTTGTTTTCTTATTTATTTTAATTTATTTTAGAATTTTTAACACTGAAATAAAAAAATAAAAAAAATGATTACTTTTATTCCTATTACAAGGAATGTAAACATCCCTTGTAATAGAAAAAAGCATGACAGGTCCTCTTATATATGAGATCTGGGGGGTCAAAAAGACGTCACATCTCATATTTAGGCTTAAATGCAAAAAAATAAAAAAAATATGTAATTTTTCAAATGTCAGAAAAATAAAATGTTTCTTTAAGAAGCTGGGCGGGACTGACGTTTTGACGTCACTTCCGCCCAGCAGAGCTATGGGGGACGGGTGGGGGGCGATTTTTTCCTCACTCGTATCCCAGCAGAGGAGCCGAACAGACCCCATCGCCTCCGCCGCTACCGACGGCTCCGGCAAGCGGCGGAGGGCGCGGGAGAGCGGCGGGAGGGGCCCTCTCCCGCCACCGCTAACGGCCATCTCGCGGCGAATCCGCCGCGGAGACTGCCGTTATTGTGTACAGGACCGCCCACTGCAAAGATGGATACCTCGGTTGTGGCAGCAGCTGCTGCTGTTACCGAGATATCCATCTTGAAAAATAGGACGTACTTTCCCTATAGGGCGGTGGGCATGTGGTTAAAAATTCTGTGCATATTCGCTAAAACCTGTGCAAATGTATATGTATATTTATGGGAATATTGTACTATCTTAGGTTGGCCCATCTAAAGCGGAGTTCCACCCAGGAAAACAACATTTGCCCATATTGCTTAAAAAAAATTTAATAAAAAAAAAAAACCTGAAAAAAAAAAAAATACTCACCCGAAATACCTGTTGCTATGCGGAAGTCCGTAATCTGCCTCTTCCACACCGCGGTGTCCTTTCTTCTGCTTCTTCTCCTTGTGAATGGGGCGCGCTGCTTCCTGGGAACTGTGTGTGTTCTCAGAGAGCAGCGCGCCCATTCACAAGCCGGCGTGAGACTCACGCAGGCGCAGTAGGAAATGGGCAGTGAAGCCGTACGGCTTCACTGCCTGTTTCCCATAGTGTGAATGGCGGTGCGGGACGTGGATCGATCGTGGGACCGGCATCGGGGGGGGGCCATCAGCGCGGGCAAGTAGGACAGGTAAGTGTCCTTATTAAAAGTCAGCAGCTACACTGTTTGTAGCTGCTGACTTTAAAAAAAAAATGCGGGTAGAATCCCTCTTTAAAGTGTGTATTATATAAAAAATAAATAAAAGGTATTTTTTTTTAATTTGTTTTGTAGTCCTGATGAAGGGGTAAACCCCCCTGAAACGTGTTGAATTTAAAGTGAGAATATTAAAGTGTATATTTTATATAAAAAAGTACAGTATATATATATATATATTTTTTGTATTATTATTATTTATGTTGCAGCCCTGATGAAGGGGCCAGACCCCTGAAACATGTTGATTTTTTTCCCCATTCGATTATTTCATAAATACATCCCTGTTTAAAAAATTCATGCTTATTTGCTAAAAACTGTGCAAATGTATATATATATATATATATTTATGGGAATATTGTACTATATTAGGTTGGCCTATTTAAAGTGTGTATCATATATAAAAAAAATAAAGGTATTTTTTTTTTTTTATTTGTGTTGTAATCCTGATGAAGGAGTAAACCCCCCTGAAACGTGTTGAATGAAGATGAGAATATTAAAGTGGTTGTTAAACCCACTTTTTTTACTTTTACCTACAGGTGGGCCTATAACATGGCTGACCTGTAGGTATAAAGAATATCTCCTAAACCTGTACGGTTTAGGAGATATTCCCCTCGCGATGCGCCGCTGTTTGCACTGGCGCATGCGCAGGGGGGGACTCCACAGCGAAAGGACCGGCCGCCACCGGACCCTGCCAAATTTAAATCTCCCGCGCACACGGGAGTGACGTCATTGCCGCTCCAGCCAATCACAGCGCTGGAGCGGCGATACCCGGAAGACGCGCCGAGTCAAGATGAGATCTCGCTCGGCGTGGACCAGGTATGTTCTCTTCTCCTCGTTCCGACTTAAGTAATAGGCGGTGCATACTAGCTCATTATGACTTTTGCCTTGCAGGAGAAAAAAAAAAAAATTTGATGCGGGTTTACAACCGCTTTAAAGTGTATATTGTATAAAAAAGTGTATATATATATATTATTATTATTTGTGTTGTAGCCCTGATGAAGGGACCAGACCCCTGAAACATGTTGAATTTTTTTTTTCTTTTTTCATTTGATTATTTAATAAATTCATCCCTGTTTAAAAATTCTGTGCATATTCGCTGTACCCTGCACAAATGTATACATATGTATGGGAATATTGTACTATCTTAGGTTGGCCTATTTAAAGTTTATATTGTATAAAAAAAATTAAAGGTATTTTTTATTTGTGTTGTAGTCCTGATGAAGGGGTAAAACCACCTGAAACATGTTGAATGAAGATAAGAATATTAAAGTGTATATTGTATAAAAAAAAGTGTATATATATATATTTTTTTTATTATTATTTGTGTTGTAGCCTTGATGAAGGGACCAGACCCCTGAAACATGTTGAATTTTTTTTTTTTTTTTCATTTGATTATTTAATAAATTCATCCCTGTTTAAAAATTCTGTGCATATTCGCTGTACCCTGCGCAAATGTATACATATGTATGGGAATATTGTACTATCTTAGGTTGGCCTATTTAAAGTTTATATTGTATAAAAAAAATTAAAGGTATTTTTTATTTGTGTTGTAGTCCTGATGAAGGGGTAAAACCACCTGAAACATGTTGAATGAAGATAAGAATATTAAAGTGTATATTGTATAAAAAAAAAGTGTATATATATATATTTTTTTATTATTATTTGTGTTGTAGCCCTGATGAAGGGACCAGACCCCTGAAACATGTTGAATTTTTTTTTTTTTTTCATTTGATTATTTAATAAATTCATCCCTGTTTAAAAAATCTGTGCATATTCGCTGTACCCTGCGCAAATGTATACATATGTATGGGAATATTGTACTATCTTAGGTTGGCCTATTTAAAGTTTATATTGTATAAAAAAATTAAAGGTATTTTTTATTTGTGTTGTAGTCCTGATGAAGGGGTAAAACCACCTGAAACATGTTGAATGAAGATAAGAATATTAAAGTGTATATTGTATAAAAAAAGTGTATATATATATATTTTTTTTATTATTATTTGTGTTGTAGCCCTGATGAAGGGACCAGACCCCTGAAACATGTTGAATTTTTTTTTTTTTTTTCATTTGATTATTTAATAAATTCATCCCTGTTTAAAAATTCTGTGCATATTCGCTGTACCCTGCGCAAATGTATACATATGTATGGGAATATTGTACTATCTTAGGTTGGCCTATTTAAAGTTTATATTGTATAAAAAAAATTAAAGGTATTTTTTATTTGTGTTGTAGTCCTGATGAAGGGGTAAAACCACCTGAAACATGTTGAATGAAGATAAGAATATTAAAGTGTATATTGTATAAAAAAAAGTGTATATATATATATTTTTTTTATTATTATTTGTGTTGTAGCCCTGATGAAGGGACCAGACCCCTGAAACATGTTGAATTTTTTTTTTTTTTCATTTGATTATTTAATAAATTCATCCCTGTTTAAAAATTCTGTGCATATTCGCTGTACCCTGCGCAAATGTATACATATGTATGGGAATATTGTACTATCTTAGGTTGGCCTATTTAAAGTTTATATTGTATTTGTGTTGTAGTCCTGATGAAGGGGTAAAACCACCTGAAACATGTTGAATGAAGATAAGAATATTAAAGTGTATATTGTATAAAAAAAAAGTGTATATATATATATATATTTTTATTATTATTTGTGTTGTAGCCCTGATGTTGATTTTTTTCATTTGATTATTTAATGAGTCCATCCCTGTTTATAAATCCCATGCATAGTCACTATAGCCTGTGAAAACGTATGCATATATCATGTATGGGAACATTGTATTATCTTAGATTGGCCTATTTAAAGCGTATACTGTCTGGAATTTTTTTTAATGTTTTGAACCTCTTGTGAGAGGGGAGAGAGAGAGGGAGGTGTGAGAGAGAGAAGGGGAAAAGAGGAGAGAGGGGTGAGAGAGAGGGGGAGAAATGGAGAGAGAAGGGGTGAGAGAGGGAGAGAGGTGAGAAAGGGGGTCTGAGAGAGAGGGAGGGGGTGTATGAGAAGCAAATAGAGAGAGAGGGGGTGGGAGAGAGAGGTAAGAGAGGGGGTGCGAGAGAGAGAGAGGTGGTGAGAGAGAGTGGGACAAGGTGTGTGAGAGGGAAAGAGAGAGAGAGGGGGTGGGAGTGAGAGGTGAGGGAGGGTGGGGGTGTGTGAGAGGGAGAGAAAGAGAGATGGGGTTGAGAGAGAGATGAGAGAGAGGGCGAGAGAGAGGGAGCGTGAGAGAGAGGGAGAGTGTGTGTTAGAGGGAGAGAGTGTGTGAGAGAGGGAGGGAGTGTGTGAGAGGGAGAGAGAGAGGGGGTGAGAGAGAGGGAGGGAGTGTGTAATAGGGAGAGAGAGAGAGAGAGAGAGAGAGAGAGAGAGTGAGAGAGAGAGAGGGGGTGAGAGAGAGAGGGACAGGGTGTGTGAGAGGGAAAGAGAGGGAGTGGGAGCGAGAGGTGAGAGAGGGGGAGAGAGAGATAGAGGTAAGAGAGGGGTGAGAGAGAGGGTGGGGGTGTGTGAGAGGGAGAGAAAGAGAGATGGGGGTGAGAGAGATGAGAGAGAGGGCGAGAGAGAGGGAGCGTGAGAGAGAGGGAGCGTGTGTGTTAGAGGGAGAGAGAGAAAGTGTGTGTGAAAGGGAGAGAGAGAGGGGGTGAGAGAGAGGGAGGGAGTGTGTGAGAGGGAGAGAGAGAGGGGTGAGAGAGAGGGAGGGAGTGTGTGAGAGGGAGAGAAAGAGGGAGAGAGAGAGGGTGAGAGAGAGGGTAAAAGAGGGATGTGGTGAGAGGGAGAGAGAGGGGGATGAGAGAGAGGGGGGTGAGAGAGAGGGGGGTGAGAGAGAGGGAAGGTGTGTGTGAGAGGGAGAGAGAGAAAGGGGGCGAGAGAGGGAAAGAGAGAGGGGGTGAGAGAGGATGAGAAAGAGAGATACAGGGATGAGAGAGAGGATGTGTGTGAGAGAGAGAAAGAGGGGTGAGAGGGAGAGAGAGAGAGAGAGAGAGAGAGAGGGGATGAGAGAGGAGGTGAGAAAGAGAGAGAGAGAGAGAGGGGAAGAGGTGGGGTGAGAGATAGGGGGAAAGGGAGGGGAAAGAAGTGGGGGGTGATAGAGTAATGGGGGGTTGAGAGAGATCAGGGCCGGCCTTTGGGGTGTGCGAGCTGTGCGGCCGTGGGCAACAGGGGTGCCGTTCGGCCATCACAGCTCGCAGAATGTGAGTCGCAGTCAGTTACTCACATGATCATCACAGGAGTCCGACTTCTACAAGTCACAGCAGTAGGCGCTGCCAGGTCCCCCTGCACTGCGACTGGGTGAAGAGCAACGCATCGGCTGCGGCACCTGAAAAAAAAATGGCTGCTGCCGGCCCCCGACAGGCACACTGCTCATGCACCACCGGAAAGCTTGAAAACGCTCAGGTATTCCCGGCAGACGGTGCATGCACAGTGGCGTCTAAGGGGTGAAGATGGGGGGGTGCCACAGGATTAGCTCTCACAGGGCACCTGAGAGAGATAGAGATGGTGAGAGAGAAAGGGGGGCTCCCCTATCCCCCCATACTACACCAGGAACTTCTCTTACCCCCCCCCCCAAAAAAAAAACAAGACCCTCCACCCTCTTTTGGGGTCTCACGCAATCCATGTAAGTATCCACTTGCCATACCTGGACGATCTCTCCGCTTCCTCGGGGATTGGCCCAGTATGGCACCGTTGCACCCTTACATTGATCCAATCGTTCCCGGAGTTCAGCTTAAATCACACCGGAGAATATTCCGAATATCACACCTTTGAAGTACAGTGCGACTTTTTCCGATCTCACTAATGGAATTCCACGACTGTCACACCGTCTGCCTTATAACAATTTCAATTACTGGATCGCTGTTTTATCGCCTGGAAATCTGGATTAGCAATAAGTCACGATTCATTGCCGTAATTAGCCAGAACTCTCCCGTTTGCCGCGACGCCGAGGCGCTTTTTCTTTCTGTTGTCGTATTTTAGCACTTCCTTCGTGGAGGTGGAGAGACAAAGGACACACACTGTTATCTTACTAGCAGGCTATTAGATTCGTCAAGATGCAATTTACAAAATAAATGGAGTCTGTGCGTCGCCGCTAAGAAGCCGTAACCCGCGCGCCTCCTTTTGTGTTGTGTTTGTTTTCTCATTTCTCCGGAGGTGACAATATTTCACCACTGAGCCTTGATGTACGAGGAGGACTTAGAAATGAGCCGGGGGGAAAAAGAGAGATACCAAGTGTTCAATCTCCCGAGTCTCGTCCTAACAGAAGTTCTCAGCTTACTACTACAGGTACGGCCCGTGATCATAACAATGCTGCTCCCGTGGGGGGCTGAAAACCCAATTCCAAAATACGTAGGTCAGCTCCTCACCTTCTCTGGTAACTCTGAGGTCCAGCTCTGGTCTGAGGACCTGCTGCATTTTATCTACTTTGTCTGACGTCAGGACATCATAGACCCGGCCTCCTGGGGTGGTGCCACCACCAGAGATAGATAAGAATAGGACCCTAGGGAAAGTATAAGCTTTGCCTCTCCATTCCTGCGATTGCAATAGGCTTAGGCCCTTGATGACGTCTTATGATGACAAAACGAGTTAGGTGGAGCTATGGCATGTGATGTCATTGTGTACAAGGACATTGGCTATCTTGTTGGTTTGAAAGTGCCATGGCAGCAATATTCACCTCCTCCCATAGCACTGAGATCCAGCACTAGTCTGATGACCTACATTAATTAATCTACTTTATTAGAGGGCAGGACATCATAGACCCGGCCTCCTGGGGTGGTGCCACCACCAGAGATGGATTAGAATAGGGCCCTAGGGAAAGTATAAGCTTTGCCTCTCCATTCCTTCGATTGCAATAGGCACAGGCCCTTAATGACGTCTTATGACGACAAAACGAGTTGGGTGGAGCTATGGCATGTGATGTCATCATGTTCAAGGACAGTGGCTGTCTTGTTGGTTTGAAATCGCCATGGCAGCAATATTCACCTCCTCCCATAGCTCTGAGGTCCAGCACTAGTCTGATGACCTACATCAATTAATCTACTTTCTCTGAGGGCAGGACATCATAGACCCGGCCTCCTGGGGTGGTGCCACCACCAGAGATAGATAAGAATAGGGCCCTAGGGAAAGTATAAGCTTTTCCTCGCCATTCCTTCGATTGCAATAGGCACAGGCCTTTGATGATGTCTTATGATGACAAAACGAGTTGGGTGGAGCTATGGCGTGTGATGTCATCGTGTACAAGGACATCGGCTATCTTGTTGGTTTGAAAGTGCCATGGCAGCAATATTCACCTCCTCCCATAGCTCTGAGATCCAGCACTAGTCTGATGATCTATATTAATTAATCTACTTTCTCTGAGGGCAGGACATCATAGACCCGGCCTCCTGGGGTGGTGCCACCACCAGAGATGGATTAGAATAGGGCCCTAGGGAAAGTATAAGCTTTGCCTCTCCATTCCTTCGATTGCAATAGGCACAGGCCCTTAATGACGTCTTATGACGACAAAACGAGTTGGATGGAGCTATGGCATGTGATGTCATCATGTTCAAGGACAGTGGCTATCTTGTTGGTTTGAAATCGCCATGGCAGCAATATTCACCTCCTCCCATAGCTCTGAGGTCCAGCACTAGTCTGATGACCTACATCAATTAATCTACTTTCTCTGAGGGCAGGACATCATAGACCCTGCCTCCTGGGGTGGTGCCACCACCAGAGATGGATAAGAATAGGGCCCTAGGGAAAGTATAAGCGTTGCCTCCCCATTCCTGCGATTGCAATAGTCACAGGCCCTTGATGAAGTCTTATGATGACAAAACCAATATTGCTATGCCCATCCAGAATACATCTGGAAAAAAAGGTCTGAGTGCCACCCAATACAAGAGAAGGTGACGGGGATCCTGCCATGATCGTTCACAATACATCTGATAAAACCTTTGAGGGCTGCCCAGTGCCATAAAGGAGGTAAAGAGGACCCCACCATGACCATCTAGAATGCACTTGATGGAAGTTTTGGCCAACCAAAATACATCTGAAAAAATGTCTAAGGGGCCCCCCAATGCCGGAGAATGGGTGAGAGACCCTCCAAAATAAATTTTAAAGAAGTTTGAAGGCCACATAATGCCAGAGAAGGAGACCTTGCCATACCTATCCAGAATAAATCTGAAAAAAAAGGTTTGAGGGACAGTCAATGCCAGTGGCGGTTCGTCCATAGAGGGCGCTGGAGCGCCGCCCCCTCTGGCTCTCACCGCCTTTGAGTCTAATAACATAGATTCATACATTGCACGAATCTATGTTATTATCGTCGCTGCCGCTGTTCTGTTCAGATGGTCAGCGCTCATGTCCGGCCATCTAAATAACGGCAGCTGGTTGGCTGTACGGAAGTGTCTTTCAGAGCCAGCGGCTGTGATAGGCTTTCCAAGTACAGCCCTCGGGTCCCGGAAGCTTATCCTCGGAACTTACAGGCTGTGCGCTCCTTGGATAAGACTGACAGGCGTCTCAGCCAATCAGGTTGGCCGGTTCTGGCTACCAGTAACCTGATTGGCTGAGACACATGTCAGTCATCGAGGGCGGGAGAAGACATCATGGGACGTGGATGCCTGACTCCAGTAAAGGTAAGTGCCGGGCATGGGGGGGGGGGGGGATGAGCACTTTACAGGGCACAGAGGCAACATCAATGGGCACAGTCAGTGATAACAATAGTGGGGACAATTGCCACAGCGGGATGAATAGGCACAGTGGCAACAATTAAAGGGCACAGTGGTGACAATAGGCACAATGGGGACAATAGGCACAGTGGGGATAATTGGCACAGTGGGGACAATTGGCACAGTGGCGACGATTAAGGGGCACAGTGGCGACAATAGGCACAGTGGGGACAATATGCACAGTGGGGATAATTGTCACAGTGGCGACGATTAAGGGGCAAATTGGTGACAATTGATTGCACAGTGGTTGCGTTTGATGGCATTACACAGTGGTGACACTTGATGGCACAGTGATTGCGTTTGATGGCATGGCACAGTGGTGCAAATTGATGGCACGTTGGCTGGGTTTGATGGCATGGCCCAGTGGTGACAATTGATGGCACAGTGGTTGCGTTTGATGGCATGGCACAGTGGTGACAATTGATGGCACAGTGGCTGCATTTGATGGCATGGCACAGTGACTGCGTTTAATGGCATGGCACAGTGGTGCAAATTGATGGCACAGTGGCTGCGTTTAATGGCATGGCACAGTGGGGACAATTGATGGCACAGTGACTGCGTTTAATGGCATGGCACAGTGGTGACAATTGATGGCACAGTGACTGCGTTTGATGGCATGGCACAGTGGTGACAATTGATGGCACAGTGACTGCGTTTAATGGCATGGCACAGTGGTGCGAATTGATGGCACAGTGACTGCGTTTGATGGCATGGCACAGTGGTGACAATTGATGGCACAGTGACTGCGTTTAATGGCATGGCACAGTGGTGCGAATTGATGGCACAGTGGCTGTGTTTGATGGCATGGCACAGTGGTGACAATTGATGGCACAGTGGCTGCATTTGATGGCATGGCACAGTGACTGCGTTTAATGGCATGGCACAGTGGTGCGAATTGATGGCACAGTGGCTGTGTTTGATGGCATGGCACAGTGGTGACAATTGATGGCACAGTGGCTGCATTTGATGGCATGGCACAGTGACTGCGTTTAATGGCATGGCACAGTGGTGCGAATTGATGGCACAGTGGCTGCGTTTAATGGCATGGCACAGTGGTGCGAATTGATGGCACAGTGGCTGCGTTTGATGGCATGGCACAGTGGTGACAATTGATGGCACATCCTAATAGTGATCAGTAATGAGCAAAAAACGGGGCACACTGTCCCAAAACGAACCAATCAAGCGCTTTTGGAATATTCAGCCAACAAAATCTAAAATCTATTTAAATTGTCACTTATCAGTGGTAAGCTGCTACCTAAAAATACCTAGATGGTATCAAGAATATCAACATGGGGTAAATTACTAAAAATACAAAGCCGTGCTTAAAAATACTTAGCATCCACCAGGCAGCGCTAATGTATATGTCTAATATAACATATATGTAAAGGAATTGATGACCTGATTTAGTCTATGTAATCTACAAATTTCTATAGAGGAAAAATCAAATAAGGTAAATCAATAATAATATATAGTCCAATTAATCCCAAGGAGGAAAAAATATGATCTTGTTGTTGCCAGAAGATCCACCACCAATCGTGTGCAGAGAAAGGAGGGGGGGGGGTGTGGATAGCAGCCCCCTCTAAAGAAAGCCTCTTACCAGCAACCAGATAAACAAAAGCCCATAAGATAGCAGGATCCAAGGCGATCTCCTAATATACCTCCTCACTCCAACCGAGTAAATGCCCAATGTTCAGCAGATGTAAACAAAGAGAGCGGACATAATATAATACTGTTTCAACTTTTAATTAATCTCTGTATATAGATAATCCATATAGATGTACACTTACAAACTTTCAGATCAAAACTAGCATGTAGTCACATTCATTGCGGACTTATTGGATCAAATGGACGGCGTCTCCTACCGCTCTGTGTTAGGCAGGGGGGTGGGTACAATCCTCTCCACAGATCCTGGCGTCTTTCACTCACGTTACTGGGTTCCGCCCTGACTAATTTCGTCATTCGACATCATCAAAGGGGTGGAACCCAGTGCCGTGAGATATCTATTTAACATCATTGACAACCAATGAGAGAAGCGGGATGGGGCTCTCCCTAAATTGCTCGCGCAGACAGTCATCTCCGGCGCGATCACGTCACCGGTAACGACGCGCTGTCCACGTCCAGAACGTGCGCGGCAATGGGAGCCCGATATCCAATCGCGCTCCTCTCACTCCAGCCAATGGGCACACGTAAAATGCGGAGGTGTCTGCACAACTCCCATTTCGAAAAACAGGTAAAATCAGAGTGTGAAAAGAATCAAGGTGACATCCTATATGCAAATAATACACATATCCGAAAGTTATGTCCGGATGCTGTATTAAATGCAAACTTTTTAACATACACAAAAACGGCCGAT
The DNA here is from genome assembly GCA_029574335.1 of Rana kukunoris. Taxonomy (NCBI): domain Eukaryota; kingdom Metazoa; phylum Chordata; class Amphibia; order Anura; family Ranidae; genus Rana; species Rana kukunoris. The sequence goes on along the minus strand of CM056057.1, from coordinate 2,286,605 downwards.
TTAAAAAAGGTCGTATATTATGCATTGTGTATATAATATAATATTAGATGCGCCGAAGGTGCAGTGTTATTTACGAAACAACCTTAGAGTGACAAAATAATGTGCAACAGTGTCCCCTATCGGCACAAAAGATGTCGAATGACGAAACTAGTCAGGGCGGAACCCAGTAACGTGAGTGAAGGACGCCAGGATCTGTGGAGAGGATTGTACCCACCCCCCTGCCTAACACAGAGCGGTAGGAGACGCCGTCCATTTGATCCAATAAGTCCGCAATGAATGTGACTACATGCTAGTTTTGATCTGAAAGTTTGTAAGTGTACATCTATATGGATTATCTATATACAGAGATTAATTAAAAGTTGAAACAGTATTATACTATGTCCGCTCTCTTTGTTTACATCTGCTGAACATTGGGCATTTACTCGGTTGGATCCTCCTTGGGATTAATTGGACTATATATTATTATTGATTTACCTTATTTGATTTTTCCTCTATAGAAATTTGTAGATTACATAGACTAAATCAGGTCATCAATTCCTTTACAATTGATGGCACAGTGGCTGCATTTGATGGCATGGCACAGTGACTGCGTTTAATGGCATGGCACAGTGGTGCAAATTGATGGCACAGTGGCTGCGTTTAATGGCATGGCACAGTGGCTGCATTTGATGGGCACAGTAAGGCTGAATTTTTTTTTCCGTTTGCGCCCCCCCAAAAATTTTGAGCACTAGCCTCCACTGGTCAATGCCATAGAAGAGGTGAAGAGGACCAAATTACATCTGAAAAAAAGTCTAAGGGGCCCCCCAAATGCTAGCAAAGTGGTAAAGGGGATCCCGCCATGACTTCCCAGAATACATCTGAAAAAAGTTTTAAGCAACACCCAATGTCAGAGAAGAGATGAAAGCAGCATTGGAAAGGTAAAGGTCCCTGAAGGTCACATGGCTGCCGGCCAGAAGACATCTGAAATAAGCATAAAGTATACAAGTAAAAAGAATAAAAAACATGGAGGGGGATGGGATTGGAATTGGGCTCGGCAACGTGTAACAATGTGCACATATTTGCTTGGATTTGATCTCCACTGGAGAGCGGGAATAAAACGTGGCCAGGAGGAGGAGAACATATGTAGATAGACCACGAGGAAGAGAAGATCTTCGGGCCAAACCCATTAGTGGCTGCTGTTTACAAATATTGTTCATGAGCTTGTAAAGCTATTAAATGAAATGGTCTGCGATAACTCGTCGGTAACGGCCCTTGTAAATCACCATGGCAGCTGCCGCAGACAAGGACGGCGTACGTAGCACCGCTGAGTCCCCCCCCCCCCCCGGCCTGGCTCATGAAATCCACCATTAGATCGGTGATTGCATTGCCTGGCAGCGGACGTTTGGCAGGGCCGACTGAATCCGGCGCTGTGGAGAGCGCTCTCCTTTCCCATCCCCCGAGGGGGGGAAACGTAGATAATAAAGATGAGACGAGATGGAGTTCATATCAGAAGATGAGAGATCGTCGCCTTGATGATAATTGACAACGAACTACAAGAGTCGGTGACCACAGAGAACGATGCGATAGTCATGTGTGGATGGGGTGGTCTTGGCCAAGGCTCCTTTGCACTGAAGATAAATCATCAAAATTCGAAACCCTTTTTTTAGCATTGATTTGATGGAAGGTTTGATTCCCATTTTCGCAATGTGATTGGCAGCCTCGTTTTACCGCCCCTCGATAGAAAGAGCCAGAGGCCAGAGAACATCAAATTAAACATCCCTAATCTGATGCTATGTGTGATCCTGAAGATTGGAGGCAATCATCCGATCACAAGTGAAAATGGTGACGGCTCTCGATCAATTCATGACTAGAGGAAGGGAAGATGTACGGGTGACAGAGATGTGACCCCAAATGACAGGGTTTTCTTCTGGCCTCCTTACAGCTGAATGAACTAGATGGTTCATGTCTCCTGGAGGCGGCCAGGACTTGGATCACTCAGTCTTTGCATTAGAGGGCTTCGCACATGTACTGTATACTAAGTCGGGTCATCAGCGGTCCAGGGAATCCCAGGAGACTCCCCGGATGTGAAAATACTTGTTCTAGCATGTCCTAACCCCGCTACAAAATCGGCCTCCTTCTCTGGCAGCCTCATCTTTCCACTCTTTCACTCATTTGCCTGTATGATCCCTACTCTGACCATTCCCTACCTCCTCTCCCAGCCTCCTCCCTCTTCTGACAGCCTTCTTCCTCCTCTGCCAGCCTTCTTCCTCCTCTGCCAGCCTTCTTCCTCCTCTGCCACCCTCCTCCCTCTTCTGCCAGCCTCCTTCCTCTTCTGCCAGCCTTCTCCCTCCTCTGCCAGCCTTCTTCCTCTTCTGCCAGCCTCCTTCCTCTTCTGCCAGCCTTCTTCCTCTTCTGCCAGCCTCCTTTCTCTTCTGCCAGCCTTCTTCCTCCTCTGCCTGCCTTCTCCCTCCTCTGCCAGCCTTCTTCCTCTTCTGCCAGCCTCCTTCCTCTTCTGCCAGCCTTCTCCCTCCTCTGCCAGCCTTCTTCCTCTTCTGCCAGCCTCCTTCCTCTTCTGCCAGCCTTCTTCCTCCTCTGCCTGCCTTCTCCCTCCTCTGCCAGCCTTCTTCCTCCTCTGCCTGCCTCCTCCCTCTTCTGCCAGCCTTCTTCCTCCTCTGCCAGCCTTCTTCCTCCTCTGCCTGCCTCCTCCCTCTTCTGCAAGCCTCCTTTCTCCTCTGACAGCCTTCCTTCTCTGCCTGCCGCCTTTCTCCTCTGCCTGCCCTCTTCCAACACTTTGGCTGTCTCCGCTCTCCTCTGCCTGCCTCCTTTCTCTTTTGCTGGTCCCCTTCCTTCTCTAGTTGCCTCATTTTTCCTCTGCCAGCTGCCTTACTCTTCTGCCTACCTTCTTTGTCTCTGCTGACCTCTTCCCTCCTCTGGCTGCCTTCTTTTTGCTCTACCTACTTCCTCTTTCCTCTACCAGCCTCGTCCCTCCTCTACCTGCCTCCTAGTTAACTCTTCTGTCCTCTGCCAGGCTTTTTACTCCTCTTCATACCTCCTCTATCCTCTGCCAGCCTCTTCCCTCCTACAATATCTTCCTCCCTCCTCTGCCTGCCTCCAGCCTTCTCTGTCAGCCTCCAACCTCTTCTGCCTGCCTCCACCCTCCTCTGCCTGCCCCCACCCTCCTCTGCCTGCCTTCTGCCTCCTCTGCCAGCTTCCACCCTCCGCTGCCTGCCCCCCACCCTCCTCTGCCTGAGAGAGAAAGAGATCTAATGTATGGGGGCTCTAAGTACTGTAATTAAAGTGTATTTTTTTTGGCCAAAAATTGTGTTTGAAAAACCCCTGTGGAAATGTAGTGTGACAAAAAATATTGCAACGATCACCATTTTATTCTCTAGGGTCTCTGCTAAAATATACCGTATTTATTGGCGTATACCGCACACTTTTTTCCCCTTAAAATAAGGGGAAATTGTGGGTGCGCGATAAACGTCGATAACCACTTCCCACGCTCAGTTTGAACGCCTCCGCCGACATATACCGAGTGCAGTAAACAAAACCGCAGAAGGACGCAGGACCCGACGAGGAGGACACCACCGAAGCCGCAGACGGACGCTGGACCCGACGAGGCAACCGATGGACGCCGCGCAAGACACCAAAACTGTAAGTACTACAATTTTTATTTTTTTTACAGGAATGCGGGTCCACTTTAGGGGTGCGCGCTATACGCCGGAGCGCGCAATACCCCGATAAATACGATAGATAATATTTGAGGGTTCTAAGTAATTTTCTAGCAAAGAATTCTGATTTAAACATGTAAACACTAAGGGCCAGATTCCCGTGAATCCTGCGGCGGCGTCGCGTAAGCTATTTATACTACGCCGCCGCAACTTACAGGAGCAAGTGCCGTATTCTCCAAGCACTTGCTCTGTAATTTGCGGCGGCGTTATGTAAATGGCCCGTCGTATCCCCGCTTGTATTTAAATTAAGCTCGTCCCTGCGCCTAACGAACTGCACATGTGCCGTAGTACGCCGCAAATAAATTGGTTGCGACATGAACGTAATTAACGCAAAGCCCTATTCGTGACGAGTTACGCAAACGACGTAAACGACGGAAAAAAACAGACTCTGTCCTGACGGCCATACTTACCATGGCGTACGCCGGACCTACGCAAGGTTACCCTTCATATAGCAGGGGTAACCTTACGCTTACGGAAACAACGTAAACTACTAGACACGTGCATTCGTTTTCGTTTCGTTTTTTTTTTCGTTATCGTTTTAACAAGCGATAACGAAAGCGCAAGAAACGAAAACCGAAAGATCCGACATAAAAAATGCTTTATTTTCGTTTTAGTTGCGGTAAAAATTCGATATAGAGAGATTCGACATTATAGGGAAAAGATTCGACATTATAGAGAAAAGATTCAACATTATAGAGAAAAGATTCGACATTATAGAGAAAAGATTTGACATTATAGAGAAAAGATTCGACATTATAGGGAAAAGATTCGACATTATAGGGAAAAGATTCGACATTATAGAGAAAAGATTCGACATTATAGAGAAAAGATTCGACATTATAGAGAATAGATTCGACATTATAGGGAAAAGATTCGACATTATAGAAAAAAGATTCAACATTATAGGGAAAAGATTCAACATTATAGAGAAAAGATTTGACATTATAGAGAAAAGATTCGACATTATAGGGAAAAGATTCGACATTATAGAGAAAAGATTCAACATTATAGAGAAAAGATTCAACATTATAGAGAAAAGATTCGACATTATAGGGAAAAGATTCGACATTATAGAGAAAAGATTCGACATTATAGGGAAAAGATTCGACATTATAGAGAAAAGATTCAACATTATAGAGAAAAGATTCGACATTATAGAGAAAAGATTCGACATTATAGGGAAAAGATTCGACATTATAGGGAAAAGATTCAACATTATAGAGAAAAGATTTGACATTATAGAGAAAAGATTCGACATTATAGGGAAAAGATTCGACATTATAGAGAAAAGATTCGACATTATAGAGAAAAGATTCGACATTATAGAGAATAGATTCGACATTATAGGGAAAAGATTCGACATTATAGAAAAAAGATTCAACATTATAGGGAAAAGATTCAACATTATAGAGAAAAGATTTGACATTATAGAGAAAAGATTCGACATTATAGGGAAAAGATTCGACATTATAGAGAAAAGATTCAACATTATAGAGAAAAGATTCAACATTATAGAGAAAAGATTCGACATTATAGGGAAAAGATTCGACATTATAGAGAAAAGATTCGACATTATAGAGAAAAGATTCGACATTATAGGGAAAAGATTCGACATTATAGAGAAAAGATTCGACATTATAGGGAAAAGATTCAACATTATAGAGAAAAGATTTGACATTATAGAGAAAAGATTCGACATTATAGGGAAAAGATTCGACATTATAGAGAAAAGATTTGACATAGAGAAAAGATTCGACATTATAGGGAAAAGATTCGACATTATAGAGAAAAGATTCGACATTATAGGGAAAAGATTCGACATTATAGAGAAAAGATTCAACATTATAGGGAAAAGATTCGACATTATAGAGAAAAGATTCGACATTATAGGGAAAAGATTCAACATTATAGAGAAAAGATTTGACATTATAGGGAAAAGATTCGACATTATAGGGAAAAGATTCGACATTATAGAGAGAAGATTCGACATTATAGGGAAAAGATTCGACATTATAGAGAGAAGATTCGACATTATAGGGAAAAGATTTGACATTATAGAGAGAAGATTCGACATTATTACATTATTAGTCATAGAACATTAGAATTCTTGTGGATTTTCGGACGAAAGCTATTCCCCAACGAAAAACGAAATAAATCAAAACGATTTTCGGGAGTAACTAAATACATTTATTTTCCAAACGAAAAAACGAAACGAAATATTCCAGTCTGCACATGTCTATAAACTACGGCGAAGCGGCGCAAAAAACGTTCGGGAATCGGCGTATCAGGCTCATTTGCATATTCGGCGCAGAAATCGACGGGAACCCCACCTAGCGGCCGGCGTAACATTGCATCTAAGATCCGACAGTGTAAGTGACTTACGCCAGTCGGATCTTAGCGTAATTCCGGCGTATCTTGTTTTCTGTATAGAAAACAATGATACACCGGCGGGGAAATTCGAATTACGCCGGTGTATCTGTAGATAAACCGGCGTAATTCTTTTGAGAATCTGTTCCAGAAAAGGTCGGGCTGGCGTGTGGATATACAATATATATATATATGAGGAGTATACAGTATATACAGTAGGTCTGTGTCACAGACGGAGGAAGGTGTCGGTGAACGGTGACAGCTTGGAACATACATATTTACTTAAAAGACAAATCCCCTGTAGGATGTAGGGCCGGGGTAGAGCCGGTGATTTATCAGAGTGTGAGTCTGGCAGGACAGCGCGTGCGTGGGGATCATAAATCAGAGCCAAGAGCTTCCTGGGAGAAAGACGGATGACTGAGGATGGGGGGCTAATCTGTCCTCACCACATCCACCATGATAAACAAGGCTCATGTCTCTGTATACAGGGAGAAAACACACAAGATCTGAGAGCGTACTTCGTCTGCCGGCCAGGGGGGCGGTGCAGGTCGGGGGGCCCCACAGACACCAAATCTGTAGTCGTCTTCAAGAGAAATAAAAAAATAACCTGATATCTACACATTCTGGCCTAGATTCACGCAGGGTGGCGTTACTATGAGCGGGCGTAGCGTATCGTTTTTCGCAACTTAGGACGCAAGTGCAGTATTCTCATATCACTTGCCCCCAGAGTACGGCGGCGTAGCGTAAATGTCCCGGCGTAAGCGCGCCTAATTCAAATCTGGAATAGGTGGCCGTGTTTTATGTAATTTAATCGTGACCCCACGTAATTGACGCTTTTAACAAACGGCGAATAGGGCTGTGCGTACGTTACGTTCACGTCGTAGGCAGTTTTCGACGTATCTTAGGCATTCTATCCGACGCATGCGCCGTCCGTGGACGTATCCCAGTACGCCGCCGTAACTTAGGGCGCAAGTGCTTTGAGAATACTGCACTTGCGTCCTAAGTTGCGGCGGCGTAGCGTAAATACGATACGCTACGCCCGCTCATAGTAACGCCGCCCTACGTGAATCTAGGCCAGAATGTGTAGATATCAGGTTATTTTTTATTTCTCTTGAAGACGACTACAGATTTGGTGTCTGTGGGGCCCCCGACCTGCACCGCCTCCCCGGCCGGCAGCCCTATTCGCGTACGACTTACGCAAACGACGTAAAAAGATACGCTTGTTCCGACGTCCATGCCTTGCACGGGCTGCGCCACCTAGAGAGCAGCTTTATCTTTACGCCGGCGTATGTCTTACGTAAACGCCGTAACTAATTGCGACGGGCGCGCGTACGTTCGTGAATCGGCGTATCTGGCTCATTTGCATATTCGACGTGGAAATCAACGGAAGCGCCACCAAGATACGCCGATCGTATCTTGGCCGAATTCATGCGTAACTGATTCTGAGAATCAGGCGCGCATATACGCCGGCGCAGATTCTGACTTACGACGGCGTACGCGGAGATACGCCGGCGTAAGTCTTTGAGAATCTGGCCCTCTGTTGAGTCATTAAAGAAATCAGATATTTCTTCCATGCATGCGTTGTTTGCATGCATTTATTACCTTCCACAGAGATCACAGGACTCCCCTTGACTATGCTTTTATCTTCTTTTCTTTCCAGAAGGTGGCGCCATCTTTGTTCAGGCATCACCCAGGGGTGACACAGCCATATAAATTGCAGCACGGAAAAACGATCCACCTAGTTGTGTTGGGAAGACAGTAACGTCCACTGAGCAGAACCCATCCATCTGAATGAAAACAAGTTTGAGGGCAACTCAATGCCAGAGAAGTGAAGAAGACCCCCCATGCCAGAGGAGAAGTCAGGAGGACCATGCCACAGTTGTCTAGAATACGGAAAAAAATGTTTGAGAGACACCCAATGCCAGAGAAATTAAAAGAACTCTGCCATGACCATCCAAAATACATTGGATAAATATGTGGGGGGGGGGGGGGGCAATGCCGGGAAAGAGGTGAAGAGGCCCCAGCTATGGCCATCTAGAGCAGGGGGTGTCAAACTCAATTTAATTGCGGGCCGCATCAGCATTATGATTGCCCTCAAAAGGGTCAGTTGTATCTATAAGATTAGATGTCCAGCCCCTCTCCTCCCCTTACATTAGATGTCAAGAGCCACCCCACCATCAGAAGTTGAGTCCCCCACCCTCCATTACATCACAGTGCACCCCCCTTTCCTTATGCTGCTGCTGGGAAGAAGCTGGATGCATTGCTAGAAAGCAGAAAGTAAGGAGGGTCTGGAGGAGGACCAGAGGATAGCTGAAGCTCTACTGCAGCTGCAGGAGAGGTACAAGCACTGGCGTAGCGGGGGGGGGGGGCAGGGGGGGGCTCCTGCACCGGGCGAAAAATTGCGGGGGGCGAAATCCTGGCGTCCGCGGAATGCGCCGCCGCCGCCTTAGGAAAGGCCGCGGCTTTGGCCTAGCTCTGGAGCTGTCGGCCATCTTGGTACACGGCGGGGCGGCGCGCCTGGTTGGCTGGTGGAACTGTCTGTCTCCCTTGATGTGGGGAGTGGCGGGAAACACCAGCCAACCAGGCAGAAGGGCGCGCTGATTGGCCTGGAACATGTGTTTGTTTACAGCGCGGCGGCATCTCCATCTCCAGCAAGGTAAGTGGGGGGGGGGGGGGGGGTCGGTGTAAATCTAAAGGGGTGCTCTGCCTGATCTCCACCTATCCACCTCAGAGCCTGTCATTTTAGTTAAACTGCTGGGACTTGTAGTTCTCCATCTTCTCCTGGGGCTCATGGAGATTGGAGAACTACAAGTCCCAGCAGGTTATACATTATCATACAATAAGGCTCTGAGGTGGATGGGTGTGGATTGCATGCACCTAAACCCCAGGAGAAGATGGAGAACTACAAGTCCCAGCAGGTTATAATATAAGGCTCCGAGGTGGATGGATGTCCGGACACCCATCCATCTCGGAGCCTTATATTATAACCTGCTGGGACTTGTAGTTCTCCATCGTCTCCTGGGGCTCAGGTGCATGTGATCCACCATCTATGGGACTACAAGTCCCAGCAGTAAGAAAAACTGAACAAAGATGGTGGATTGCATGCACCCGAGCCCCAGGAGACGATGGAGAACTACAAGTCCCAGCAGGTTATAATATAAAGCTCCGAGGTGGATAGATGTCTGGACAGTGACAATTGGTGGCACAGTGGTGACAATTGGTGGCACAGTGGTGACAATTGGTGGCACAGTGGTGACAATTGGTGGCACAGTGGTGACAATTGGTGGCACAGTGGTGACAATTGGTGGCATGGTACAGTGACTGCATTTGATGGCATGGCGCCCTGTGATTGGGCGTATGTGGTTATGCGCTAGCGCCGGGGGGGGGCGAAAAAAAAGTTCTGCCCCGGGCGCCCATAACTCTGGTTACGCCACTGGGTACAAGGGCCACATGAAATGGCCTGGAGGGCCGGATTCGGCCCACAAGCCTTGTGTTAGACACCTGTGGTCTAGAGTATATCTAAAAAAAAATTGAGAGCCAACCAATGTCAGAGAAGAGAAGAGGACCATGCCATGACCATCCACAATATATGTGAAAAAAGGTTTGAGAGCCAATCAATGCCAGAGCAGAGGTGAAGAGGACCCAAACATGACCATCTAGGAGTACATCTGAAAAACATTTGAGAACCAACCAATCCCAGAGAAGAGGAGAAGTGGACCATGCCATGACCATCCAGAATATGTGTGAAAAAAAAGGATTGAGGGCTCCTCCAATGCCAGAGAAGAGCTGAAAGGGACCCTACTATGACCATCCAGAATACAAAATGTTTTAGGGCCACCCAATGACAGAGAAGAGCTAAAAGGGGACCACACCATGACCATCCAGAATACATAAAAAATAGTTTGAGGGCCACCCAATACCAGAGAAGTAAAAAAGAAGACCACGCCATAACCATCCAGAATACATGTGAAAAAAGGTTTGAGAGCCAACCAATGCCAGAACAGAGGTGAAGAGGACCCAAACATGACCACCTAGGAGTACATCTGAAAAACATTTGAGAGCCAACCAATGCCAGAGAAGAGGAGAAGAGGAGCATGCCATGACCATCCAAGGACGTCCTGTGTCATGAAATGCCATGACCATGACACAAGACGACACTGGATACAAAAGCACCTTGAGGCAATTTTGTTCGCATTTCTAGCGCTATACGTTACTCACTCCAGAATATGTGTAAAAAAAAAAAAGGTTTGCGGGCCCCCCAATGAGCATTTACAAAACATTTGAGAGCCACCTAATGCCAAAGAAGAGGTGAAGAGAGGACCATGGCATGACCATCAGGAATATGTCTGAAAAAACGTTTGAGGGCCCCCAATGCTAGGAAAGATATGAAGACAATCCTGCCATGACCATCTAGAGTACAAGCAGGATCTGGAGCCAGAAGGAACGTCAGCCAAGCAAGTCTTCAACAGGAATGCAGGAGATCTATGATGTTGAGCAAGGCGAAGGCAGAGATCAAGTGAGCTGGACGGCTTAAGTAAGCAGGACTGACGAGCAGGATCATCAACAGGTGAGTCACTGTGGAAAGATAGGAGCTGACAATTAGCCGACAGTGGAGCGGCCAGCTCAGAGAAGGAGGAGCTGAGCCCAGTCCTAAAAAATACATCTAAAAAAAAAAAACATTTGAGGGCCACCCAATGTCTGAGAGGTGAAGAGAACCCTGCTATGACCATCTACAATATATCTGAAAAAACATTTGAGGGCCACCCAATGCCGGAGAAGAGGTGAAGAAGACAATGCCATGACCATTTATAATACATCTGAAACATTTTTTGCCAAAGAAGTTATTGGACCCTGCTATGACTGTCCAGAATACATGTGAAAAAGGATGTGAGGGCCACCCAATGCCAGAGATGAGTCCAAGACCTTGCCATGTCCGTCCTTCATAAACATCATGTTTTCTACATAGACTTTTTACGTAGTGAGTGGACAGACCCCAGAGGGCCAGTTGGGCGAAGGGCTCAAGTTTTCCCTTCTTCTTCTTCTTCGGCCAACCAATTGGGATGAATTCCCTGCAAATTATCATAGAGAAAATAGCAATACAACTCAGGAAAATGTGTCTGCAGCAGTGGCGGTGCGTCCATAGAGGGCGCAGGAGCGCCGCCCCCTCCCCTGCACCCGTTAATCAACAATAGATAGCTTCATGCATTGCATGAATATATCTATTGTGGCCGCTGCCGCCCCCCTATTCAGGTGTCTGGCCCCTTGATGGGGCAAACTGGTAGCATTTGATGGGACAAACTGGTGGCGTTTGATTGGGCAAACTGGTGGTGTTTGATGGGGCAAACTGGCGGCTATTGATGGGGCAAACTGGCAGCGTTTGATGGGGCAGACTGGCGGCTATTGATGGGGCAAACTGGCAGCGTTTGATGGGGCAAGCTGTCGGCGTTTGATGGGGCAAACTGGCGGCTATTGATGGGGCAAACTGGCAGCGTTTGATGGGGCAGACTGGCGGCTATTAATGGGGCAAACTGGTGGCGTTTGATGGGGAAAACTGGCTGCGTTTAATGGGGCTAACTGGCGGCTATTAATGGGACAAACTGGTGGTGTTTGATGAGCAAACTGGCGGCATTTGATGGGGCAAACTGGCAGGTTATGATGGGGAAAACTGGCATCGTTTAATGGGGCAAACTGGCAGCATTTCATGGGGCAAACTGGTGCCATTTGATGGGGCAAACTGGTGCCATTTGATAGGGAAAACTTGCAATGAGGCAAACTGGCAGCAATTAATGGGGAAAACTGGCAGCAATTGATGGGGCAAACTGGTGGCAATTGATGGGCACAGTGGCTGCGTTTGATGGGCACAGTGACTGCGTTTGATGACACAGTGTTGGCAATTAATTGGCACAGTGGCTGCGTTTGATGGGCACAGTGAAGCTGCAATTGATGGTTTTTTTTCAGCTTGTTTGCACCCGTCAAAAAAAAATTGAGCACCAGCCGCCACTGGTCTGCAGCGTAGGAGAACACAAAAGCTATTGATGGTGCAAACTGGCGGCTATTGATGGGAAAAACTGGCGGTGTTTGATGGGGCAAACTGGTGGCTATTGGTGGGGCAAACTGGTGGCATTTGATGGGACAAACTGGCGGCTTTTGATAGGGCAAACTGGCAGCGTCTGATGGGGCAAACTGGCGGCATTTGATGGGGCAAAGTGGCGGCGTTTGATGGGGCAAAGTGGTCCCGTTTGATGGGGCAAACTGGCGGCTATTGATGGGGCAAACTGGCGGCAATTGAAGGGAAAAACTGGCAGCAATTGATGGGGCAAACTGGTGGCAATTGATGAGCACAGTGGCTGCATTTGATGGCACAGTGGCGGCAATTGATGGGCACAGTGGCTGTGTTTGATGGGCACAGTGACTGCATTTGATGGCACAGTGGCGGCAATTAATGGGCACAGTGGCTGCGTTTGATGGGCACAGTGAAGCTGCAATTGATGTTTTTTTTTCAGTTTGTTTGCACCCGCCAAAAAAAATTTGAGCACCAGCCGCCACTGGTCTGCAGCGTAGGGGAACACAAAAGCTATTGATGGGGCAAACTGGCGACGATTGATGGGAAAAACTGGCGGTGTTTGATGGGGCAAACTGACGACTATTGAGGGTGCAAACTGGCAGCGTTTGATGGGGCAAACTGGCGGCAATTAATGGGGCAAACTGGTGGCGTTTGATGGGGGCAAATTGGCGGCTTTTGTTGTAAACAGGGGCTCCTGCGCTACCAAAGGGGGTGAGGATGGGATGGGGTCACTGCTGCAAACACCTCACACTCTGTCCTGGGCAGAGAGAAATAGCAAATGAGAAAACAAGGGGGGTGGTGTCTGCGCTGTGAAAAGGTGAGATCCAAGGGTGATAAGGGATTAAATCCCTACACTAGTGGGCGTAAGCGAGAGCAAAAGGGGATGGGGACAAGTTCAGAACAGAGTGGTAACATACATGGATGATGTGTCCGTACATATACGTCTAGGTAAAGTGTAACACAAAATGTGGGATACCAAAATTGGCAAAAAACAAAGAAAAAGGTACAGATCCCAAAAAAAACAAAAAAACAATATACACAATATACTGGTAAGTGTCAATGGTAAAGTCAAGAAAAGCTTCCCGCTAGGGGGCGCCCTAAGGTGTATATCACAGTGAGCAATACAAATATTAAACAAATGTACATGAATGAATAATAATGTGCAAACAGGAAGTCTCTGAGGGCGCGTACACACGGCAGGGAATCTCGACGGGCAGAACACATCGTTCCGCCCGTCGAGGTTCTCTGCCGGCCGTCGAAATCGGCGACCCGCCCGTCGGGAATGGCAACCAGCCATTCTTCCAGGCGGGCCGTCGAGGAAATAGAGAGCGTGCTCTCTATTTCTGCTCGACGGGCTTCCCGACGAGAAGCTCGCCGAGAGCGTACACACGGCCGAGGTCCTCGCTGGAATGTGCATTCCAGCGAGGTTTTTGCTGGTTTTCAGCGAGAACCTCGGTCGTGTGTACGGCGGCTGAGAGTGTTTCCCAAATGTCCCAGAAAAAAAGGATCCAAAGATGGAGAAATGGTGCCGAGAAAGGACATTTCACAGTGGACACCTCTGGTGGTCCCTAACTCCTCACCTCACGGCTAGTGTTGAGCGGAATACGCCATATTCGATTTCGCGATATTGCGCGAATATATAGAAGAATATTCGCGAATATTCGCTAATATCGAATATTCGTGATATTTTATCCCAAAAAAAAATTTTGCGAAATTTCGCTAATGCGAAAATGATTGCGAAATTCTCATAAACGGAGATCATTTCCTGTATTACTAAACTAATATGCACTAAACACTAACTCTACACTAACTCTACTTAAAAGATAGGAGAATAAGGGGGCAAAAGAAGGGCGGAGAAGATAATCGCGCAATATTCCTTTTGCCGAATATTCGAGTTATTCTGATTGGCTCTGATGCAAAAGAAGGGCGCATCAGAGCCAATCAGAATAACTCGAATATTCGGCAAAAGGAATATTGCGCGATTATCTTCTCCGCCCTTCTTTTGCATCAGAGCCAATCAGAATAACTCGAATATTCGGCAAAAGGAATATCGCGCAATATTCCTTTTGCCGAATATTCGAGTTATTCTGATTGGCTCTGATGCAAAAGAAGGGCCGAGTAGCTAATGCGATTCTTTTATGTTGCCGAAAATTCGCAATGCGAATTTTCGGCAACATAAAAGAATGGCATCAGCTACTCGGCCCAGGGTCTCTCTCTAATCATACCAGCAATGCTTTTAGACGTCGATGGAGATCACTAGGATGTGATCTGTTTTAAAAATAAATTTGAAAAAATACGAATATTCGCCATAGCGAATATTCGCCGCAATATTCGAGATATTCGCGAATACTCGAATATGCAATATTCGTAGCGAATATTCGCAATGCGAATATTCGTGAGCAACACTACTCACGGCTATGGCACGGATAGCCAAATTAGACCACCTCCAGCAGAGGGGAAGGGAAAGCACTTCAATGGGCAGAGACGGCAGCGGCACTCCTCAGCAAAAAGGCATGGAGAAAATACAAAGTAGGTATGGATAGTGTTAGGGAAATGTCTATGCACGCATCATCAATCACTCATACATCCACTCACATGGAGGTGATGGATGGTGGGCCTATCTCCCACGAACTCCGAGTTCGTCCTAAGTCCTGGATGCACACCTGGTTGTTCCTCTTCTGTATCTGGGCTGGGTGGACACTTAGAGCATCAAAAAAGTATCAAAAAAGAGAAAAACCATAGTACAGCCCCGCAAAAAATTGAACAGGTTTATTGAAAAGACATGGATGCACTCACATTTAGAAGTTAAAACTGGGCACAGAATACCAGACAGACGGCAGGGGGGTCTTGCCGCGTCAGGCGTGTGGATTCTGAAGCTCCTCGGTCCCTGGCGGCTTTTGATGGGGCAAACTGGCGGCATTTGATGGGGAAAGTGGCGGCGTTTGATGGGGCAAACTGGTGCCGTTTGATGGAGCAAACTGGCGGCTATTGATGAGGCAAACTGGCGGCAATTGATAGGGAAAGCTGGCTGCAATTGATGGGCACAGTGGCTGCGTTTGATGGGCACAGTGAGGCTGCAATTGATGTTTTTTTTTTTTCAGTTTGGTTGCACCCCCCCTAAAAAAAAGATTGAGCACCAGCCGCCACTGGTCTGCAGCGAATGAGAACACAAAAGCTTTTAGAAATAAGAACACAAGGCCCAGGTGTTGTACAACAAAAATTACCCCAGAGACCTGAGAAGTATCCGAGAGAGAAAAGAACTCTCCGACAATAGAAGGCTATGATGTGCTTTTGGCAAAAGAATAAATCTGCTTTGTTTGTATGCGTGGCTTCCAGTAGCCTGTAAATTATAGAGGGGGGTTGTAGATTTAGCAAAAAATTATTATATTTTCTGAATTTGGACAGCAGAGATTTTACGAGCTTCTGTTTTTGTGGTTCTGTGAAGTTCTCCTGATACGGTATGACCCCCCCCCCCCCCCCCCCACCCGGAATTCTCAGATGAAGCATTATCATTGTCCTAGACGTTTCTCCTTGTTAATGATATTGAATTTATTCTTCGGGGAGGGGGGAGAAATTTTGTACGGTGACACTTGAAGCCCGGAGGGGCAGATCCATGTATATGTATGTGTCGGGGGGTCCGACCCCCTTTATCTGTGGGACTCATTAGAAATGCAATGAAATTATGATTGGATCCAAGACAGGACCACATTAGTGGAGGATAGACGGGGACCCCGGGTGTTGCGCACATTAGCTATGCGCCGCTCTGGAGTGATGTGCTCTCAGGGGTCCTTTTGACAGTAATAATCTTGTGGTTGAAGATGTCACCGGGCCACTTAGCTGAATTATTTTGAAGTAATTCAGAGTAATCCACGCATAGTCTTCCTTCTTGTCTCCATGAATACACCAGGATAGAAGAATGTAGGGCTTCCCTGCCTAATGAGCTCCGAGGATCGTTCATTCCAATTTCATCCATTAACAGTGGAGGAAAGTGGAAAAATTGTGTTGGACATGTAAGTTATCCCATTGGTATTGCTATCTTGATGTATTGATGTTGATGGTGTCCTTGGCTTGTAGTGTGTAAGAGAATCTCTCAGTATGTTTTGGAACCAGAAGGCTTTTCTATGCTCATAATTCTGAGCAAATGCTCACTGCAGAACAGGCATTAGCACGCATGCGCAAACGCATGTGCACGCACACGCCATGCACTGGCACTGGCATGAAACCGCTTATAGCTGGACTATGACATGAACAGTTTGCCGAGTGGCCTTCAGCTAGCTCCTGTTTAACCTGCACCTTGTCCTGCTATACCTGTCTACCTGTGCAATACCCGGCTTCCCCCTGACCTGTTTCTAGATTCCTGCCTGCCTGCTGGGACCTCAGCTTGCACTCTGACTTGCGCTCCTGTTCCTCGTTGCCCGACTGTGTACTGAACCCGGCCTATATCCTGACTCTTGTTGATGTTCCAGTGCCTCATTGCCAGACTGTGTACCAATCCCGGCATGTA
The DNA here is from genome assembly GCA_029574335.1 of Rana kukunoris. Classification (NCBI taxonomy): domain Eukaryota; kingdom Metazoa; phylum Chordata; class Amphibia; order Anura; family Ranidae; genus Rana; species Rana kukunoris. The sequence continues at coordinate 2,269,960 of CM056057.1, read as the reverse complement.
TCCTGACCCTGCCTCTGCCTGATGTTCCTGTACCTTGTTGCCCGACTGTGTACCGATCCTGGCCTCTATACTGACTTTGCCTCTGCCTGATCTTCCTGTACCTTGTTGCTCGAATGTGTACCGATCCCGGTCTGTATCCTGACCCTGCCTCTGCCTGATGTTTCTGTACCTTGTTGCTCGAATGTGTACCGATCCCAGCCTGTATCCTGACCCTGCCTCTGCCTGATGTTCCTGTACCTTGTTGCCCAGCTGTCTACCAGTCCCGGCCTGTATCCTGACCCTGCCTCTGCCTGATCTTCCTGTACCTTGTTGCTCGAATGTGTACCGATCCCAGCCTGTATCCTGACCCTGCCTCTGCCTGATGTTCCTGTACCTTGTTGCCCAGCTGTCTACCAGTCCCGGCCTGTATCCTCACCCTGCCTCTGCCTGATGTTCCTGTACCTTGTTGCTCGAATGTGTACCGATCCCGGCCTGTATCCTGACCCTGCCTCTGCCTGATGTTCCTGTACCTTGTTGCCCAGCTGTCTACCAGTCCCGGCCTGTATCCTGACCCTGCCTCTGCCTGATGTTCTTGTACCTTGTTGCCCGGCTGTGTACCAATCCTGACCTCTATTCTGACTTTGCCTCTGCCTGATGTTCCTGTACCTTGTTGCCTGGCTGTGTACCCATCCCGCATTGATTCCCGGCCTGTATCCTGACCCTGCCTCTGCCTGATGTTCCTGTACCTTGTTGCCCGGCTGTGTACCAATCCTGACCTCTATTCTGACTTTGCCTCTGCCTGATGTTCCTGTACCTTGTTGCCTGGCTGTGTACCGATCCCGCATTGATTCCCGGCCTGTATCCTGACCCTGCCTCTGCCTGATGTTCCTGTACCTTGTTGCCCGGCTGTGTACCAATCCTGACCTCTATTCTGACTTTGCCTCTGCCTGATGTTCCTGTACCTTGTTGCCTGGCTGTGTACCGATCCCGCATTGATTCCCGGCCTGTATCCTGACCCTGCCTCTGCCTGATGTTCCTGTACCTTGTCACTTGACTGAGGTCCCAGCAGGAAGGCAGGAATCTAGAAACAGGTCAGGGGGTAGCCGGGTATTGCACAGGTAGACAGGTATAGCAGGACAAGGTGCAGGTTAAACAGGAGCTAGCTGAATAACACTTGGCAATCTGTTCATGTCATAGTCCAGCTTAAATAGGCGGTTTCATGCCAGTGCCAGTGCATGGCGTGCACGTGCACGTGCGTTGCACATGCACGCTAATGCCTGTTCTGCAGTGAGCCTTTGCTCAGAATTATGAGCATGAGCATGGAATAGCCTTCTGGTTCCAAAACGTACTGAGAGATTCTCTTCTACACTACAAGCCAAAGACACCATCAACATCAATACATCAAGATAGCAATACCAATGAGATAACTTTTGGGTCCAACACAATTTTTCCACTTTCCTCCCCTGTTAATGGATGAAATTGGAATGAACGATCCTCGGAGCTCATTAGGCGGGGGGAAGCCCTACATTCTTCTATCCTGGTGTATTCATGGAGACAAGAAGGAAGATAGACTATACGTGGATAACTCCAAATCACTGCAAAAATAATTTAGCTATGTGACCCGGTGACATCTTCAATCACACGATTATTACTGTCAAAAGGACCCCTGAGAGCACATCACTCCAGAGCGGCGCATAGCTAATGTGCGCAACACCCGGGGTCCCCGTCTATCCTCCACTAATGTGGTCCTGTCTTGGATCTAATCATAATTTCATTGCATTTCTAATGAATCCCACCGATAAAGTGGGCCGGACCCCCCGACATATACATATACATGGATCTGCCCCTCCCGGCTTCCAGTGTCACCGTACGAAATTTCTCCCCCCCCCCCCCGAAGAATAAATTCAATATCATTAACAAGGAGAAACGTCTAGGACAATGATAGTGCTTCATCTGAGAATGCCATGGTCCTCTTCTCCTCTGTGGCATTGGGTGATCCTCAAACTTTTATGGATGTATTGTAGACGTGTATGGTAGGGTCTTCTCCTCCTTTCTGACGTTGGGTGGCCCTCAAATCTTTTTTCAAATGGATTCTGGAGGGTTATGATGGAGTCGATTTTAGCTCTTCTGTGGCATCTGGTGGCTCGCAAACCATATTTCACATGTATCCTAGATGTTCATGGCATGGTCCTCCTCTCTCTTGTATTGGGTGGCCCTCAAATGTTTTTTCAGATGTATTGTAGACGATCATAGCAGTGTTCTCTTCACTTCTCAGACATTTGGTGGCCCTCAAAAGTTTATTTTAGACGTATTCTAGACTGTCATGGCATGGTCTTCTTCACCCCTTCTCTGGCATTGGGTGGCCTTTCAAACATTTTTTCAGATGTATTCTGGATGGTCATTGTAGGGCCAATTTCAGCACTTCTGTGGCATTGGGTGGCCCTCAAACTTTTTTTTACATGTATTCTGGACAGTCATGCCATGGTCCTCTTCTCCTCTCTGGCCTTGGGTAATCCTCAATTTTTTTTTACCTTGTTGCCCAGCTGTGTACCGATCCCGACCTTTATCCTGAATCTGCCTCTGCCTGATGTTCCTGTACCTTGTTGCCTGGCTGTGTACCGATCCCGACCTGTATCCTGACCCTGCCTCTGCCTGATGTTACTGTAACTTGTTGCCCGACTGTTTACCAATCCCAGCCTTTTATTCTGACCCTGCCCGATGTTCCTGTATCTTGTTGCCTGGCTACGTACTGATCCCTACTTGTGTCCTGACTCTGCCTCTGCCCGATGTTCCTGTACCTTTTTGCTTGGCCAGGTACTGATCCCTGCTTGTGTCCTGACTCTGCCTCTGCCTGATTTTCCTGTACCCTGTTGCCCGACTGTTTACCGATCCCAGCCTTTTATCCTGACCCTGCCCGATGTTCCTGTACCTTGTTGCCTGTCTACATACTGATCCCTGCTTGTGTCCTGACTCTGCCTCTGCCTGATGTTCCTGTACCTTGTTGCCCAACTGTGTACCGATCCCACCTCTACCTAATGTTCCTGTACCTTGTTTCTGTGTCAGTTTAATTCCGAGGCACTGTATTGTCCTAGAATTAAGGTGCCTGGGACCGTCCTGCAAAATGCGGGACTGACTCAGGCAATCTGGGACATGTGGTCATGAGACTCGTTGCCCGGTCCCGGTCTGTATCCTGCCTCTGCCTGATGTTCCTTTACCTTGTTGTCCACCTGTGTACTGATCCCGGTCTGTATCCTGCCTCTGCCTGATGTTCCTTTACCTTGTTGTCCACCTGTGTACTGATCCCGGCTTGTATCCTGATTAAATCTGAGAGTGTGACCTTTCACCCCATATCCATTACAGCGGAACCTCGGATTGCGAATAACGCGGTTAATGATCGTTTCACAGTATGACCAATAATTTTTTTGAATCCTGACTCGGTTTGCAAGTGTTGTCTCGCAAAACGTGTAGGATTAAAGCGGTGTGCCACCTCTGGCCACATGCGGTATTGCATGCCATTGAAGCCAATGTGGAATTAATTATTTTAGTTTCCATTGACTTCTACGGGGAAACTTGCTTTGATATGCGAGTGCTTTGGATTACAAGCATTCTCCTGGAACGGATTATGCTCGTAATCCAAGGTTCCACTGTTTAACGGTCAGGGGTTAACGCTGTTTACGATATTCCATTCCACCACCCCACGACAGCTTATCGACACTCCACAATCCAGCAGACGAACAGGACCCATGAGAATTCCCCCAGAGAAACGAGACACAGCTCTGTTCTCTGGTTCCAAACGGATAGATACTTTAATGGTAAACTCAGGCTTTTATACAGTAGAAAGCATGCTGCAGTAATCAAATGGACAAAGACACACTCCACCCACAACATCATACAATTGGTACTAACGAGCCTCCAATACAGATCTTTTAGTCAGACTTTTTGGCACCGGTCTGACGTAATTAACATGAACTGATTACTACAGCTGTGACAAGTCAGACATCAAGACTCCGGCTCTTCTCACCTCAATACAATACACATTCCTTTAGTAAACATAAGTCAGACATCTGACCTTTTAGATTGTGCTAATTCACATTCCACATCTATCATCAATAGAACTTTCACACAATGCAGTGTTAATTAGCATCATACAATGAACAGGTCTTTAGAAGCCAATCTAAGGTTAATTTACATGACAGTAGCAGACTTAATTACCCCCTTGACAGACTATGTTCCACATTGAACGAGTCACTCTATTGACCTGTTGTAATTAGTTCTTCTAGACATTCTTGAATATATTGTGGATTATCATTACTGTCCCATCTCATGTAATCCAAGATATCAGTTCTCAGTTATCCTATGCCCCTAGTGGACATAGGATGACCCTAGACACAAGAGTCGTTGGTGAAGCTAAAACAGGAGTACCCCGCACCCTTCAAGAGCCTCTGGTTCGCACGGGCCATACCGTTACACACTGTATATAACTATGTTTGGTAAATACCTGAAAAAAATAAAAATGTGCCCGTGTCCAAATATATATGGGCCTAAGGCCGCGTACACACGATCAGTCCATCCGATGAGAGCGGTCTGAAGGACCATTTATATCAGTTAACCGATGAAGCTGACTGATGGTCTGATGTGTCTACACACCATCGGTTAAAAAAACGATCGTATCAGAACGCGGTGACGTAAAACACAATGTGCTGAAAAAAACGAAGTTCAATGCTTCCAAGCATGCGTTGACTTGATTCTGAGCATGCGCGGCTTTTTAACCGATGCTTTTGCATACTAACGATCGGTTTTGACCTATCAGTTAGGCGTCCATCGGTTACATTTTAAAGTAGGGTTGTCCCGATACCGATACTAGTATTGGTATCGGGACCGATGCCAAGTATTTGCGCTAGTACTTGTACTTGTGCAAATACTCCCGATGCCTACATAGAATACTCCCCCCCCCACTGCCGCCGAATCGAAAGCTGTTGCATCGCGCCGCCGCATCGAAAGCCACCGCAAGGGGTTAAACGCCGTGCGGGAACATCACAGCATTAATTTGAATAGCTGTAGTGTTTCCGCACGTATAGACACTCCCCCTTGCTCGGGATTGGATGGGTGATCGTGATCTGTCCAATCCCGAGCAAGGGGGAGTGTCTATACGCGCGGGCTATTCAAATGAATCCTGGTATTTTCTCCATGCGGCTTTCGGCGGCAAAGGTATGGGGGAAATAGCTGAAGGGACATGGGACATGGCTGCATATGTGAGGGACATGGCTAGAGGGACATGACTGAACCGACATTGCTGCATATGTGAGGGACATGGCTAGAGGGACATGGGACATGGCTGCATATGTGAGGGACATGGCTAGAGGGACATGGGACATGGCTGCATATGTGAGGGACATGGCTAGAGGGACATGGGACATGGCTGCATATGTGAGGGACATGGCTAGAGGGACATGGCTGAACGGACATTGCTGCATATGTGAGGGGCATGGCTAGAGGGACATGGGACATGGCTGCATATGTGAGGGACATGGCTAGAGGGACATGGGACATGGCTGCATATGTGAGGGACATGGCTAGAGGGACATGGCTGAACGGACATTGCTGCATATGTGAGGGACATGGCTAGAGCAGTGTTTCTCAATTCCAGTCCTCACGCCCCCCCAACAGGTCATGTTTTCAGGATTTCCCTCAGATGAAAAGGCTGTGGGAATTACTAAGGCAGTGAAACTGATCAAATGACCTGTGCAAAATAATGGAAATCCTGAAAACCTGACCTGTTGGGGGGGCGTGAGGACTGGAATTGAGAAACACTGGGCTAGAGGGACATGGGACATGGCTGCATATGTGAGAGACATGGCTAGAGGGACATGGCTGAAAGGACATTGCTGCATATGTGAGGGACATGGCTAGAGGGACATGGCTGGAGGGACATGGCTGAATATGTGGGGGACATGGCTGGGGGGACATGGCTGCATTTGGGGACACATGTAAAAAAAAGTATCGGTATTCGGTATCGGCGACTACTTGAAAAAAAGTATCGGTACTTGTACTCCGTCCTAAAAAAGTGGTATCGGGACAACCCTATTTTAAAGCAAGTTCTCTTTTTTTTTGACCGAAGGATAACTGACCGATGGGGCCCACACACGATCGGTGTGGACCGATGAAACGGACCTTCAGTCCGTTTTCATCGTCTTTGACCGATCGTGTGTACGCGGCCTTACTGTATATATTTTTTTTTGTTTTTAGGTTTTGCGCCTTTCAAAAAGTCGTCCTTTTGCCAAATTCCTGAAATATTTTCAGACTCTCAAACTTCTCTTAAAGTTTTTTCGATTTGCAAAGTCAACAAGCCCCCGGCCGCCGCATTTTTGTTGTTGTTTTGTTTGTGAGTTTACAAATGTACATCGCCTTTTGTCTTTAACACTTTAATCCCGTAATTTCCTCCCCAGCAACTCAATTTTCTAGTCATTAGTTTCCCAGCGCATCAACAACAAACAACAAAGTCCGGCGCCCGCCGCGGTTTTGCACAGAGCCACGGGCGTGTAATAACAAGGACGCCACTTTGACAAGCCGCCGCTTCCGAAACGTTCCCTAGAAGCTACATGTTATTGCTTGGGTGTAAGCGCTATTTGATTAAATCCCCCCGCCCTCTCCCCCCCCCTCCTCTAAATGAGGTTTTATTAATTCCCAAAATGGTAAATCTCCCTTCAGAAAGGGTTAGAGGAAGAAGTCTAAAAACAAAAATAATTTATTCTTGAACGCGCAAAACACTAAACAGATCAAAGCCAGACAAATAACTAAAGTGTAGACCTGGTTAGAAATGTGCAGTCCTTATAGAGATGTGACCCCGCCCCCCCGTGTATAATGATAGGAAACTGGAAGTGATGTCAGTAGGGATGAGCTTTATGTGCGACTTAAACATTGGCTGTTCGCCCGTTCGGCGAACAGCGAACAATTTAGGGTGTTCGCGGCAAATTTGAAAAGCCGCGGAACACCCTATAAAAGTCTATGGGAGAAATCTAAAGTGCTAATTTTAAAGGCTAATATGCAAGTTATTGTCATAAAAAGTGTTTGGGGACCCGGGTCCTGCCCCAGGGGAGTGTTTGGGGACCCGGGTCCTGCCCCAGGGGAGTGTTTGGGGACCTGGATCCTGCCCCAGGGGAGTGTTTGGGGACCCAGGTCCTGCCCCAGGGGAGTGTTTGGGGACCCAGGTCCTGCCCCAGGGGAGTGTTTGGGGACCCGGGTCCTGCCCCAGGGGAGTGTTTGGGGACCCGGGTCCTGCCCCAGGAGAGTGTTTAGGGACCCGGGTCCTGCCCCAGGGGGCATGTATCAATGCAAAAAAAAGTTTTAAAAACGTACGTTTTTCCGGGAGCAGTGATTTTAATTAGGGTTATCCCGATACCGATACCAGTATCGGTATCGGGACCGATACTAAGCATTTGCAGGAGTACTTGTACTCCCGAAAATGCCCCCGATGCCTGACCGAATACTCAGCTGCATCTATGGGGGGACATGGCTGCATTTATGGGGGGACATGGCTGCATCTATGGGGGGACATGGCTGCATCTATGGGGGGACATGGCTGCATCTGTGGGGGGACGTGGCTGCATATGTGGGGGGACATGGCTGCATATGTGGGGGACATGGCTGCATCTATGGGGGGACATGGCTGCATATATGGGGGGACATGGCTGCATATGTGGGGGGACATGGCTGCATATATGGGGGGACATGGCTGCATATGTGGGGGGACATGGCTGCATATGTGGGGGGACATGGCTGCATATATGGGGGACATAGCTGCATATATGGGGGACATGGCTGCATGTGGGGGGACATGGCTGCATATGTGGGGGGACATAGCTGCATATGTGGGGGACATGGCTGCATATATGGGGGACATGGCTGCATATGTGGGGGACATGGCTGCATTTGGGGACACATTTAAAAAAAAGTATCGGTATTCGGTATCGGCGAGTACTTGAAAAAAATATCGGTACTTGTACTCGGTCCTAAAAAAGTGGTATCGGGACAACCCTAATTTTAATAATGCTTAAAGTGAAACAATAAAAGTGAAATATTCCTTAAAATGTTGTACCTGGGGGGGGGGGTCTATAGAATGCCTGTTAAGTAGCGCATGTTTCCAGTGTTTAGAACTGTCCCTGCACAAAGTGTCATTTCTAAAGGAAGAAAAGTCATAAGTCATTTAAAACTGATCACGGCTATTCATGAATTGTCAGGTCCCGGCAATACAGATCAAGGTCATTGAAAAAAAACAGCAGGGGCCCCCCCTCCAGTCCATTACCAGGCCCTTTGGGTCTGGTATGAATATTAAGGGGAACCAAAATAAAAAAGTGTGGGAGTCCCCCCAAATTCCATATCAGGCCCTTAAGGTCTGACATGGAATTTAAGGGGAGCCCCACACCAAAATTTAAAAAAAGGCAGTGGAGTCCCCCCCAAAATCCATACCAGACCTTTATCCGAGCACGCAACCTGGCAGGCCACATGAAAAGAGGGGAGGAAAAGAGAGCGCCCCCCCCTCCTGAACCGTACCAGGCCACATGCCCTCAACATGGAGAAGATGTCTCCATGTTATTGGGGACAAGGGCCTCATCCCCACAACCCTTGCCCGGTGGTTGTGGGGGTCTGCGGGCGGGGGGCTTATCAGAATCTGGAAGCCTCCTTTAACAAAGGGGACACTTAGGGGGGCAGAATCTGGGGTTCCCAAAGCTCTAATCAGGTGCTTGCCGTACACTGGCAGAATTTGATGGGCACAGAAGCGGCAATTGATGGGCACACTGGCAGCAATTGATGGGCACACTGGCAGCAATTGATGGGCATACTGGCTGCGTTTGATAGCACACTGGCTGCGTTTGAAGGGGACAGTGGCTGCGTTTGATGGGCTTGGAAGTGAGGCAGGCTGAGCTGAGCTGCTGAGTCACTGTTAGGAGGAGGTGCAGGGTAAGCTGAACTGTTGAGTCACTGCTAGGATGGGGAGCTGAGCTGCTGAGACACTGCTGGTAGGGAGGGGAAGGGATACCTATGCAGAAAGGCTGCTGGAAGGAGGCAGGGTGAGCTGAGCTGCTGAGTCACTGTTAGGAGGAGGTGCAGGGTAAGCTGAACTGTTGAGTTACTGCTAGGATGGGGAGCTGAGCTGCTGAGACACTGCTGGTAGGGAGGGGAAGGGATACCTATGCAGAAAGGCTGCTGGGAAGGGAGGCAGGGTGAGCTGAGCTGCTGAGTCACTGTTAGGAGGAGGTGCAGGGTAAGTTGAACTGTTGAGTCACTGCTAGGATGGGGAGCTGAGCTGCTGAGACACTGCTGGTAGGGAGGGGAAGGGATACCTATGCAGAAAGGCTGCTGGGAAGGGAGGCAGGGTGAGCTGAGCTGCTGAGTCACTGGTGGGAGGGGAATTAGGGTAAGCTGAGCTGCTGAGTCACTGCTGGGAGGGGAGCTGAGCTGCTGAGACACTGCTGGTAAGAGGAGGAAGGATAGCTAAACAGAATCACTGCTAGGAAGGAGAGCAGGGTGAAGTAAGCTGCTAAATAATTGCTGGATTTGAGAAGAAGAGATATCTGAGCAGACTCTCTGTTAGGAGGGTGGAGCAATGGGAGCTGAGTCACTTCTGGGAGGAGGAAGCTGCTGAGTCACTACTGGGAGGGGGTAAGTCTAAACTAAGTTGATTTGAACAACTTCAGTGCATTTGCTGTGAACTCTGAGAATGAATTGCTCCACAGTGCCCATTTGGTGAAGTGTTGCTGATCATGTACATGCATCTTTGTCTGATGTGCATTCAATCGCCTATGAAATGCAGGTCAGAAAATCGCCATTTTTTTTTTTTGCAGCCAAAAAATATCTTTCATCAATTATCCAGACGACTTCTGTTCCAGCCGGAGCGAAGTTCTCGAAGACGCCGTGGAGATGACCCAACATACAGCCCCAGATGAAAGTGAGACGGTTTATTCAGGAAGGATGAATTATTAAAGCTCTGAGCCGCAGCCGCCGCCGTGGCGGTCTTCCCGTCTCTTTTTATAAAGGGTCAGTGAAGGTGGTCAACCGTCTCATCTCCAGCGAGGATCGAAATAACAATGCAGAGAGTCGGCCTTCTGCCCCGTCGGCTCTTCTCACCATAGAAGTCCTTCGGCTGGGATAACGACCCCGAAGGACGTGATTGGCGGCTACAGACATCAGACAAAAACAATCTTCTTAACTTTCGTCAATCGAACGACCTTCCTAAGCAGAGAAAAGTCTGCCCCAAACTTGTCAGAAGGATTTTCGTGGTCGTCTCCGAATTTCTGCAGACAGCAGCTGCCGGCCCAGATAGTCTGCAGACCCGAAGGTGGAGAGATGACTCCATATTATTGACCATGGTAGAGAGGGAACTCCACATTAAGGGCAAAGGTGGAGAGACGGCTCTATATTATTGGCCATGGTAGAGAAGCCACCCCATATCAAGGGCCAAGGTGGAGAGACAACTCCTTATTAAAGGTCATAGCTTTGGAATAGGATGTCTAACAAGCTCATATACTGTAGGTGTGATGCTCTGTCCACAAACTCCATAGGTAACTCCATATAAAGGGCCAAGGTGGAGAGACGACTCCATATTAATGGTTTAGGTAGAGAGGCCATTCCATATGAAGGGACTAGGTGGAGAGACAACTCCATATTATTGGTCATGGTAGAGTGGCAACCCCATATTAAGGGCCAAGGTGGAGAGACGACTTCATATTAATGGTCATGGCTTTGGAATTGGATGTTTAACAAGCGCATACAGTTTACTGTAGGTGTGATGCTCAGGTGTCCACAAACTCCGTAGGTAACACCATATCAAGGGCCAAGGTGGAGAGACAACTCCATATTAATGGTTTAGGTAGAGAGGCCATCCCATATCAAGGGTCAAGGTGGAGAAACAACTCCATATTAATGGTTTAGGAGTAGAGGCCACCCCTTATCAAGGGCCAAGGTGGAGAGACGACTCCATATTAATGGTCTCGGTAGAGAGGCCATCCCATATCAAGGGTCAAGGTGGAGAGACAACTCCATATTAATGGTTTAGGTAGAGAGGCCACCCCATATCAAGGGCCAAGGTGGAGAGACGACTCCATATTAATGGTCTCGGTAGAGAGGCCATCCCATATCAAGGGTCAAGGTGGAGAGACAACTCCATATTAATGGTTTAGGTAGAGAGGCCACCCCATATCAAGGGCCAAGGTGGAGAGACAACTCCATTTTAATGTTCATGGTAGAGAGGCCATCCCATATCAAGTGCCAAGGTGGAGAGACAACTTCATATTAATGGTTTAGGTAGGGAGGCCATCCCATATCAAGGGCCAAGGTGGAGAGACAACTCTTTATTAATGGTCATGACTTTGGAATAGGATGTCTAACAAGAGCTTACAGTATACTGTAGGTGTGAGGCTCAGGTGTCCACAAACTCCATAGGTAACCCCATATCAAGGGACAAGGTGGGAAGACAACTCCATATAATTGGTCATGGTAGAGAGGCAACCCAATATTAAGGGCCAAGGTGGAGAGACGACTCCATATTAATGGTCTCGGTAGAGAGGCAACTCTATATCAAAGGCCAAATTGGAGAGACAACTCCATGTTAATGGCCATCATTTTGGAATGTCCAACAATCTTATATGGCTGTGACGATCCACGTACTTTCGGCGCTGTAGTGTAACAGGTTCATTTAGCATCTGGTACTTCACTTTATTAGAACCAGAAATTTCTCAGATTTGCATAGAGCAAACAAATGCATAACCCAGAAAAGAAAAGCATGCAGCTGTGCTCGGAGAAGGACCGCCATGTGTTTATGCGCTGTGCGTTATGTTGATAAACTGAATGATGAAACTTTCCGGGATCTGGTCTACAAAGGATTAGCGCAGTACAAGATGGCTCACGCTCTCATGGCTTGTGTGTCAGGGAATGCTCAGACATGCCAGAGAAGCTGTTTGACACTCCGGATGACTGATTTGTTTGTCACACGCCTCCGCTGAAAATAACCCGATGTGCAGAGGATCTCAACACACGCCGAACCCAACTAAAGTTACACACAGCCGCCACCATCTGTCAGATCCGTATACGGTACACCTGCTAGACCTCCACAGACAACGCATGCACTTGTTTGCCAATTAGGCTCAGACCCACCACTGAACGATGACTGCGGGTTGTTTGTTTCTGCAAATCAAAGTTATTGTGTGCTCGTTGTTTTCGTAAACTTGAGGAGCAGATGAGGCTTTCTAGTCTGTCCAGGCAGATTTTCGAGACGCGGCCTCTGCCTATCGTCAATTTTCGGTAAATTGCTTTGTACAAATACGCTTTTACGGCAATCGCGGCTTACAATAATTACAATTAAAAAAGGTAAATGAACGCAATTACGCTCTTCACGTTCCCCATTTACTAAATCACATTATGTGGGTCAAGGCGCCAAAAAGCCATTTATGCCGACAAGTACTTCAAATCTAAAACCAATTAATAAAATCTCATAAAAGTTTCACCACGTTATCGTTATTTCAAGTTGTTTCAAACCTTTTTTTTTTAATCTGAAGGTAGAACAATCCCTGGTGATCCTGCCAAGAAGGATTCAGACACTTCTTGTTCAACACTTCTTCTCGGGCGTCCAACTGTGCTCCTGCATTGTCGCCCAGTCACATGAGCCCTGGCCCTGGTGGTGACTAGAAGTGGCCGTAGCGACACATCTTGCACAGGCATGGTCCACTGATGTAACGGCAGATAGCTGGCCCAGGGCATTGATGATCCAATGGATCCCTAACTGATTTTGTTTGTAGCTGAGGGCGTAAAATGGCAACTGTTTAAGAACAAGATCATGGGTTCAAAACCCTAGTGTAGCTTGGACGGTTTCTAGATTAGGCTTCTCTGCTGCCTGCCCTGACCTCAGACTGTTTCTGGATTACACTTCTCTGGTTTCTGCCCTGACTTTGGATGGTTTCTAGATTAGGCTTCTCTGCTGCCTGTCCTGACCTCGGACTGTTTCTGGATTACACTTCTCTGGTTTCTGCCCTGACTTTGGACGGTTTCTAGATTAGGCTTCTCTGCTGCCTGTCCTGACCTCGGACTGTTTCTGGATTACACTTCTCTGGTTTCTGCCCTGACTTTGGATGGTTTCTAGATTAGGCTTCTCTGCTGCCTGTCCTGACCTCGGACTGTTTCTGGATTACACTTCTCTGGTTTCTGCCCTGACTTTGGATGGTTTCTAGATTAGGCTTCTCTGCTGCCTGTCCTGACCTCGGACTGTTTCTGGATTACACTTCTCTGGTTTCTGCCCTGACTTTGGATGGTTTCTAGATTAGGCTTCTCTGCTGCCTGTCCTGACCTCGGACTGTTTCTGGATTACACTTCTCTGGTTTCTGCCCTGACTTTGGACGGTTTCTAGATTAGGCTTCTCTGCTGCCTGTCCTGACCTCGGACTGTTTCTGGATTACACTTCTCTGGTTTCTGCCCTGACTTTGGACGGTTTCTAGATTAGGCTTCTCTGCTGCCTGTCCTGACCTCGGACTGTTTCTGGATTACACTTCTCTGGTTTCTGCCCTGACTTTGGATGGTTTCTAGATTAGGCTTCTCTGCTGCCTGCCCTGACCTCGGACTGTTTCTGGATTACACTTCTCTGGTTTCTGCCCTGACTTTGGATGGTTTCTAGATTAGGTTTCTCTGCTACCTGTTCTGACCTCAGATTGTTTCTGGATAATGCTTCTCTGCTGCCTGCCCTGACCTCAGACCAGGGGAGGACTGGCAGCCTTAGGCCTGGGGGGCAAGTGCAGTCAAGTGGGCCACCGAACCACAAATTAGCTCGCCATCCATGTCCACATGGTTTTATAATGGATGGTTGATGTTATGAAGCAAGACAAATATGATACAATGTAGTAATTAAAAAAGTGCAGATCGTGCCTGTTAATGCATCTTGATCAGTGCCCATCAGTGCAGCCTGATCATTGTCCATTAATGCAGTGCAAACACCTTCACCTTCTTCTTTATCACTGCCCCCTCAGTTGTTGTTCCCCTGTATCACCTTCAAATTTCTCACTTGTCAGCTTCATGTATTACTGTCCCCCCGACCCCCACTTGTTGGCTTTGTGTATTACTGTGACAGTAATAAATTAGGCTGACAAGTGGGGGACAGCAGTGGCGGCAGGTGCTTAAAATTGCCACCACTGTGCCATCAAACGCAGCCACTGTACCCATCAATTGCTGACACTGTGCCCATCAATTGCTGCCAGTGGTCCCTTTAATTTTCGCTACTGTGCCCCATCAGATGCTGCCAGTCTGACAATCAATTGTCGCTACTGTACCCCATCAGATGCTGCCAGTGTGCCCATCAATTCCCGCTACTGTGCCAAATGCTGCCAGTGTTCCAATCAATTACCACTACTGTGCCCCATCAGATGCTGCCAATGTGCCTATCAATTGCCGCTACTGTGCCACATCAGATACTGCCAATGTGCCATCAAACGCAGCCACTGTACCCATCAATTGCTGACACTGTGCCCATCAATTGCCACCAGTGTGCCCCATCAAATGCTGCAAGTGGTCCAGTCAATTGCTGCTACTGTGCCCCATCAGATACTGCCACTGTGCCACATCAGATGCTGCCAGTGTGCCCATCAATTGTCGCTACTGTGCCCCATTAGATGCTGCTACTGTGCCTTTAAACGCAGCCACTGTACCCATCAATTGCTGACACTGTGCCCATCAATTGCTGCCGCTGTGCCCCATCAGAATTCCAGTGTGCCAATCAATTGCCGCTACTGTACCCATGATCAAATGCTGCCAGTGTGAGTGTGCCCATCAATTGCCGCTACTGTGCCCCATCAGAGTGCCAGTGTGCCAATCAATTGCCACTACTGTGCCCATCAAATGCTGCCAGTGCCAGTGCGAGTGTGCCCATCAATTGCTGCGACTGACACTGTGCCCCATCAGAAGCTGCTATTTGTCATCTGATCATCACCAGTTCCGTTTGCTTTGCTAATCTTTTAATCTGGACTGTCACTCTGGTCTGATGAGGCAGACTTCAACCAGCGCCGGTCTTCTGCTCTTCTTGGTTATTTCCCTGGTCCGGGCACAGGCAGGCAGTCGGGCGGGAGGAGGAGCCTGGAGGTCGAATGTCGTGCATACCCGGGCTGCAGCATGAAATGCACTGTGGCCTGTGGGCGGGAGGTCGGGACGGTTCGGGAACTGCTGAACCGAGCCAGTGGATCTTAGGGGCCACATGACCTTCCTACAGGGCCAGCCTTAGGTGTTCAATCCTGTGGCGCCCCCCCCCCCCCAGACCGCTACACACTAAACTACCCACAGACCACTACACAATACACACTGACCGCTACACAATACACTACCTACAGACCGCTACACAAACTGCCCACAGACCGCTACACAAACTGCCCACAGACCGCTACACAATACACTACCTACAGACCGCTACACAAACTGCCCACTGACCGCTACACAATACACTACCCACAGACCGCTACACAAACTGCCCACAGACCGCTACACAATACACTACCTACAGACCGCTACACAAACTGCCCACAGACCGCTACACAAACTGCCCACAGACCGCTACACAATACACTACCTACAGACCGCTACACAAACTGCCCACAGACCGCTACACAAACTGCCCACAGACCGCTACACAACACACTACCTACACGTACACTACACAACGCCACCACACAAACACCACCGCTACACACACCACCTACAGACCGCTACACAAACTGCCCACTGACCGCTACACAATACACTACCCACAGACCGCTACACAAACTGCCCACAGACCGCTACACAAACTGCCCACTGACCGCTACACAATACACTACCCACAGACCGCTACACAAACTGCCCACTGACCGCTACACAATACACTACCCACTGACCGCTACACAATACACTACCCACAGACCGCTACACAATACACTACCCACAGACCACTACACAAAATGCCCACTGACCGCTACACAATACACTACCCACAGACCGCTACACAATACACACTGACCGCTACACAATACACCTACACAGACCACTACACAAAATCCCACTGACCGCTACACAATACACTACCCACAGACCGCTACACAATACACTACCCACAGACACTACACAAAATGCCCACTGACCGCTACACAATACACTACCCACAGACCGCTACACAATACACTACCCACAGACACTACACAAAATGCCCACTGACCGCTACACAATACACTACCCACAGACCGCTACACAATACACTACCCACAGACCGCTACACAATACACTACCCACTGACCGCTACACAATACACACTGACCGCTACACAATACACTACACACAGACCACTACACAAAATGCCCACAGACCGCTACACAATACACTACCCACAGACCGCTACACAATACACTACCCACAGACCTACACAATACACTACCCACAGACCTACACAATACACACTGACCGCTACACAATACGCTACCCACAGACCGCTACACAATACACACTGACACTACTGCATTGGTGCCTTTTACTATAGAGGCATTGGTGGACTACAAGGCCCAGCATTTTACTATAGGGGGCTCTGGTGGACTACAAGGCCCAGCATTTTACTATAGGTGGCTCTGGTGGACTACAAGGCCCAGCATGTTACTATAGGAGGCATTGGTGGACTACAACGACCAGCATTTTAGTCCCACCAGAGCCCCCTATACTAAAATGCTGGGCCTTGTAGTCCACCAATGCCTCCTATAGTAAAATTCTGGGCCTTGTAGTCCACCAGAGCCCACCATAGTAAAATGCTGGGCCTTGTAGTCCACCAATGCCTCCTATAGTAAAATTTTGGGGCCTTGTAGTCCACCAGAGCCCACCATAGTAAAATGATGGGCCTTGTAGTCCTCCAATGCCTCCTATAGTAAAAGGCCCAGCATTTTACTATGGAGGCATCACACGTTACACACTGACTTTCTGGTGACATAGAGGAGGAGGGGTAAGCTGACCTGACAGATGAGCCCTCAGCAGACACACATCGGGAGGCAGGACTCCAGGAGCAAGCAGGCACGATCAACGAATCCACAGTGCAGCCCCGCCCCGCACATGACCAGCACCAGCTCAGCATGGCCATTCACAGACCCCCATGCCTGCTTCCCAGAATGCCCCGCCCCGCACATCGCACATGGCCCGATCGGCCAATCACAGAGCACCCCTAAGGCCGGCCCTGGCTTCCTACAACTCCCACAATGCAGCGTGGCAGCAGCCAGCCAATCGGCGGCCGTTGCTGCCGAGTTTTAGCAAAAACCGCTACACAATACACTACCCACAGACCGCTACACAAACTGCCCACTGACCGCTACACAATACACTACCCACTGACCGCTACACAATACACTACCCACTGACCGCTACACAATACACTACCCACTGACCGCTACACAATACACTACCCACAGACCGCTACACAATACACTACCCACAGACCACTACACAAAATGCCCAGATCCTTCTCCACTACAGATCCCCCCAGATCCTTCTCCACTACAGATCCCCCCAGATCCTTCTCCACTACAGATCCTCCCAGATCCTTCTCCACTACAGATCCCCCCAGATCCTTCTCCACTACAGAACATTATGTAATACAGAACATTATGTGTGGCCCACTGGGGGATGTCAAGGCCCCCCAACACGAGGTCTCCTACATTAAGACAGTTTTCCACCACAAGTTTTGACCCTCGTCCAAAGATAGCAAAGCTACAAAACTTTGAATTTGGCCTAATCACCAGAATTATGTGTGGCCCCCTGGGGATGTCAAGCCCCCCCAAACTGAGGCCTCCTACATCAAGGCAGTTGACCACCACTAATGTTGACCCTTGTCCAAAGACGGGCAAACCACCAATGTTTTATTTAGACCAATCGCCAGAATGATTTGTAAATATAGAACATTATGTGTGGCCCTCTGGGGATGTCAATGCCCCCAACATGAGGCCACCTACAGTGCATCAAGGCAGTTGACCACCACAAATTTTGACCCTTGTCCAAAAATGGGAAAACCACCAATGTTTTAATTTGGCCAAATCTCCAGAAATATTTGTAATACAGAATGTTATGTGTGGCCCTCTGGGGATGTCAAGGCCTCCTACATCAAGGCAGTTGACCACCACAAATTTTGACTCTTATCCAAAGATGGGCGAACCACCAATGTGGTTTAATTTGGCCAAATCACCAGAAAGATTTGTAATACAGAACGTTATGTATGGCACACTCAGGATGTCAAGGACCCTCCTATATCAAAGAATTTTACCACCACTCATTTTGACCCTTGTCCAACGATGGACAAACCAGCAACCTTTGAATTTGCCCCAATCGCCAGAAATCTTTGTGATACAGAACACCGAGCTTGTCCTATTAACATTAGGAAATGAGTTTATTGCCGTAATAGGATTGCTCGGGGACCCAAACGCCGAGGAGGTGAAGCCACCTGAACAAACTTCAAGTTACGAGGCTAAATTTATACATCCATAAAGTCAGAGGAGCCGCCCGGAGGTAAAAGGCCGAGCATTGCCGAAGACGAGATAAGATCTCCTTTATGTCTTAATGAGGGATTGGGTTTTATAGAGTCAGAGGTGTCTCTCAGCCATGGAAAACTAAGATAAAGAAGAAGGCCGCAGAAGGGTTATTCCACTATTACGTCTAGAGAAGGCACCTCTATTGAAGTTTATGTTATTTATAACCCAATAACGCTCCATCTACCTCTCGCTGTAAAGACGCCGGGTTCTTTAGTGGTAAAACGCCCGGCGCCCATTTGTTTTTATTATTACGCACTGTGACATTGTACCGAGCTCTAATAAGAAGCCAATATCAGAACCTACGGGACTGTTACCGGCCTAACCGCCCTCGTAAATTACCAAGGAACCACTTTTTGCCAAGTAATATCCTTTGGGCTGAGCATGAAGAAGTACGTACTTAGTCAGGCAGTAAATGAAAAGTGCCTAAGATATCGAATCATTCTGGATAATGCCATAAATTTTGGGACAGTTCTATTGTTAGACGGGTTCAGTGAGTGACCTGTTCTCTGTAGCCGAGAGAGAAGCCATTGTGTAAGTAATATCCATCCGGTGATAACCGGGAGTGTACGGCATAACCTTCACAGACCGGGCCGTATGGAGTTAGGGAGGCTAACTGGGATTTTTTTTTGCTTAGACGTCTATGGGGGCCCAATACCTACTGGGGCCCCGTTTGTCTGCATTGGCTTATTTCTGGAAAAGGTGTACTTAGCCTTCTAAGCGGGGGCCGTCTTTAATATTGATTGACCCTGCGTTTACACTGACCACTAATGTAATAGGGGTTTACACTGACCACTAATGTAATAGGGGTTTAGGCTGACCACTAATGTAATAGGGGCTCCCAACTTTGTGGGAGGAGTTTGCTAACGGCCCCTTCCTGTTCCAACATGACTGCCCACCAGTGCACAAAGCAAGATCCAAAAAGACTTGGATGAGCAAAGTTGGGAGCATGAAATTGTCCAAAATGTCTTGGTATGTTGACGCCTTCAGAGTTGCCTTCACTGGAACTAAGGGGGCCAAACCCAACCCCTGAGAAACAACCCCACACCATAATCCCCCCCTCCCCCACACCATAATCCCCCCTCCACCAAATGATTTGGACCAGTGCACAAATCAAGGTCCATAAAGACATGGAGGAGCGAGTTTGGGGTGGAGGAACTTGACTGGCCTGACCTCAACCCTATGGAACACCTTTGGGATGAATTAGACTGGCCATACACCTATAGATTATCTGCAGATTTTCTATGGCCAGATGGAAAAAGTGGAACGGATTCCTCCATCTACGCCAGGGGTCTCCAAACTGTGGCCCGAGGGCCGGATGTGGCCCTTTGCTACCCTTTATCTGGCCCTTGGGCACTATTCCTCCCACTGACTCAACAATGGGGCCCTATTTCTTCCACTGATACAAATGATGGGATACTATTCCTCCTACTAAGAGGGACACTAACCCTCCTATTGACCACCAACCCTGAGGCCATATTTATTCTCACTGATGCCGGGCCCTGGACATTTCTACCCCCGCTAGCCACAATCTGGCCCTCCTAAAGTCTGAAGAACAATAAACTGGCCCTTTGTTTGAGAAGGTTGGAGACCCCTGATCTACGCTGAACTGTGTGGATGGAGGAATCTCCCACTTGGCCCAAGCTTCCATATCTTGCTAGTCGGCCCCGCTGGCTCTCACAATACCTGAACATTCTGATTGGGTGCCCGCATTGTTTAGATTGAGAGCCAGTGGGGCCGTCTAGCAAGATATGGAAGCTTGGGCCAAGCGGGAGGTTCCTCCATCCACACAGTTCAGCGTAGATGGAGAAATCCGTTCCACTTTTTTCATCTAACCATAGAAAATCTGCACGCTCGAGACCCGGTCCGAAGCTCCGTGACCGCGCCCGCGGGACTCACGGACCCGATCCCCGCTGGTGTCCCGCGATTGGTCCCCGGAGCTGAAGAATGGGGAGAGGTGAGTGTAAACAAACCTTCCCCGTTCTTCTCTGTGGCAGTGTCAGTGATCGTCTGTTCCCTGATATAGGGAAAGGCGATCAATGATGTCACACGTCCAGCCCCGCCCCCTACAGTTAGAAACACACATGTGGTCACACGTAACCCCTACAGCGCCCATTGTAATTTTCACAGTAATCAGGGCATTTTTATAGCACTTTTCGCTGTGAAAATGACAATGGTCCCAAAAATGTGTCAAAATTGTCCGATGTGTCCGCCATAATGTCGCAGTCACGTAAAAAAATCGCTGATCGCCGCCATTAGTAGTAAAAAAATAATTATAATATTTAAACTGCCATAAAACTATCCCCTATTTTGTAGACGCTATAACTTTTGCGCAAACCAATCGATAAACGCTTATTTTTTTTTTTACCAAAAATATGTAGAAGAATACGTATCGGCTTAAACTGAGGGAATTTTTTTTTTTTTGGGGGGGGGGGGGGAATTTATTATAACTAAAAGTAAAAAATATTGCATTTTTTTCAAAATTGTCGCTCTATTTGTGTTTATAGCGCAAAAAAAAAAAAAAAAAAAAAACGCAGAGGTGATCAAATACCACCAAAAGAAAGCTCTATTCGTGGGGAAAAAAGGACGCCAATTTTGTTTGGGAGCTGCGTCACACGACCGCGCAATTGTCAGTTAAATCGACCCAGTGCCGAATCGCAAAAAAGGGAGCGGGGTCCTTTACCTGCATAATGGTCTGGGTCTTAAGTGGTTAATTTAAATACAAACAAATGAAATGGATCTGGCGATACATTGTATTTTTTTATTTTCGATACATTTTTTATTGAAGATTTTATGTTGTATTTTAATGCGCTCTCCAGTCTCTCTTCATGTCGGGATATAAGTCTCAGTCTCAGATATAAGACACGAACGCTGGCCGTTCGTCTGGGTCTCGGGATCCTTGGAGGTGACCTCTGATTCATCCAGAGGTCTGCATATTCCAAATTTAGTTTTGCTAAGGAAATAGAAATGTGCGCCAGCGCCGGCGGCCTGCTGTGGTCATCAGTTATGCGTGCGGCGGCGGTGAGGCTCGGTAATGTGCTATCAGTGGAATGAGGTCTCTGCAAAGTGGAAATCCCCGTAACTTCACACGTCTGCAGGAATGAATTCCTGACATGTCACAATACGCCGAGTCCCTAAAACCCCACCTTTTATTTTTCAACGAGCCGCCCCTTGTGCCGCGTGCACGCGCTCGGAATTTCGGATGGGGGCTTTTCATCGGATATTCCGACCTTGCGTACGCCCCATCAGACTTTTTCCGTCTGAATTTCCGACGAACTTAGATAGAGAGCGGGTTCTCTATTTCTCCCGTTTGCCCGGTCAAAAGTCGGACCGCTTGAACGCGGCATAAATCGAAGCTCCAGCGTTAGCAAATATCACGTGTCTTCTTCTTGTATTTCCTCCAGATCTGTGCAGTAATCCAGGGCCGCCATCAGGGGGGGTACAGGCAGTACGCCTGTAAGGGGCCCAGAGGTCCCCAGGGGCCCGGATGGCAACCCCCTTTTTTTTGTAAGGGGCACAGAGGCCCCAGGGCCCGGATGGTAACCCCCCCTTTTTTTATATATTTGTTTTATTATTTTTTATATATATATATTTTTTTTATTAAAGGGCCCCGGATGACAACCCCCCTTTTTTTATATAATTTATATATATATTATTAAAGGGCCCAGAGGTCCCCAGGTCCCCAGATGGAAACCCCCCCTTTTTTTTAAATAAAATGTATTTTTCATTTTTTTTATATATATATATATTATTATTATTAAAGGGCCCCCCAGAGGTGGCTACCCCCTTTTTTATTCTATGTACACAGGAGGTGCACAGGAAGTGACCTCAACCTGATCAAAAAAAGGCGGGAAAATGCCCAGGAGGCACAAAGGAAGTGACCTCAACCTGATGGAAAAGAGCAGGAAAATGCCCAGGAGGCGTACAGGAAGTGACCTCAACCTGATCAAAAAAAGGCAGAAAATGCCCAGGAGGCACAAAGGAAGTGACCTCAAGCTTATGGAAAAGGGCAGGAAAATGCCCAGGAGGCGCACAGGAAGTGACCTCAACCTGATCAAAAAAAGGCGGGAAAATGCCCAGGAGGCACAAAGGAAGTGACCTCAAGCTGATGGAAAAGGGCAGGAAAATGCCCAGGAGGCGCACAGGAAGTGACCTCAACCTGATCAAAAAAAGGCGGGAAAATGCCCAGGAGGCACAAAGGAAGTGACCTCAAGCTGATGGAAAAGGGCAGGAAAATGCTCAGGAGGCGCACAGGAAGTGACCTCAACCTGATCAAAAAAAGGCGGGAAAATGCCCAGGAGGCACAAAGGAAGTGACCTCAAGCTGATGGAAAAGGGCAGGAAAATGCCCAAGAGGGCACAGGAAGTGACCTCAAGCTGATCAAAAAAAGGTGGGAAAATGCCCAGAAGGCACAAAGGAAGTGACCTCAACCTGATGGAAAATGCCCAGAAGGCGCACAGGAAGTGACCTCAGCCTGATCAAAAAAAGGCGTGAAAATGCCCAGAAGGCACAAAGGAAGTGACCTCAACCTGATGGAAAATGCCCAGAAGGCACAAAGGAAGTGACCTCAACCTGATGGAAAAGGGCAGGAAAATGCTCAGGAGGCACAGAGGAAGTGACCTCAACCCGATCAAAAGAAGGCGGGAAAATGCCCAGGAGGCACAAAGGAAGTGACCTCAACCTGATGGAAAAGGGCAGGAAAATGCTCAGGAGGCGCAGAGGAAGTGACCTCAACCTGATCAAAAAAAGGCGGGAAATGCCCAGGAGGCACAAAGGAAATTACCTCAAGCTGATGGAAAAGGGCAGGAATATGCCCAGGAGGCGCACAGGAAGTGACCTCAACCTGATCAAAAAAAAGGCGGGAAAATGCCCAGGAGGCACAAAGGAAGTGACCTCAACCTGATGGAAAAGAGCAGGAAAATGCCCAGGAGGCGTACAGGAAGTGACCTCAACCTGATCAAAAAAAGGCGGGAAAATGCCCAGGAGGCACAAAGGAAGTGACCTCAAGCTTATGGAAAAGGGCAGGAAAATGCCCAGGAGGCGCACAGGAAGTGACCTCAACCTGATCAAAAAAAGGCGGGAAAATGGCCAGAAGGCACAAAGGAAGTGACCTCAACCTGATGGAAAAGGGCAGGAAAATGCTCAGGAGGCGCAGAGGAAGTGACCTCAACCTGATCAAAAAAAGGCGGGAAAATGCCCAGGAGGCACAAAGGAAGTGACCTCAACCTGATGGAAAAGGGCAGGAAAATGCCCAGGAGGGGCACAGGAAGTGACTTCAAACTTCTCTATATAAGCCCAGCCCAGACACTGCCAAATTGCTGGATTATCTTCAGTCCCCTCTTGTTCCTGTGCTCGTGTGTGATCTGTCTGAACTTGTTGTGACCTGGAAACCTACATTGGAATCTCGGATTGCAAGTAACGTGTTTAACAAGCGTTTCACAATACAAGCACTGTATTTAAAAAAAATTGAACTCGGTTTTGCGAGTGTTGTCTCGCAACACGAGCAGGATTCAGGCCAAAGTGGTGTGCAGTTCCGCGTTTGGCCTGAGGCGGGGGGCGCCAGAGCCGAACGAAAGGCCCGTGGACACCTCGGCTGACCTCGAAACGGCTCGGGAATGGAGTCTTTTTGAGGTTTGCCAAGTTTAGCCGAAGAGTCCTCGGGCCTTTCCGGACGTTTCTGAGGCTCTCCAGGCCTCCCCCCCACCTCTGGCCGCCTGCGGTACTGCATGCCATTGAAGTCAATGCAGAACAAATTATTTTTATTTCCATTGACTTCAATGGGGAAACCCGCCAAAGTGCTTTGGATTACGGGCACTCTCCTGGAATGGATTATGCTCGTAATCCGAGGTTCCACTGTTTTGACGACTCTTGATTGCTGCTTACCATTGACCTTGGATTTGTACCTTGACCATTCCTCCATCTTTGCCCCCTTTGTACTCAGCTGCCAGATTGGAACCGACCCCGGCTTGGATCTCGACAATTCTTCTTCTGATTAACCCTTCTGTACTCCATTGCCAGAGCGGACTTGACCTCGGCTCGGATCTTGGACTAAGGCTTGCACGGTGCTCCGCACCCCTGGCACTTGTGCCACTCGGTGTCCACCAAGTCTCTGTCTCCATCTCCAGAGGCTTTATGGACCCGAGGTCAAAGGCAAGCCTCCCCACCCCTTCGGTCTCACCTCAGGTACATGCAGAGGCGTTGCTAGGTGGGTGCGGGGGGTGCCGTCCACACCCAGGTGCCACCCGCAACAGGGGTGACACCATCCCAAGGGTGAGGAAAGCCCTTGCTGACTTAAACATTTTTTTTCTTTCAGCTGAAAAAACCCACCTCCAGCGCCGTGGCCATGGGTGTCCTCCTCCTCCTCTGTCTCTCGCTGCTGCCTGTCACAATCTATTTTCCACCCCAGCTGCACACTGTGCTCTCCAGCTGCTGCCCGGGTGTTCCGTGTATCTGAGCTGCCCGAGCTGGTGCAGTAACGAGCGTGGGGGAGGGGGTGTCAGCTTGTGATGAGGGGGGGTTTTGTCCTACGTTGTGTTGTGACAGGTGGGGGGGCTGTACTACTGATAAAGGGGGGTAGTTGGTCCAGGGGGGCTGTACTACTAATAAAGGGGGTAGTTTGTCCCGGGGGGGTGTACTGATGGAGGGGGTGGTTTGTCCTGGGGGGGCTGTACTCAGGGGTGGACTGACAACCCATGGGGCCCCCGGGCAATAGAAGATTATGGGCCCCTCGGGCTTACAGATGGCCACCATGTCAGGAGGCAGTGCAGAGGCGGGGCAGCTAAAATCTCAGGATTTTCACATCAAAAGCATGTAGGTTTCGGACATATCAGGGACAGATGTAAAAAAACACAGATTTTTACATACTGTCCCTGGTTTTATTGAGCCTGGCAACCTTGATGGGGCCCCCTAGTGGCATGGGGCCCTCGGGCAGTGCCCAAGAGTCACAATGGTCAGTCCGCCCCTGACTGTACTACTGATAAAGGGGGGTAGTTTGTCCTGGGGGGGGTGTACTGATGGAGGGGGTGGCTTGTCCTGGGGGACTGTACTACTGATAAAGGGGGGTAGTTTGTCCTGGGCGGGTGTACTGATGGAGGGGGTGGTTTGTCCTGGGGGGCTGTACTACTGATAAAGGGGGGTAGTTTGTCTTGGGAGAGTGTACTGATGGAGGGGGTAGTTTGTCCTGGGGGGGGGCTGTACTACTGATAAAGGGGGGTAGTTTGTCCTGGGGGGGTGTACTGGTGGAGGGGGTGGTTTGTTCTGGGGGGGCTGTACTACTGATAAAAAGGGGGTAGTTTGTCCTGGGGGGGGCTGATGGAGGGGGTGGTTTGTCCTGGGGGGGCTGTACTACTGATAAAGGGGGTAGTTTGTCCTGGGGGGTGTACTGGTGGAGGGGGTGGTTTGTTCTGGGGGGGCTGTACTACTGATAAAAGGGGGGTAGTTTGTCCTGGGGGGGGGGACTGATGGAGTGGGTGGTTTGTCCTGGGGGGGGCTGTACTACTGATAAAGGGGGTAGTTTGTCCTGGGGAGGTGTACTGATTGAGGGGGTGGTTTGTCCTGGGGGGCTGTACTACTGATAAAGGGGTAGTTTGTCCTGAGGTGGTGTACTGATGGAGGGGGTGGTTTGTCCTGGGGGGCTGTACTATTGATAAAGGGGGGTAGTTTGCCCTGGGGGGGTGTACTGGTGGAGGGGGTGGTTTGTTCTGGGGGGGTGTACTGGTGGAGGGGGTGGTTTGTTCTGGGGGGGCTGAACTACTGATAAAAGGGGGGTAGTTTTTCCTGGGGGTGTACTGATGGAGGGGGTGGTTTGTCCTGAGGGGGGGCTGTACTACTGATAAAGGGGGGTAGTTTGTCCTGGGGGGTGGGTGTAGTGATGGAGGGGGTGGTTTGTTCTGGGGGGCTGTACTACTGATAAAAGGGGGGTAGTTTGTCCTGGGGGGGTGTACTGATGGAGGGGGTGGTTTGTCCTGGGGGGGCTGTACTACTGATAAAGGGGGTAGTTTGTCCTGGGGGGGTTAGTGATGGATGGGGTGGTTTGTTCTGGGGGGCTGTACTACTGATAAAAGGGGGGTAGTTTGTCCTGGGGGGTGTACTGATGGAGGGGGTGGTTTGTCCTGGGGGGGGGCTGTACTACTGATAAAGGGGGGTAGTTTGTCCTGTGGGGTGTACTGATGGAGGGGGTGGTTTGTCCTGGGGGGGCTGTACTACTGATAAAGGGGGGTAGTTTGTCCTGGGGGGGTGTACTGATGGAGGGGGGTTGTCCTGGGGGAAGAGGGCTGTACTAATGGAGGGGGTGCTTTTTCCTGGGGAAGGGGGCTGTACTAATGGAGGGGGCTGCTTTTTCCTGAGGAGGGGTCTGTAATAATGGAGTGGGGTGCTTTTTCCTGGGGGGGGGGTCTGTACTGAGGGGGAGGGGGTAGTATGTACTGAGGGGGGTCTGTACTGATGGAGGGGGTTTATACTTAGTCGGGGGTCTATACTGAGGGAGGGGGGTCTGTACTAAGTGGGGGGGGGGGTCTATACTAAGGAGGACTATACTTTATGGAGGGAGGGTCTGTATTGAGGGGGGACTATACTTTATGGAGGGAGGGTCTGTATTGAGGGGGGACTATACTTGGAAGGGGGTCTGTTCTGAAGGAGGGGGGTCTGTACTGATGGAGGGGGTTTATACTTAGTCGGGGATCTATACTGAGGGAGGGGGGTCTGTACTAACTGGGGGGTGTCTATTCTGAGGAGGACTATACTTTATGGAGGGAGGGTCTGTATTTGAGGGGGTCTGTTCTGAAGGAGGGGGGGTCTGTACGCCATCCTACCTTCCTAGCTGTACCATCACCCGGCCATGAAGGCCAATGTCTGAGTCCTCGGCTCACATTGTCTTGGAATTGAAGGGTTCCAGGAACGGTGCCCCCCCCCGCCCCCCCCATAGGTCCTTGGTGGCTGGTTGGGTTCTGCTGCTGCTGCTCAATGTTTATAAACACATCGAAAAAACACAAATGATGCTAAGAGGAACGAGTGTAAAACAAAAACACTCAACTTTTCCTTCCACCATCGGAAAAATAAAGAGAATTAAGGATTTTTTTTTTCCTGGCATCAGTGCCCCCCCCCCCCCCCCCCTGTAGGGTCAGTTGCACATTCCTGGTACGAATGAACATTGCGATAAGTGCGGCAAAGTCTATGCGTAAGACTCTCCAGATCCAGATGAGGCCACCCCCCCCCCCCCCCGGCACGCAAAGCCTCTTTTGCCGGCACTCTGTTTCCTTTCACCACTTTGCATATCATGCATGTCATAGATGAGAAGAGGGTACAGTGGTGGTGGGGCAGAAGAGCAGGAGGGTACAGCGGTGGGGGAAAATGAGCGGGAGGGGTTCAGAGGTGGGACAGAAGAGCAGGAGGGTACAACGATAGAGAAGATGTGCAGGGAGGTACAGTGGTGGAAGAGAAGAGAAGGGGGTCAGCAGTGTGGCAGATGAGCAGGGGGGGTTCAGTGTTGGGGCAGATGAGCAGGGGGGGTTCAGTGTTGGGACAGATGAGAAGGGGGTTCAGTGGTGGGACAGAAAAGCAGGGGGTAGAGCAGTAAGACAGATGTGAAATTAGTGGGACAGATGAGCAGGGGGTTACAGTGGTGGGGCAGGAGAGCAGGGGGGTACAGAGGTGAGACAGATGTGCTGGAGGTACATTGGTGGGGTAGATGAGAAAGTGGGGGGGGGTTAGTATTGGGGCAGATGTGAAGAGGTTCAGTGATGGGACAGATGAGCAGGGGGTAAAGCAGTGGGGCAGATGTGAAAAGAGGTGTATTAGTGGGACAGATGAGCAGGGGGTTACAGTAATGGGGCAGAAGAGCAGGTGGGGTACAGAGATAAGACATCTGTGCCAGAGGTACATTGGTGGGGCAGATGAAGAAGCGGGTTACTGTGGTGGGGCAGATGGTTCCGTTTTTAGGACAGATGAGAAGGTGATTCAGTAATGAGACAGAAGAGCCTGGTGGAGCAGATATGCAGGGAGGTACAGTGGTGGGGCAAATGAGAAAAGGGGTACATTGACGGAGCAGATGAGCAGGGGGGTTACAGTGGTGGGTCAGAAGAGAAGGGGGTTACAGTGGTGGGGAAAATGAGCAGGGGGGTTCATTATTAGGGCAGATGTGAAGGGGTTCAGTGGGGGGAAAGATGAGCTGTATACCGAGTGCAGAGTTCAGGGGTGCGCTGTGTACAGGGTTTAGAGTTTAGGGGTGTGCTGTGTATAGAGTGCATAGTTCAGGGGTGCTCTGTGTACAGGGTGTAGAGTTTAGGGGTGTGCTGTGTATAGAGTGCAGGGTTGAGGCATGCGCTACACACAGTGTGCAGAGTTCAGGGGTGCACTGTATACAGTGTGCAGAGTTCATGGGTGCGCTGTGTACAGAGTGCAGAGTTCAGGGGTGTGCTGTTTACAGAGTGCAGAGTTCAGGGGTGTGCTGTGTACAGAGTGCATAGTTCAGGGGTGTGATGTGTACAGGGTGTTGAGTTTAGGGGTGTGCTGTGCACAGAGTGCAGAGTTCAGGGGTGCATTGTGTGCAGAGTGCATAGTTCAGGGGTGTGCTGTGCACAGAGTGCAGAGTTCAGGGGTGCGCTGTGTACAGGGTGTAGAGTTTAGGGGTGCGCTGTGTACAGAGTGCAGAGTTCAGGGGTGCACTGTGTACAGGGTGTAGGATTTAGGGGTGCGCTGTGTACAGAGTGCATAGTTCAGGGGTGTGCTGTGCACAGAGTGCAGAGTTCAGGGGTGCATTGTGTGCAGAGTGCATAGTTCAGGGGTGTGCTGTGCACAGAGTGCAGAGTTCAGGGGTGCGATGTGTACAGAGTGCAGAGTTCAGAGGTGCATTGTGTACAGAGTGCAGAGTTCAGGTGTGCGCTGTGTACAGGGTGTAGTGTTTAGGGGTGCGCTGTGTACAGGGTGTAGTGTTTAGGGGTGCGCTGTGTACAGAGTGCAGAGTTCAGGGGTGCACTGTGTACAGGGTGTAGGATTTAGGGGTGCGCTGTGTACAGAGTGCATAGTTCAGGGGTGCGCTGTGTACAGGGTTGCAGGTTCAGGGGTGCGCTGTGTACAGAGTGAATTGTTCAGGAGTGCGCTGTGTACACAGTGCAGATTTCAGGGGTGTGCTGTGTACATGGTGTAGAGTTCAGAGTGCAGAGTTCAGGGGTGCGCTGTGTACAGGGTGTAGAGTTTAGGGGTGTGCTGTGTATAGAGTGCAGGGTTGAGACGTCCGCTACATGCAATGTTTCAGTGGTGAGACAGAAGAGCATGGGGGATACGGCAGTGGAGCAGATGGATGTGCAGGGGGGGGAGGGGTTACAGTGGTGAGACAGAAGAGCAGGGAGGACAGTGATCTGACGTGTGGAGTTGCATGAATTGGGGCCGATCTGAGCATGCTCCAGATCAAAATGTGACCTCCGGCCGTCCTAACAGTCTTGAACAGTTGCACCGGCTCCTCTCCCGACCTAACACGGCCCATAATTCCTGATGGCGGCCCTGGTGCCCATTGTTTTTGTGGGGGGGTTTTTGCTGACACATCTTGAGGGGGGGGGGCAGTTTGGCTTGTCCACCATGGGCTCTAGATGACCTTGTCCCGGGAATGCATGCCCTTGCGGGTGAAGGTCCGCTTTAAGCCGCCCCCTCCCTTGAAAAGTGGATGTGATCTCCGATAAGGAAGGAGCGATGAGACCGCCGGAGATCTCGGAGTCGCCTTAATCTTATCTACCTGTTCCATGAAGTTCCTCTCTCCTCCCTCCCCCATCCCCCGTGTATTCTTCAGCTAATCGTTCTCTTTCATTTTCCATTCCGGCTTCTCATCCGTCTGAGCCGATCGTCCCCCTGATCCCTGCCGATCGACTCTTCATCACCGCGCTCAGGAAAACGCCCGCCGCCCGCAGTCCACGGCGTTCACAGAGAGGGGGCGCCGCGCCAACCTTCCCAAGGCCGGCTACTAAAGGGGAGCTGTCAGGAACTTTACAATGTTACTTTGTATCTCTCTCTCCTGTCTTATCAATGTTTATAAACAATGTTACTTTGTATCTCTCTATCTCCTGTCTGATCAATGTTTATAAACAATGTTACTTTGTATCTCTCTATCTCCTGTCTGATCAATGTTTATAAACAATGTTACTTTGTATCTCTCTATCTCCCGTCTGATCAATGTTTATAAACAATGTTACTTTGTATCTCTCTATCTCCTGTCTGATCAATGTTTATAAACAATGTTACTTTGTATCTCTCTCTCTCCTGTCTGATCAATGTTTATAAACAATGTTACTTTGTATCTATATCTCCCGTCTGATCAATGTTTATAAACAATGTTACTTTGTATCTCTCCATCTCCACTCTGATCAATGTTTATAAACAATGTTACTTTGTACCTCTCTATCTCCCGTCTGATCAATGTTTATAAACAATGTTACTTTGTATCTCTCTATCTCCCGTCTGATCAATGTTTATAAACAATGTTACTTTGTATCTCTCTCTCTCCTGTCTTATCAATGTTTATAAACAATGTTACTTTGTATCTCTCCATATCCCGCTTGATCAATGTTTATAAACAATGTTACTTTGTATCTCTCCATCTCCCGTCTGATCAATGTTTATAAACAATGTTACTTTGTATCTCTATCTCCCACTTGATCAATGTTTATAAACAATGTTACTTTGTATCTCTCTATCTCCCGCTTGATCAATGTTTATAAACAATGTTACTTTGTATCTCTCTCTCCCGTCTGATCAATGTTTATAAACAATGTTACTTTGTATCTCTCTCTCCCGTCTGATCAATGTTTATAAACAATGTTACTTTGTATCTCTCTCTCTCGCCTGATCAATGTTTATAAACACTGTTACTTTGTATCTCTCTATCTCCTGTCTGATCAATGTTTATAAACAATGTTACTTTGTATCTCTCTATCTCCTGTCTGATCAATGTTTATAAACAATGTTACTTTGTATCTCTCTATCTCCTGTCTGATCAATGTTTATAAACAATGTTACTTTGTATCTCTCTATCTCCCGTCTGATCAATGTTTATAAACAATGTTACTTTGTATCTCTCTATCTCCCGTCTGATCAATGTTTATAAACAATGTTACTTTGTATCTCTCTATCTCTCGCCTGATCCATGTTTATAAACAATGTTACTTTGTATCTCTCTATCTCCTGTCTGATCAATGTTTATAAACAATGTTACTTTGTATCTCTCCATCTCCCGTCTGATCAATGTTTATAAACAATGTTACTTTGTATCTCTCTCTCCTGTCTGATCAATGTTTATAAACAATGTTACTTTGTATCTCTCTATCTCCTGTCTGATCAATGTTTATAAACAATGTTACTTTGTATCTCTCTATCTCCCGTCTGATCAATGTTTATAAACAATGTTACTTTGTATCTCTCTCTCCTGTCTGATCAATGTTTATAAACAATGTTACTTTGTATCTCTCTATCTCTCGCCTGATCCATGTTTATAAACAATGTTACTTTGTATCTCTCTAACTCCTGTCTGATCAATGTTTATAAACAATGTTACTTTGTATCTCTCTATCTCCCGTCTGATCAATGTTTATAAACAATGTTACTTTGTATCTCTCTCTCCTGTCTGATCAATGTTTATAAACAATGTTACTTTGTATCTCTCTATCTCTCGCCTGATCCATGTTTATAAACAATGTTACTTTGTATCTCTCTATCTCCTGTCTGATCAATGTTTATAAACAATGTTACTTTGTATCTCTCTATCTCTTGCCTGATCAATGTTTATAAACAATGTTACTTTGTATCTCTCTCTCCCGTCTGATCAATGTTTATAAACAATGTTACTTTGTATCTCTCTCTCCCGTCTGATCAATGTTTATAAACAATGTTACTTTGTATCTCTCTCTCCCGTTTGATCAATGTTTATAAACAATGTTACTTTGTATCTCTCTATCTCTCGCCTGATCAATGTTTATAAACAATGTTACTTTGTATCTCTCTATCTCTCGCCTGATCAATGTTTATAAACAATGTTACTTTGTATCTCTCTATCTCTCGCCTGATCAATGTTTATAAACAATGTTACTTTGTATCTCTCTATCTCCCGTCTGATCAATGTTTATAAACAATGTTACTTTGTATCTCTCTCTCCTGTCTGATCAATGTTTATAAACAATGTTACTTTGTATCTCTCTCTCCTGTCTGATCAATGTTTATAAACAATGTTACTTTGTATCTCTCTATCTCCTGTCTGATCAATGTTTATAGACAATGTTACTTTGTATCTCTCTATCTCCCGTCTGATCAATGTTTATAGACAATGTTACTTTGTATCTCTCTATCTCCTGTCTGATCAATGTTTATAAACAATGTTACTTTGTATCTCTCTCTCCCGTCTGATCAATGTTTATAAACAATGTTACTTTGTATCTCTCTCTCCCGTCTGATCAATGTTTATAAACAATGTTACTTTGTATCTCTCTCTCCCGTTTGATCAATGTTTATAAACAATGTTACTTTGTATCTCTCTATCTCTCGCCTGATCAATGTTTATAAACAATGTTACTTTGTATCTCTCTATCTCTCGCCTGATCAATGTTTATAAACAATGTTACTTTGTATCTCTCTATCTCTCGCCTGATCAATGTTTATAAACAATGTTACTTTGTATCTCTCTATCTCCCGTCTGATCAATGTTTATAAACAATGTTACTTTGTATGTCTCTATCTCCCGTCTGATCAATGTTTATAAACAATGTTACTTTGTATCTCTCTCTCCTGTCTGATCAATGTTTATAAACAATGTTACTTTGTATCTCTCTATCTCCTGTCTGATCAATGTTTATAGACAATGTTACTTTGTATCTCTCTATCTCCCGTCTGATCAATGTTTATAAACAATGTTACTTTGTATCTCTCTCTCCCGTCTGATCAATGTTTATAAACAATGTTACTTTGTATCTCTCTCCTGTCTGATCAATGTTTATAAACAATGTTACTTTGTATCTCTCTCTCCCGTCTGATCAATGTTTATAAACAATGTTACTTTGTATCTCTCCATCTCCCGTCTGATCAATGTTTATAAACAATGTTACTTTGTATCTCTCTATCTCTCGCCTGATCAATGTTTATAAACAATGTTACTTTGTATCTCTCTCTCCCGTCTGATCAATGTTTATAAACAATGTTACTTTGTATCTCTCTATCTCTCGCCTGATCAATGTTTATAAACAATGTTACTTTGTATCTCTCTCTCCTGTCTGATCAATGTTTATAAACAATGTTACTTTGTATCTCTCTATCTCCTGTCTGATCAATGTTTATAAACAATGTTACTTTGTATCTCTCTCTCTCCCGTCTGATCAATGTTTATAAACAATGTTACTTTGTATCTCTCTCTCCTGTCTGATCAATGTTTATAAACAATGTTACTTTGTATCTCTCTATCTCCTGTCTGATCAATGTTTATAAACAATGTTACTTTGTATCTCTCCATCTCTCGCCTGATCAATGTTTATAAACAATGTTACTTTGTATCTCTCCATCTCCCGTCTGATCAATGTTTATAAACAATGTTACTTTGTATCTCTCTATCTCCCGCTTGATCAATGTTTATAAACAATGTTACCTTGTATCTCTCCATCTCCTGTCTGATCAATGTTTATAAACAATGTTACTTTGTATCTCTCTATCTCCCGCTTGATCAATGTTTATAAACAATGTTACTTTGTATCTCTCCATCTCTCGCCTGATCAATGTTTATAAACAATGTTACTTTGTATCTCTCTATCTCCCGCTTGATCAATGTTTATAAACAATGTTACTTTGTATCTCTCCATCTCCTATCTGATCAATGTTTATAAACAATGTTACTTTGTATCTCTCTATCTCTCGCCTGATCAATGTTTATAAACAATGTTACTTTGTATCTCTCTATCTCCCGCTTGATCAATGTTTATAAACAATGTTACTTTGTATCTCTCCATCTCCTATCTGATCAATGTTTATAAACAATGTTACTTTGTATCTCTCTATCTCCCGCTTGATCAATGTTTATAAACAATGTTACTTTGTATCTCTCCATCTCCTATCTGATCAATGTTTATAAACAATGTTACTTTGTATCTCTCTCTCCCGTCTGATCAATGTTTATAAACAATGTTACTTTGTATCTCTCCATCTCCTATCTGATCAATGTTTATAAACAATGTTACTTTGTATCTCTCTATCTCTCGCCTGATCAATGTTTATAAACAATGTTACTTTGTATCTCTCTCTCCTGTCTGATCAATGTTTATAAACAATGTTACTTTGTATCTCTCTATCTCCTGTCTGATCAATGTTTATAAACAATGTTACTTTGTATCTCTCTATCTCTCGCCTGATCAATGTTTATAAACAATGTTACTTTGTATCTCTCTCTCCCGTCTGATCAATGTTTATAAACAATGTTACTTTGTATCTCTCTCTCCTGTCTGATCAATGTTTATAAACAATGTTACTTTGTATCTCTCCATCTCTCGCCTGATCAATGTTTATAAACAATGTTACTTTGTATCTCTCCATCTCCTATCTGATCAATGTTTATAAACAATGTTACTTTGTATCTCCATCTCCCGTCTGATCAATGTTTATAAACAATGTTACTTTGTATCTCTCTATCTCCCGCTTGATCAATGTTTATAAACAATGTTACCTTGTATCTCTCCATCTCCTATCTGATCAATGTTTATAAACAATGTTACTTTGTATCTCTCCATCTCTCGCTTGATCAATGTTTATAAACAATGTTACTTTGTATCTCTCCATCTCCCGTCTGATCAATGTTTATAAACAATGTTACTTTGTATCTCTCTCTCCCGTCTGATCAATGTTTATAAACAATGTTACTTTGTATCTCTCTATCTCCCGTCTGATCAATGTTTATAAACAATGTTACTTTGTATCTCTCCATCTCTCGCCTGATCAATGTTTATAAACAATGTTACTTTGTATCTCTCTATCTCCCGCTTGATCAATGTTTATAAACAATGTTACTTTGTATCTCTCCATCTCCTATCTGATCAATGTTTATAAACAATGTTACTTTGTATCTCTCTATCTCTCGCCTGATCAATGTTTATTAACAATGTTACTTTGTATCTCTCTATCTCTCGCCTGATCAATGTTTATAAACAATGTTACTTTGTATCTCTCTCTCCCGTCTGATCAATGTTTATAAACAATGTTACTTTGTATCTCTCTCTCCTGTCTGATCAATGTTTATAAACAATGTTACTTTGTATCTCTCTATCTCCCGTCTGATCAATGTTTATAAACAATGTTACTTTGTATCTCTCCATCTCTCGCCTGATCAATGTTTATAAACAATGTTACTTTGTATCTCTCCATCTCCCGTCTGATCAATGTTTATAAACACTGTTACTTTGTATCTCTCCATCTCCCACCTGAGCAATGTTTATAAACAAGGTTACATTGTATCTCTCTCTGAACACACAACACACAGCTGGGCCGGTCCTGAAATCTCTTATCTTCTGGATTTAATTACATTAATATTTCAATGAAACCCCCCGGGGAAGGAGGGCGAGGGGCGTTATCGCAGGGAGTGCGGGAAAGTGAAAGCAATTTGTAGAGCAGAATATTATTTGGCTGCTGAACAAAAGCTTCATAATAAAATAAAAATAAAAAGGCCGAATGTGTTTGCTGCTTGCGATACCCATGTGACCCTCTTATCCCAAGATCATGGCCATTCGTTTGGAGTTGCCCCTCTTTCCCAATGGCCACTAATATAGAGTTGCCCCCTTTTCACAATGACCATTAATATGGAGTTGCCCCTCTTTCCCAATGGCCATTATTATGGGGTTGCCCCTCTTTCCCAATGGCCACTAATATAGAGTTGCCCCCTTTTCCCAATGGCCATTATTATGGGGTTGCCCCTTCACCCCAATGACCATAATTATGGAGTTGCCCCTCTTTCCCAATGGCCATTAATATAGAGTTGCCCCCTTTTCACAATGACCATTGATATGGAGTTGCCCCTTCACCCCAATGACCATTATTATGGGGTTTCCCCTCTTTCCCAATGGTCATTATTATGGGGTTGCCCCTCTTTCCCAATGGCCATTATTATGGGGTTGCCCCTCTTTCCCAATGGCCATTAATATGGAGTTGCCCCTTTCTCCCAGTTACCCTTGAAATGGAGTTTGCCTCCTCGACCCCCCCCCCCCATGGCCATTATTATGAAGTTGCCCCTTTTACCCAATAGCCATTAATATGGGGTTGCCTCTCTTTCCAAATTGCCATTAATATGGAGTTGCCCCTTTTTACCAATGGCTATTAATATGGAGTTGCCCCTTCACCCCAATGACCATTAATATGGAGTTGCCCCTTCACCCCAATGACCATTAATATGGAGTTGCCCCTTTTCCCAATGGCCAATAATATGGAGTTTCCCTCCTCCCCAAATGGCCAATAATATGGAGTTTCCCCACTTCCCCCCATGGCCATTAAAATCAAGTTGCCCATTTCTTCCAATGGAGAACATACGGAGTTGCCCCTCTTTCCCAATGGCCATTGATATGGGGTTGCCCCTCTTTCCCAATGGCGATTTAATATAGAGTTGCTCCTTTTCCCCCAAAGGCCATTAATATAGAGTTGCCCCTTTCTCCCAGTTGCCCTTAATATGGTGTCCCCCCCATGGCCATTATTATGAAGTTGCCCCTTTTCCCCAATAGCCATTAACATGGGGTTGCCCCTCTTTCCCAATGGTGATTATTATAGAGTTGTCTCTTTTTCCAAATGGCCATTAATATAGAGTTGCCCCTTTTTACCAGTGGCCATTAATATGGAGTTGCCCCTCTTTCCCAATGGCCGATAATATGGAATTTCCCTACTTTCCCAATGACCATTAATATGGAGTTTCCCTCCTCCCCCATGGCCATTAATATAGAGTTGCCCCTTTTCCCCAATAGCCATCATTGTGGAGTTGCCCCTCTTTCCCAATGGCCATTAATATGGAGTTGCCCCTTTTTATCAATAGCCATTAATATGGAGTTGCCCCTCTCTCCCAATGGCCATTAATATGGAGTTGCCCCTTTTTACCAATAGCCATTAATACAGAGTTGCCCCTCTCTCCCAATGGCCATTAATATGGAGTTGCCCCTTTTTACCAATAGCCATTAATATGGAGTTGCCCCTCTCTCCCAATGGCCATTAATATGGAGTTTCCCTTCTCCACCCTATGGCCATTGTTATGGTGTTGCCCCATTTACCCAATAGCCATCAATATGGGGTTTGCCCCTCTTTCCCAACGGCTATTGATATGGGGTTGTCCCTTTTTCCAAATGGCCATTATAATGAAGTTTCCCTCCTCCCCCCATGGCCAATAATATTGATTTGACCCCCTTTGTGATTATAACAGCCTCCACTCTTCTTTCCACAAGATTTTGTAGAGGTACTGACATTGGATGTTGGTGTTCCAGTTCATCCCAAAGGTATTCAGTAATCTTGATGAAAGACACCTGGGAGAGCTCGAACTAAGACATCCAGTGGCTCCTTGGACTCACAGTATGTCCTCAGTCTTCCAGGTTGAATAATGCTGAGTGTCAATTTTCAGGTATATTTTCCAAATCCTGCCTCATGTAATGGCTTGCTGACAGCTTGACTGAGGACATCCTCAGGCTCTCTGCACTCACGGTATGTCCTCAGTCTTCCAGGTTGAATCATGTTGGATGTTAATTTTCAGCTATATTTTGTGTTGCCTGGGTGTCACTATTTTCCAAGTCCTGCCCCATGTAACGACTTGCTGTCAGGCGGCGTACACACGACCCAGAACCTCGACGGGCAGAACACATCGTTCCGCCCGTCGAGGTTCTCTCCCGGCCGTCGGATTCGGCGACCCGCCCGTCGGGAATGGCAACCAGCCATTCTTCCAGGCGGGCCGTCGAGGAAATAGAGAGCGTGCTCTCTATTTCGGCTCGACGGGCTTCCCGACGGGAAGCTCGCTGAGACCGTACACACGGCCGAGGTCCTCGCTGGAATGTGCATTCCAGCGAGGTTCTCGCTGATTTTCAGCGAGAACCTCGGCCGTGTGTACGGGGCCTCAGACTTGATGTCGTAATCTTGATGAACAACACCTAAGACAGCTTGACTGAGGACATCACAGGCTCTCTGCACTCACAGTATGTCCTCAGTCTTCCAGATTAAATGATGCTGGAATTCAGTTTTTAGCTATTTTTTTCCAGGTCCTTCCCATGTAATGGCTTGCTGTCAGTGTTTCTGTCGTAATCTTGATGAACAACACCAAGGACAGCTTGACTGAGGACATCACAGGTTCTCTGCACTCACAGTATGTCCTCAGTCTTGCAGATTAAATGATGCTGGAATTCAGTTTTCAGGGATTAACGCTGGGTGCCAATATTCAGCTGTATTTTTCAAGTCCCTCCCCATGTAACGGCTTGCTGCTAGAGTTTGCGCTCTGCACTCACAGTATGTCCTCAGTCTTCCAGGTTGAACGATGCTGGGTGTCAATCCTGCCCCATGTTACGGCTTGCTGTCAGTTTCTGTTGTAATCTTGATGAACGACAACAAGGACAGTTTGACTGAAGACATCACAGGCTCTCTGCACTCACAGTATGACCTCAGACTTCCAGAATAAATGAAGCTGGAATTCAGTTATCAGCAATTTAATTCCAAGTCCCTCCCCATGTAATTGCTTGCTGTCAGAGTTTCTGTCGTAATCTTGGCGAAAGACACTAAGGACAGCTTGACTGAGGACATCCGCAGGCTCTCTGCACTCACGGTATGTCCTCAGTCTTCCAGGTTGAATGATGTTGGATGTTAATTTTCAGCTATATTTTCCATGTCCCTCCCCATGTAATGGCTTGCTGTCAGTGTTTCTGTTGTAATCTTGATGAACGACACCAAGGACAGCTTGACTGAGGACATCCTCAGGCTCTCTGCACTCACAGTATGTCCTCAGTCTTCCAGGTTGAACGATGCTGGATGTCTTCTAGGTTGAAGGATGTTGGATTTTAATTTTCAGCTATATTTTTCATGTCCTGCCTCATGTAATGGCTTGCTGTCAGACTTGATGTCATAATCTTGATAAACGACACCTAGGACAGCTTGACTGAGGACATCCTGAGGCTCCCTGCCCTGACAATATGTCCTCAGTCTTCCAGGTTGAATGATTTTGCATGTTAATTTTCTGCTATATTTTCCATGTCCCTCCCCATGTAATGGCTTGCTTTTAGAGTTTCTGTCTTGATCTTGAACAATACCCAAAAACAGCTTGACTGAGGACATCACGTTGTCCCCTGCACTCACAGTATGTTCTCAGTCTTCCAGGTTGAACGATGCTGGGTGTAAGTTTTTAGCTAGATTTTCCAAGCCCTGCCCCATGTAATGGCTTGCTGTCAGTGTTTCTGTCGTAATCTTGATGAACGACACCAAGGACAGCTTAACTGAGGACATCCTCAGGCTCTCTGCACTCACAGTATGCCCTCAGTCTTCTAGGTTGAATGATGTTGGATTTTAATTTTCAGCTATATTTTTCATGTCCTGCCTCATGTAATGGCTTGCTGTCAGACTTGATGTCATAATCTTGATGAACGACACCAAGGACAGCTTAACTGAGGACATCCTCAGGCTCTCTGCACTCACAGTATGCCCTCAGTCTTCCAGGTTGAATGATGTTTCGATGTTAATTTTCAGCTATATTTTGTGATGCCTGGGTGCCACTATTTTCCAAGTCCTGTCCCATGTAACGACTTGCTGTCAGACTTGATTTTGCAATCTTAGTGAACGATACCTAGGACAGCTTAACTGAGGACATTCTCAGGCCCTCTGCACTCACAGTATGTCCTCAGTCTTCCAGGTTGAACGATGCTGGATGTTAATTTTCAGCTATATTTTTTGCTGCCTGGGTGTCACTATTTTCCAAGTCCTGCCCCATGTAACGGCTCGCTGTCAGTGTTTCTGTCGTAATCTTGGTGAACGACACCAAGGGCAGCTTGACTGAGGACTCTCCGCACTCACAGTATGTTCTCAGTCTTCCAGGTTAATTGATGCCGGATGTCAGTGTTTAGCTATATTTTTCAAGTCCTGCCCCATGTAACGGCTTGCTATCAATGTTTCTGTTGTAATCTTGGTGAATGACACCAAGGACAGCTTAACTGAGGACATTCTCAGGCCCTCTGCACTCACAGTATGTCCTCAGTCTTCCAGGTTGAACGATGCTGGATGTTAATTTTCGGCTATATTTTTTGCTGCCTGGGTGTCACTATTTTCCAAGTCCTGTCCCATGTAACGGCTCGCTGTCAGTGTTTCTGTCGTAATCTTGGTGAATGACACCAAGGGCAGCTTGACTGAGGACTCTCTGCACTCACAGTATGTCCTCAGTCTTCAAGGTTGAATGATCTTGTATGCAAATTGTTAGCTATATTTTCCATGTCCTGCCCCATGTAATGGCTTGCTGTCAGTGTTTCTGCTGTAATCTTGGTGAACAACACCAAGGGCAGCTCAACTGAAGACATCCTCAGGCTCTCTACACTCATAGTATGTCCTCAGTCTTCCAGGTTGAGCGATGTTGGGTGGCCTTCAGCTTGGAAGACCCAGGACATCTTGTGGTGCAAAGCAAGTTCTGTCTTAATCTTGAATGACACCTAGCACAGCTTGACTGAGGACATCCCGTTGTGCTCTGCACTCACGGTATGTCCTCAGTCTTTCAGGTTGAATGATGTTTCAATGTTAATTTTCAGCTATATTTTTTGATGCCTGGGTGTCACTATTTTCCAAGTCCTGCCCCATGTAACGGCTCGCTGTCAGTGTTTCT
This sequence comes from Rana kukunoris, assembly GCA_029574335.1. NCBI lineage: Eukaryota > Metazoa > Chordata > Amphibia > Anura > Ranidae > Rana > Rana kukunoris. The sequence goes on along the minus strand of CM056057.1, from coordinate 2,228,611 downwards.
GTCGTAATCTTGGTGAACGATACCAAGGGCAGCTTGACTGAGGACTCTGCACTCACAGTATGTCCTCAGTCTTCCAGGTTGAATGATCTTGTATGCAAATTGTGAGCTATATTTTCCATGTCCTGCCCCATGTAACAGCTTGCTGTCAGTGTTTCTGTCGTAATCTTGGTGAACGATACAGCTTGACTGAGGACATCCTGAGGCTCCCTGCCCTCACGGTATGTCTTCAGTCTTCCAGGTTGAACGATGCTGGATGTTAATTTTCAGCTATATTTTGTGTTGCCTGGGTGTCACTATTTTCCAAGTTCTGCCCCATGTAACGACTTGCTGTCAGACTTGATTTCGCAATCTTGGTGAACGACACTGAGGACAGCTTGACTGAGGACATCCTGAGGCTCCCTGCCCTCACGGTATGTCCTCAGTCTTCCAGGTTGAATGATGTTGGATTTTAATTTTCAGCTATATTTTTCATGTCCTGCCTCATGTAATGGCTTGCTGTCAGAGTTTCTGTCATAATCTTAATAAACGACACCTAGGACAGCTTGACTGAGGACATCCTGGGGCTCCCTGCCCTCACGGTATGTCCTCAGTCTTCCAGCTTGAACGATGCTGGATGTTAGTTTTCAGCTATATTTTGTGATGCCTGGGTGCCACTATTTTCCAAGTCCTTCCCCATGTAACGGCTTGCTGTCAGTATTTCTGTCATAATCTTGGTGAATGACACCTAGGACAGCTTAACTGAGGACATTCTCAGGCCCTCTGCACTCACAGTATGTCCTCAGTCTTCCAGCTTGAACGATGCTGGATGTTAATTTTCAGCTATATTTTTTTCTGCCTGGGTGTCACTATTTTCCAAGTTCTGCCCCATGTAATGACTTGCTGTCAGACATGATTTCGTAATCTTGGTGAACGACACCTATGACAGCTTGACTGAGGACATCCTCAGGCTCTCCTCACTCACAGTATGTCCTCAGTCTTGTCAGTGTTTCTGTCATAATCTTGAACGACACCAAGGGCAGCTTGACTGAGGACTCTCTGCACTCAGGCCGCGTACACGTACGAGAACCTCGACGGGCCAAACACATCGTTCCGCCCGTCGAGGTTCTCGCCCGGCCGTCAAAATCGTCGACCAAGCTGTCGGGAAAGGCGTCGAGCCATGGTTCTCGATGGGCCTCTATTTTGGCTCGACGGCTTTCTCGATGTGACGCTCGGCGAAAACGTACACACGACCGAGTATCTCGGCAGAATATGGATCCCAGCGAGCTTCTCGCTGGATTCTGCCGAGGTTCTCGGTCGTGTGTACGGGGCCTCACAGTATGTCCTCAGTCTTCCAGGTTGAGCGATGTCGGGTGGCCTTCAGCTTGGAAGACCGAGGACATCTTGTGGTGCAAAGCAAGTTCTGTCTTAATCTTGAATGACACCTAGCACAGCTTGACTGAGGACATCCCATTGCGCTCTGCACTCACGGTATGTCCTCAGTCTTCCAGGTTGAGCAGATGTTGGGTGGCCTTCAGCTTGGAAGACCGAGGACATCTTGTGGTGCAAAGCAAGTTCTGTCTTAATCTTGAATGACACCTAGCACAGCTTGACTGAGGACATCCCATTGCGCTCTGCACTCACGGTATGTCCTCAGTCTTCCAGGTTGAGCAGATGTTGGGTGGCCTTCAGCTTGGAAGACCGAGGACATCTTGTGGTGCAAAGCAAGTTCTGTCTTAATCTTGAATGACACCTAGCACAGCTTGACTGAGGACATCCCATTGCGCTCTGCACTCACGGTATGTCCTCAGTCTTCCAGGTTGAGCAGATGTTGGGTGGCCTTCAGCTTGGAAGACCGAGGACATCTTGTGGTGCAAAGCAAGTTCTGTCTTAATCTTGAATGACACCTAGCACAGCTTGACTGAGGACATCCCATTGCACTCTGCACTCACGGTATGTCCTCAGTCTTCCAGGTTGAGCAGATGTCGGGTGGCCTTCAGCTTGGAAGACCGAGGACATCTTGTGGTGCAAAGCAAGTTCTGTCTTAATCTTGAATGACACCTAGCACAGCTTGACTGAGGACATCCCATTGCGCTCTGCACTCACGGTATGTCCTCAGTCTTCCAGGTTGAGCAGATGTTGGGTGGCCTTCAGCTTGGAAGACCGAGGACATCTTGTGGTGCAAAGCAAGTTCTGTCTTAATCTTGAATGACACCTAGCACAGCTTGACTGAGGACATCCCATTGCGCTCTGCACTCACGGTATGTCCTCAGTCTTCCAGGTTGAGCAGATGTTGGGTGGCCTTCAGCTTGGAAGACCGAGGACATCTTGTGGTGCAAAGCAAGTTCTGTCTTAATCTTGAATGACACCTAGCACAGCTTGACTGAGGACATCCCATTGCACTCTGCACTCACGGTATGTCCTCAGTCTTCCAGGTTGAGCAGATGTCGGGTGGCCTTCAGCTTGGAAGACCGAGGACATCTTGTGGTGCAAAGCAAGTTCTGTCTTAATCTTGAATGACACCTAGCACAGCTTGACTGAGGACATCCCATTGCGCTCTGCACTCACGGTATGTCCTCAGTCTTCCAGGTTGAGCAGATGTTGGGTGGCCTTCAGCTTGGAAGACCGAGGACATCTTGTGGTGCAAAGTAAGTTCTGTCTTAATCTTGAATGACACCTAGCACAGCTTGACTGAGGACATCCCATTGCGCTCTGCACTCACGGTATGTCCTCAGTCTTCCAGGTTGAGCAGATGTTGGGTGGCCTTCAGCTTGGAAGACCGAGGACATCTTGTGGTGCAAAGCAAGTTCTGTCTTAATCTTGAATGACACCTAGCACAGCTTGACTGAGAACATCCCATTGCGCTCTGCACTCACGGTATGTCCTCAGTCTTCCAGGTTGAGCAGATGTTGGGTGGCCTTCAGCTTGGAAGACCGAGGACATCTTGTGGTGCAAAGTAAGTTCTGTCTTAATCTTGAATGACACCTAGCACAGCTTGACTGAGGACATCCCATTGCGCTCTGCACTCACGGTATGTCCTCAGTCTTCCAGGTTGAGCAGATGTTGGGTGGCCTTCAGCTTGGAAGACCGAGGACATCTTGTGGTGCAAAGCAAGTTCTGTCTTAATCTTGAATGACACCTAGCACAGCTTGACTGAGGACATCCCATTGCGCTCTGCACTCACGGTATGTCCTCAGTCTTCCAGGTTGAGCAGATGTTGGGTGGCCTTCAGCTTGGAAGACCGAGGACATCTTGTGGTGCAATGATAACCCCCGAAGAGAAGGTGAGTATTACATCACCTGTAGACCAGAATTGGGATTCGAATTCCGCAGCCTCCGTCCTCGGTGTCCCCATCCATCAAGATTAGAAGAAAGCCCCCCGACACCGAGCCGTTTCCTCTCGGCAGGACTCGGGGGGGGGGGAATATATCCCCCCCCTCCCCTCCTGTTGTTTGCCAGAGAATCGCCGAGGCTTCCAGCCACAAAACACAACAACATGACAGTTGATTAAGCGAGGCCCATAGACTGCTTAATGGACTGATTGAGTGTTGGCCCCGAAAAGAGAGAAGGCCGGCGCTGAGCGGTTTTCGAGGTTAAGTGCCGACTTGTCTTCCCTCGCTGGCGGGATTCCAGTGATTATTTTTTCAGGCTCTTCCTGAATTCTAATATCCGACCCTCCCGACTTCTGTAATAAACAACAAAAAGAAAAAAAATAACCACCCAAGACGCGGCCAAAAAAAAAAAAAACATTAGTGACAGATAATGCGGCCCCGGGATTCGTCCCCGGGACGCCGCCGCAGACTTAACCCTTTCCCCGGGGGACGCCCGGGCTGATTTGTTTCCAGTCCAGGTTGGATTAATAAGAAGGTCTAATTCTCCGTGGGAGTTTTTTTTTTTTCTTGTCTCGGCTGGAATTCGCATTATCCGAAGGATAGAGAATGTTCTGCAATGGAAAGTGTAAGTATCCCCCTCCCCCCCCCCCGAGCGGCCTCCTTCCAGGGGATCGGAGGGTCGGGGGAGGAGTATGCGATCATCATCAGTCTTGTTAGGGCCAATTAGGGAATTGATTTTCTACATCGGTAATAAAAATCCTCGAATTGCCAGACTGGTTGGACTCCTCGGCACATCATATGACCAAAAGTATTGGGACACCTCCCTTTACACGCACATGAACTTTAATATCATCCCCAGGCTTAGTCTGTAGGGGTTCAGTATTGCTTCCCCCCCTGATGAAGACTCTTTATGAGTTGAAATGCGTCGTCATCCAACCGCTGACAGATTGATATTGAAGATATTTCCATGTGGTGGAGTCTATATACGCTATATTTCCAAAAGTATTGGGACGCCTGCTTTTACCCATGAACTTTAATGGCATCCCCAGTCTTAGTCTGTAGGGGTTCAGTATTGCTTCCCCCCCTGATGAAGACTCTTTATGAGTTGAAATGCGTTGGGGTCCAACCGTTGACAGATTGATATGGAAGATATCTCCATGTGGTGGAGTCTATATACGATATATTTCCAAAAGTATTGGGACACCTGGCTTTACACGCACATGACCTTTAATGGCGCCTTAGTCTGTAGGGTTCTTAGTTTGGACTCCTTCGGCACACCATATTACCAAAAGTATTGGGACGCCGGCCTTTACACTCACATGAACTTTAATGGCCATCCCAATCTTAGTCTGTAGGGGTTCAATATTGCTTACCCCACCTGATGAAGACTCTTTATGAGTTGAAATGCGTCGTCATCCAACCGTTGACAGATTGATATTGAAGATATTTCCATGTGGTGGAGTCTATATACGCTATATTTCCATAAGTATTGGGACGCCTGCCTTTACCCATGAACTTTAATGGCATCCCCTGTCTTAGTCTTTAGGGTTCAATATTGCTTACCCCCCTGATGAAGACTCTTTATGAGTTGAAATGCGATGGAGTCCAACCCTGTGTGTCTATGAGAATGTTGATTTGAGTCCAACCATTGACAGATTGATATGGAAGATATCTCCATGTGGTGGATTCTATATACATTATATTTCCAAAAGTATTGGGACGCCTGCCTTTACACACACATGAACTTTAATGGCATCCCAGTCTTAGTCTGTAGGGTTCAAAATTGCTTACCCCCCCTGATGAAGACTCTTTATGAGTTAAAATGCGTTGGGGTCCAACCGTTGAGAGATTGATATTGAAGATATTTCCATGGTTGGAGTCTATATACGCTATATTCCCAAAAGTATTGGGACGCCTGCCTTTACACTCACATGAACTTTAATGGCATCCCAGTCTTAGTCCGTAGGGTTCAATATTGAGTTGGCCCCGCCCTTTGCGCTTATTTGCGGGGGATTTGTACTGTTCTGTCATTTTGGGGACTCAAGAAATGAGATCGGCTACCAGTACATTGGGATTGTTCAATTTCCAGATATAACTTATATTGCCAAAAGTATTGGGACACCTTTACATACACACATGTACTCCGCAGAAACCATTTGGAATTTGAGGCGTTTCGCCGCAATACTGCCAGCCATCACCAAAATGACCCTAAGAATCGAGCACCTTTTGAGGATCGATCGACGATCGACCGTCAAAATTTTTTAGCCGTTTACCCCAACCTAAGCGCATTTCATGTGCTCTGATCAACACAAGATCGGCAGTAAAACACCGACTTGAAATCCATGATTTCATTCTACAACACGACCTAGACTGCCTCTTCATTACAGAGAGCTGGCTCACAGCCGACTGTAACACCATTCTAGGAGAATTGGTGCCAGAAAACTACCGTATTATAACTGAAAACAGAATAGGGCAAAGAGGAGGAGGACTGGCGGTGATCCATAAGACGCGTCTTGCGATCACAAAACCAAGCCTCCAAAACCCTCTTCCATTTATGGAAACCCTTACTCTTCAACTGCAAGTAAACGGCCAGGAGACCGTCCGGATTCTACTCTGCTATAGGCCACCCGGCCCCAAGTCGCAGCTGCTCCCATCTTTGACGGACTTTGTCTCCACTTATACCCTGAATAGCAAACACCTTTTGCTGCTCGGGGATTTCAACCTTTGGGCCAACTCCCCGCAAGACCCCATTGCTGACGCCTGCATCGACCACTTGGAAGGATTAGGGCTTCAGCAACTAGTATGTGGGCCCACACATGCTTCCGGTCATACGCTCGATCTTATTTTCAGACAAGATCTGGAAATAAAAATCTTGGAAAATGAACCTTTGCCATGGACAGATCACCATGCAATTAAATTCATTATTTCCGAATTCCCCCCCTTAACAAAAACATCAAATCCAGTGACAACACACTGGACCAGATGTCAGAGGAAGCTCCATTCGGAACTCTTCAAAGCCACGTTAGGGGGAAAAATAAACACAATTCAGCCGCACCAAACAGCGGAAGAAACATTGGAGGCCATAAACACAGCACTATTGCAGTCAGCTGACTTGATAGCGCCGAAACGAAAGACCCAGATCAGGAAAAACAACTCCGGCTGGTTCAACAACCAGCTGGCGTTACTGAAGCAAGAGCGTAGAAGGGCAGAAGCAGCCTGGAAAAGAAGCTCTTCAGACGAGAACCTCTCGATCTACAAGGCAATAACCAGAAAATACTACAAACAAATCTTCGAAGCCAAGAAAAACTATTTTTCTGAGGCTATCAACGGTGCCCTAAACCGCCCCCGCGAACTCTTCAAGCTGGTCACTCAGACCATGAATCCAGGATGCCTTGTAGCCCCCAACTTGGATACACAAGAATTTTGCGATGAGTTATCGGATTGCTTCATTAACAAAATTGAGGCAATCCGGCAAAGCATTCAGCAGAACAATTGCTCTCCCAGCCCCCCCCCGTAGTCATTTACACAGCACCGGCAGCAATTCACCACAGTTTGGTGAGTTCACGCTGAAACCCATCTCCATTCAGACCACTAAAAATATCATCGGCACTCTGCGCAACAGCACTGCGCCAAATGATATTATCCCCACCAAACTGCTGAAGGAATGCGCCGACATCCTGGCACCTCCTGTCACGCAGCTTATTAACCAATCCTTCAGGGAGGGCAAAATGCCCTCTCAGCTGAAGGAGGGCTTCATTCAACCCATCTTGAAGAAAGCCACCCTGGATCCTAAGGATCCACTTAACTGGCGCCCCATAACAGGCCTAAATGTTCTCTCCAAGGTAATGGAGAAAGCAGTGGTACAGCAGCTGCAACAGCATCTAGATACCCACAATTTACTCGACCCATTGCAATCGGGCTTCCGTCCCGGACACGGGACGGAAACAGCATTGCTTAAGATATGGGACGACGTTCTGGAGGCCGCAGACGAAGGAGAATCTTCTCTTCTGGTTCTGCTGGACCTAAGCGCAGCCTTTGATACAGTGGATCACAAGCTGTTATTGACCCGGCTGGCTAAAATAGCCAAAGTCGCAGAAAGCGATCTATCCTGGTTCTCCTCTTTTGTGGAAAACCGATCGCAAATAGTTAAGCTAGGACCATTCACTTCGGAACAACGCACATTATCGTGTGGGGTCCCTCAGGGATCTCCCCTGTCGCCGATGTTATTTAACATCTATCTGCGTCCTCTTTTTGAAATCATCAGCAGCCAAAAACTGATATATCACTCTTACGCAGACGACACGCAACTGTATTTCCGCATTTGCAATAAAAAGGATCACCACCTCAATCTAGAGACATGCCTCTCTGTGATTGAGGACTGGATGACAAAGAGTTATCTCAAACTCAACGGAGCGAAAACAGAACTTCTTCTGTTTCACGCCAAGCGTAGCAATCAATCGATAACAACCTGGATCCCCCCGCCCATTCTGGGCAAAGTCATCACCCCTAGCGCCAAAGTCAAAAGTCTTGGGGTCATCTTTGACTCCGACATGACAATGAACGCACAAATAGGGGCAGTAGTCAGCGGATCTCACTATCTGCTGCGCCTACTACGCAGACTCACGCCTTTTATTCCCAAGAAAGACATAGCGGTCGTGGTGGGAGCGATTGTAAACTCCAGATTGGACTATGCAAATGCCCTTTACCTCGGACTTCCCAAGTACCAAATCGCTCGTCTTCAAGTCGTTCAAAATACGGCCGCCAGACTTGTGACTGGGAAAAAACCCTGGGAATCAATCTCACCTTCGTTGAGATCCCTTCACTGGCTACCAGTCAAAGACAGAATCACCTTTAAAACACTCTGTCTAACGCATAGATGTATCCATGGGAATGCTCCCCATTATCTATGCGAAAAATTAAAAATGTACAATCCCAATCGTATTCTACGATCCAATAATCAAAATCGGCTTCAGATACCGAAAACCAGATACAAGTCCAAAGGAGACAGGAGATTCGCTGTCCAAGGTCCCAGACTATGGAACGCCTTACCAGCCAGCATTCGACTGGAGGAGAACTACTTGGTCTTCAGGAGAAAGATTAAGACTCATCTCTTTTGATCTCAAAAGAGAAAGGAACAACAAGCGCCCAGAGGCGATTTATTTCGCATGTGCTGCGCTATACAAGTTCTTCATTCATTCATTCATTCATTCATTACATGAACTTTAATGGCATCCCAGGTTTAGTCCGTAGGGTTCAATATTGCTTACCCCCCTGATGAAGACTCTTTATGAGTTGAAATGCATTGGCATCCAACCATTGACAGATTGATATGGAAGATATCTCCATGTGGTGGAGTCTATATACACTATATTACCAAAAGTATTGGGACACCGGCCTTTACACGCACATATAAACTTTAATGGCATCCCAGTCTTACTCCGTAGGGTTCAATATTGCCCCCCCTCCCTGATGAAGACTCTTTATGAGTTGAAATGCGTTGGAGTCCAACCACTGACAGATTGATATTGAAGATATTTCCATGTGGTGTAGTCTATATACACCATACTTCCAAAAGTATTGGGACACCTGCCTTTACACGCATATAAACTTTAATGGTATCCCAGCCTTAGTCTGTAGGGTTCCATATTGCTTACCCCCCTGATGAAGACTGTTTTTGAGTTAAAATGCGTCGTCCATTGACAGATTGATATGGAAGATATCTCCATGTGGTGGAGTCTATATACACTATATTTCCAAAAGTATTGGGACACCGGCCTTTACACGCACATGATCTTTAATGACCTCCCAGTCTTAGTCCTTAGGGACTAAGTCCAATGTTGAGTTGGCTCCGCCCTTTGCAGCTGTAACAGCTTCAACTTCTTCTGGGAAGGCCTTCCACAAGGTTTAGGAGTGGTCCATAAAGGGGCCAAGCCCAACTCCTGAAAAACTACCCCCACACCAAAATCCCCACCCCCTCCACCAAGTGATTTAGACCAGAGCACAAAGCAAAGTCCATAACAACATGGATGAGCGAGTTTGGGGTGAATGAATGAATGAATGAATGAAAACTTGTATAGCGCGGCACATGCGAACTGAATCGCCTCTGGGCGCTTGTTGTTCATGTCTCCTTTGATATCAAAAGAGAAAAGTCTTGACCTTTTTCCTAAATGCTAGGTGGTTCTCCTCCAACCGAATGCTGGTTGGTAAAGCGTTCCATAGTCTGGGACCTTGGATCGCAAATCTTCTCTCTCCTTTGGACTTGAAGTTGGCTTTCGGAACCTGGAGCAGGTTCTGATTCGTGGATCCCAAAACGCGATTGGGATTATGCGCTTTTATTATTTCGCATAAATAAAGTGGGGCATTCCCATAGACACATCTATGCGTAAGACAGAGAGCTTTAAAAGCAATTCTGTCTTTGACTGGCAGCCAATGAAGGGCTCTCAGTGATGGTGAAATGGATTCCCAGGGTTTTTTCCCAGTCACAAGTCTGGCGGCCGTATTCTGAACGACTTGCAGACGAGCGATTTGGTACTTGGGGAGTCCGAGGTAAAGGGCGTTTGCATAATCCAGTCTGGAGTTAACAATAGCTCCCACCACGACCGCTAAATCTTCTTTGGGGATGAACGGAGTGAGTCTGCGTAGTAGGCGCAGTAGATGGTGAGATCCGCTGACTACTGACCCTATTTGAGCGTCCATTGTCATAAAGGAGTCAAAAATGACCCCTAGGCTTTTGACTTTGGCGCTAGGGGTGATGAGCTTGCCCAAAATAGGCGGGGGGGTCCACGCTGTTGAAAGTTGATTCCTGCGCTTGGCGTGAAACAGAAGAAGTTCTGTTTTTGCTCCATTGAGTTTAAGATAACTCTTTGTCATCCAGTCCTCTATCAAAAAGAGGCATGTCTCTAGATTGAGGTGGTGATCCTGTCCGTTGCAGATACGGAAATACAGTTGCGTGTCATCTGCATATGAGTGATAGAGCAGTTTTTGGCTGCTGATGATCTCAAAAAGAGGACGAAGATAAATGTTAAACAGCACTGGTGACAGAGGCGATCCTTGAGGGACTCTGCATGTTACTGTGCGTTTTTCAGACGTGAAAGGTCCTAACTTCACTGTTTGCGTTCGGTTTTCCAAAAAAGAGGAGAACCAAGATAAATCGCCTTCTGCGACCCTGGCTACTTCAGCAAGCCGAGTCAGTAACAGATTGTGGTCTACAGTGTCGAAAGCTGCACTCAAGTCCAACAGAACCAGGAGACAAGATTCTCCTTCGTCTGCGGCCTTGAGAACATCGTCCCATACTTTCAGCAATGCTGTTTCTGTCCCGTGTCCGGGACGAAAGCCTGATTGCAATGGGTCAAGTAGCTTGTAGGTCTCTAGATGCTGTTGCAGCTGTTGTACCACTACTTTTTCCATTATCTTAGAGAATACGTTGAGGCTTGTTATGGGACGGCGGTGGAGTGGGTCCTTGGGGTCCAGGGAGGGTTTCTTCAGGATGGGTTGGATTATACCCTCTTTCAACTGTGAGGGCACTATGCCCTCCAAGAAAGACTGGTTGATAAGCTGCGTGATGGGAGGAGCCAGGATGTAGGCGCATTCCTTCAGCAGTTTTGTGGGGATAATGTCATTTGGCGCTGTGCCATTGCGCAGAGTACAAATGACATTCTTAGTGGACTCGATGGAGATGGGTTCCAGGGTGAACTTACCTGATATCGGAGAATTACTATGGGTGCTGTGTGAGAGGCTACAGGGGGGGCTGGGGGGGGATTGTTTTGCTGAATGCTTTCACGGATTGCTTCGATTTTATCAACGAAATAATCCGATAGCTCATTGCAAAATTCTTGTGTGTCTGAACTGGGGGCTTCAATGCATCCTGGCTTCATTGTCTGGGTGACCATCTTGAAGAGTTCGCGGGGGCAGTTTAGGGCGCCGTTGATAGCCTCCGAGAAATAATTCTTCTTGGCTTGGAAAATTCCTTTGTGGTATTTTCTTGGAGTCGCCTTGTAGATGGATAGGTTTAGCTCTGAAGAACATCTTTTCCAGGCAGATTCTGCCCTTCTGCGCTCTTGCTTCAGTAACGACAGCTGGTTGTTAAACCAGCTGCGGTTGTTTTTCCGAATGCGGGTTATTCGTTTTGGCGCTACCAAGTCGGCTGACTGTAGCAAGGCCGAGTTTATGGCTTTCAATGTTTCAACGGCCGTTTGATGCGGCTGAGTTGTTTCTATCTTTTTCCTTAAAGTCGTTTTGAAGAGTTCCGAGTGGAGCTTCTTCTGACATCTAGTCCAGTGTGTTGTCACTGGATTTGATGTTTTTGTTGCGGGGGGGATGGTGGAAATACTGAATATAGTATTGGAGGAACTTGACTGGCCTGCACAGATTCCTGACCTCAACATCTTTAGGATAAATTATAGCGGAGACTGCAAGCCAGGCCTTCTCGTCCAACATCAGTGCCTGACCTCACAAATGCTCTTCTGGAAGAACGGTCACACATTCCCATAGACACCCCTCCTAAACCTTGTGGACGGCCTTCCCAGAAGAGGTGAAGCCGTTATAGCTGCAAAGGGGCGGGGCCAACTCAATATTGAACCCTCCGGACTAAGACTGGGAGGCCATTAAAGGTCATGTGCGTGTAAAGGCCGGCGTCCCAATACTTTTGGTAATATAGTGTATGTTTAAAATTCTCACTTTTTATAATGTAACATTTTATAGAAAATTTCTCTTTTATGTCTGGAGATACATTGTTGCCTCTTCTATTCAGATTGATCTCTGTGTATCATTATAACAATAAGAAAGATATATGGAGGGGGAGGAGTCTATCACTATATACATGAAGATAGATATATCATTACCGAGGGTTTTCAGTCGCCATGGTAATGCTATGGTGACCGGCAAACCTTTAATCTCACATTTCTCGTTTCTGAACAGAAATAATTGTCTTTTTTTCTTCTTAAAGTGCCCCATCATTGGTATCAGTGGGAGGAATAGTGTCCCATCATTGGTATCAGTGGGAGGAATAGTGTCCCATCATTGGTGTCAGTGGGAGGAATAGTGTCCCATCATTGGTGTCAGTGGGAGGAATAGTGTCCCATTATTGGTGTCAGTGGGGGGAATAGTGTCCCATCATTGGTGTCAGTGGGAGGAATAGTGTCCCATCATTGGTATCAGTGGGAGGAATAGTGTCCCATTATTGGTGTCAGTGGGGGGAATAGTGTCCCATCATTGGTATCAGTGGGAGGAATAGTGTCCCATCATTGGTATCAGTGGGAGGAATAGTGTCCCATCATTGGTATCAGTGGGAGGAATAGTGTCCCATCATTGGTGTCAGTGGGAGGAATAGTGTCCCATCATTGGTGTCAGTGGGAGGAATAGTGTCCCATTATTGGTGTCAGTGGGGGGAATAGTGTCCCATCATTGGTGTCAGTGGGAGGAATAGTGCCCCATCATTGGTGTCAGTGGGAGGAATAGTGCCCCATCATTGGTGGGGGGAATAATGTTCTATCATTGGTGTCAGTGGGGGGAATAGTGTCCCATCATTGGTGTCAGTGGGAGGAATAGTGTCCCATCATTGGTATCAGTAGGAGGAATAGTGTCCCATCATTGGTATCAGTGGGAGGAATAGTGTCCCATCATTGGTATCAGTGGGAGGAATAGTGTCCCATCATTGGTATCAGTGGGAGGAATAGTGTCCCATCATTGGTATCAGTGGGGGGAATAGCGTCCCATCATTGGTGTCAGTGGGAGGAATAGTGTCCCATCATTGGTATCAGTGGGAGGAATAGTGTCCCATCATTGGTATCAGTGGGGGGAATAGCGTCCCATCATTGGTGTCAGTGGGAGGAATAGTGTCCCATAACTGGTATCAGTGGGGGGAATAGTGTCCCGTCATTGGTATCAGTGGGAGGAATAGTGTCCCATCATTGGTGTCAGTGGGAGGAATAGTGTCCCATCATTGGTGTCAGTGGGAGGAATAGTGTCCCATCATTGGTGTCAGTGGGAGGAATAGTGTCCCATCATTGGTATCAGTGGGGGGAATAGCGTCCCATCATTGGTGTCAGTGGGAGGAATAGTGTCCCATCATTGGTATCAGTGGGAGGAATAGTGTCCCATCATTGGTATCAGTGGGGGGAATAGCGTCCCATCATTGGTGTCAGTGGGAGGAATAGTGTCCCATAACTGGTATCAGTGGGGGGAATAGTGTCCCGTCATTGGTATCAGTGGGAGGAATAGTGTCCCATCATTGGTGTCAGTGGGAGGAATAGTGTCCCATCATTGGTGTCAGTGGGAGGAATAGTGTCCCATCATTGGTGTCAGTGGAGGAATAGTGTCCCATCATTGGTGTCAGTGGGGGGAATAGTGTCCCATCATTGGTGTCAGTGGGAGGAGTGTCCCATAGTGTCAGTGGGAGGAATAGTGTCCCATCATTGGTGTCAGTGGGAGGAATAGTGTCCCATTATTGGTGTCAGTGGGGGGAATAGTGTCCCATCATTGGTGTCAGTGGGAGGAATAGTGCCCAAACATTGGTGTCAGTGGGAGGAATAGTGCCCCATCATTGGTGGGGGGAATAATGTTCTATCATTGGTGTCAGTGGGGGGAATAGTGTCCCATCATTGGTGTCAGTGGGAGGAATAGTGTCCCATCATTGGTATCAGTAGGAGGAATAGTGTCCCATCATTGGTATCAGTGGGAGGAATAGTGTCCCATCATTGGTATCAGTGGGAGGAATAGTGTCCCATCATTGGTATCAGTGGGAGGAATAGTGTCCCATCATTGGTGTCAGTGGGAGGAATAGTGTCCCATCATTGGTATCAGTGGGAGGAATAGTGTCCCATCATTGGTATCAGTGGGGGGAATAGCGTCCCATCATTGGTGTCAGTGGGAGGAATAGTGTCCCATAACTGGTATCAGTGGGGGGAATAGTGTCCCGTCATTGGTATCAGTGGGAGGAATAGTGTCCCATCATTGGTGTCAGTGGGAGGAATAGTGTCCCATCATTGGTGTCAGTGGGAGGAATAGTGTCCCATCATTGGTGTCAGTGGAGGAATAGTGTCCCATCATTGGTGTCAGTGGGGGGAATAGTGTCCCATCATTGGTGTCAGTGGGAGGAATAGTGTCCCATCATTGGTATCAGTGGGAGGAATAGTGTCCCATCATTGGTATCAGTGGGGGGAATAGTGTCCCAACATTGGTGTCAGTGGGAGGAATAGTGTCCCATCATTGGTATCAGTGGGGGGAATAGTGTCCCAACATTGGTGTCAGTGGGAGGAATAGTGTCCCATCCACCATTGGAGCACAGGTGTGTGAGGAGGAGGGTGTGTCTGATCTGCTCCTGGAGATCCGTGTGAGAAGGGAGTCGCCTGAAATACTATCCCAGCTCTCCTGGCCCCTTTCTGGGGAAGCCATGGAGGGCGGCGGGGCCTCCCCTGCTGGAGGTTCTCAGCCACCTCCTGGTTCATCTGCTGGCATGCCTGCCTCTCTACAAGCCTCAGCTGGTGATCTCTCTGCCCCTGGTGAGGATGAAGGATCGGCGGCCATTCGGGAGCGAGTGGTGGCCGGGATAAAAGTCCTGAACAGGGAGAGGGATAAGCTTTACAAGCTGCGTGCGGAGCTGAAGCGCCTGAGGAAGCATCGTGAAGGCTTGCATAGCCTGAAACGCGGATCCATGGATCCAGAGATCCAACTGGCCAAGGTCCGTGTGGACCACCAGGAGACCATCGTGGCCATTATGGAAGGAAGGGATGGTCCTTTCAAGGAGAAGTTCTCAAACGAAAGGAGGTTTGCGAAGGTGACCAAGATGGAGGTGGAGGAGGAGGAGGAGACCCCCAGTTCTGATCCCCTGACCCCCCAAGGAGAGGTAAGCACCCCCATGCCTTCACAGGACTCAGGAGGCATGCTGAGGGTGATCCAGGGAATGGAGTCTCCTGTGCGGGGGGATCAGATGGTGTTTAATGATGACAATATTTCAGATGATGTTCCTGATAGAGTGAAGCCAGTGAAGCCCCATGTTGTGGATAAGACTGTGTTTGTACCATCTAGCACCATGAATGTGAATGTAAACAATAATAAGACTGCCAGTCCTGTGTGCAGCAATGATGTGACTGCTGAGGCTGCAATGCAGCAAGAGACACATTTAAAAAATGACATTCCTGCAAAGGAACTGCAAGTCCCAGCAGAGCCCATTAACCCCACTGCTGCTGAGACCAGAGCTGATTGCCCCACTGCTGCTCAGGACTCTACAGTGCAGCATCAGGCGACGGCCGGTACTGCAACGGAAACTATCATTATACCAGATGACAATGTGTGTGTGGCTGATAAAAGTCACCCCAGTTCAGATATGATGGACAATACTACCTCTGTTCATACAGATAATGTGACTTCAGTGTGGGGCATTGGCTCCAATAAACCTTCTTTTGCTCAGGTGGTGCGCTCTGCCCCTGGTAGCTCCGCCCCCAAGCAGGGTTTTCCCCTGCGAGCTACCACCTTGAGCCCCCCGGGATCTGGTCTGGGGTCTCTGGCTTCTGCTGGGGGTCCCAGACGCAATGTCGTTATCCTGAAATGGGAAGGTGGTGCAGTCCCCCCTGCAAGGCGTGCAGTGGTGGATTTAATCCTAGAGATGGGTTTTGGGGTCAATGATCTCTATGCTTTTATACATGTGTCAGGGACGCGGGATTATACAGTCAGTTTCACCAAGCCAGAGGGTCTTGACCTGTTCTGGGAGAGATATGAGGCCCGGTGCAGGTCAAGACCCGAATGGGAAAGTCTGGCCCCAGTTGCGATTTCGCAGTGGTCAACCGTAAAAAAGATTACTATCATTCTCACCAATGAGAGCGTCCCTGCCGGGGATCTGGAGGTTTGGTTGAGGAACTATGGGGAGGTTTTGACCAAACCTAATAAAATCCTTGATGAGCGTAACATCTGGACTGGGGGATGGTCGGTAACAGTCAGGTTGGCCAGGGATGGGAATGTTGTCCGTCACCTGCCCTCCTCGGCTTTCATAGGGAGGGATAGGATGACTGTGTTCTACCCTGGTCAGCCGAAGCTGTGCCACCGCTGTGGAGAGAGGGGCCACCTTAGCTCCTCCTGTTCGGCCTTGATATGCTCAGTGTGTCGGGGTCAGGGTCATGTGGCCAAGGACTGCGACCAGAAGATCAGGTGCAACCTGTGTCTGCGTTTTGGCCACCCCTACAGCAGATGCCCTGAGGCCTGGCACAATATGGAGAAGGAGGTGGTGGATGAGATGTCAAGGCTGGACAGGATGGAGGGTGAGGCCCCTAGTGTACCATCCTCCACTGCGGTGACCGACCCCCCTGGTCCTGCTCAGGATCCCTCCCTAGTTCCTGTGGCCACCCCCCCTGTGTCTGTAAGTTCTCCTTCTGTATCTGTCTCTGTGTCCCCCCAGCCTACTGTACCCGTTCCTCTTGTGTCAGAACCCTCTAAGTCTGTGCCCCCCGTGTCAGTTACCCCCCAGGAGTCTACCCCTCCTACGTCTGATTTACCCCCCCCATCAGGAGTGGTAGCGGGTACCGAGAAGGTCGCTTCCTCTTCTGTGACGAAGTCTTCTGGGAAGACTTTAAAAGGAAAAAACAGAGATGAAGGCATCTTTGAGGCTGACCTTAAGTATCTGGAAGAGAGAAGGAAGGTTGGAAAACGGAAGAAGCAGGTGGTGAGGACGGAGCGGGAACAGGAAGCTCCGGTGCCTGTCTCCCACCGTCATAGGTCCACTAAGTGGGACATTTCCTCATCTGAAGCTTCTTCAGAGCTGAGTTCTGATTCAGATATGGATTTTGAGGCGGCCTCAAGGAAGAGAGAGGCTTCTGGTGATGAGCAGCAGAGGGGAGCTAAGAAGCAATCCACCCAATAACCCAAATGGCGGTTCCCCCTCCGTTAAAAGTGGCGACAATTAATGTCGCCAGCATTAAGTCAGTGAGAGCTCGTTCTATGGCCTTATTTTTGTTCAGCCAATTAGATGCTGAAATTTTATTTTTGCAAGAGACTAGGCTCACCTCCTTGGCAGATATTCATATGGCCAAGAGAGAGTGGAGGTATGGTCCATCTTACTGGTCTCTTGCGGCCGAGCCTTACGGCGGTGTGGCGGTGTTGTTTAAAACCGGCATGGTAACTGTCCGGCGGGTCATTGAGGTGGAGATTGGGAGATGTATGGTCTTAGACGTCCTTGTGGGAGGGCAGGACCTGCGCCTAATTAATATTTATGGACCGCACACAAAGTGGGACAGGAAATGCCTTTTTACAAGGATCAAGCCATTTCTTTTTACATCCCGGCAAGTGGTCTTTGGAGGTGACTTTAATACAGTAACTAGGCCCAAGGACAGGAAGGACTTCAAGGACCGGCTGGGATATGATAGCGTTTTTCTAAATAGTATGGTTAGGGATGCTGGTCTTGTGGATGTGCACATTAAGCACCTCCCGGACGACACCGGGTTCACCTTTCATCGTGGTAATAGTCAGAGTAGGATAGACAGGTGGCCTCTGCTTTCTCACCCCCAGTGGTGCAGGCAGTAGAGTTCTCTGATCACTGTATGCTATCTGTGGCCCTGAATGCTTCAGACGCCCCTCAGAGGGGAAAGGGCATCTGGAGATTGAATTCGACTCTACTCAAGGAAGAACATGTTAGACAATCCTTTGAGGAATTCTTTCAGGCACAGGTGACCATCCTGGACTTTTGTAGCAGCAAGGCTGAGTGGTGGGAGCTGACCAAAAAGAGGACCGCTGGATTCTTCAGGGGCCTAGCCAATAGAAAACAGTTTAATAAATACATGACCTACCAACGTTTGCGGAGGAAGCTGGATATTCTTGTCTCGAGAGGAGGAGATCCTGGGGCAATCTCCGAAGTGAAACTCCTCCTCAGGAAGTGTCAATATGACCGGCATGCCTCTTTGGTTCTGGAGAGGGACTATGGGAAGTACCACTCGCCTGACCCTTACCAGAACTGCAAACAAGGTGTAGCTGTTAAAGCGGTCGTTGGCCTTAAGGACAGTACAGGTTCCGTGACAAAGTCCAGGTCAGGGATTCTGGAGGTCGTGAGGTCCTTTTATGCCGACCTTCTTGGGAGGAAAGAGCTTGACCGTGACAAGATGGAAAGCTTTTTGGACTCTACTCCAGGTCTAAATGGTGGAGATGTTCCATTGATGAATTTGACAGAGGAGATCACAGTTGAAGAGGTGATGAGGGCAATTGAACAGCTTGCCATCAAAAAGTCACCCGGACCGGATGGCTTGACGGCTGAGTTTTACAAAGCCTTTAAGTCTATTCTGGCCCCACATTTGGTAGAGGTTTTTAACAGTTGTCTCGTTGAGGGGGTGCTTCCCCCTTCCATGAGGCACTCGGCTGTGATTCTTCTGTCAAAGGGTAAAGATCCTTCGATGATTGAGAATTGGCGCCCCATCAGCCTTCTTAATGTCGATAGAAAGATACTGGCGAAGATATTTTTCTGGCGCCTGTCGTCAGTAGCAGAGTCTTTGCTTTCTCGCCATCAGCACTGTTCGGTCCAGGGTAGGAGCACCTTCACAGCGGTGTTAGCTGTCCGGGAGGCCTTGGAGCGGTGCAGGGCTGCAGGCTGGGGAAAGTATTTGCTGACATTGGATCAGGCAAAGGCTTTTGATCGTGTTAACCATGAGTACCTGTGGTTGCTCCTTAGTAAGTACGGTCTGCCGGGTGGTTTTGTTGATTGGCTGAAAGTCTTGTATAAGGGGGCAGAAAGCTTCCCTCTTGTTAATGGTTGGGTTGGGCAGTCCTTTGAGGTTGGCTCCGGGGTGCGCCAGGGTTGTCCCCTGAGTCCCCTGCTCTATGTGTTTGCAATCGACCCCTTCATCAGGAGGCTAGAGAGCGGCATGTTGTGTGGGGTACCAGTGGGGCTCCCGGGTGAGCCGCCATTGAGGGTTGTTGCTTATGCGGATGATGTATCGGTGATTGTCACTGGGACGGATGAGGCGGAGGAGGTGGTCTCTCTGACATCACGGTATTCTGAAGCATCAGGCTCCAAGATCAATCAGGAAAAGAGCGAAGTTTTCTGGATGGGAAAGGAAGGTGAGGGGTTTGATCTCCCGGACGCCTTTCCAGTGCCCCAGGAAAAAATTAGGATACTAGGCATTGAATTTGGACCCGGCGATTATGGCCTCAAAAACTGGGAAGGCAGACTGGAAATTGCCAATGCTAAGGTGGTCAGCTGGAAGAGATGGAAGTTATCTATGAGGGAAAGGGTTGATCTGATTAAGACCTACCTGATTCCGATCTTCTTGTATGTCAGCTTTGTCTGCATCTTGCCAGTGTCTCTCTATGCTGGGGTCAGTAGTGTGTTCTTCCAGATGCTGTTGGGGAACAGACTGAACCCCATCAAGAGGAATGTCACCTACCTATCCAGGAGGGAGGGTGGCTTAGGTATGGTCAACCCAGTTCTTTTCTTTTCACTGTTATTTCTCAAGTTTAATATTGGTAGTATGCTTGCAGTGGAACCTCCTGGATGGGCAGGCATATTTAGATCTTGGTTTAGGCCTTTTCTACGACTTTGGGAAGAAGGTGGCCAAGTGAAGAATCGCAGGGGTCATCGTGGTCAGCTACCAGCCTATGTAGCTCCGTGCCTGAAGTTACTGCGGCAGTGGCGATTGTCGGCTGAAGATCTCAGATCGGTTCCGAGGAAAGACCTTATGAGTCGAGTCTTGAGCGAAGTCTTTCATGACCCACTGGCCTTAAGGGATTGCCCAGGCCCAGTTTTGAGGGCGGGGTTGAGGCTGATTAATTTGGATAGAATACCTCCTAAATTTCGGGATCTGGCCTGGTTGTGCTTCCATGGGAAGCTCTATGTTAGGGGCAATTTGAAATTTCGCAGTTCGATGGATCGTAGCTGTCCTCGGGAGGAGTGTGCAGATGAGGAGGAGACTATGGACCATTTTCTGCTTCGTTGCCCCTTTAACATAGAAGTGTACAGACAGGTGGGGCGGGCGCTCGGTGTTCCTTTCCTCTCCAGGCTGGGTTATGCTGAGTGGGTGTACGGAGCATTCAGTACCGGTGGAGGTTTTTGTTTGGATACACTTTTTTTAGTTAGCCTAGTGGTCCGTTATTTCACCTGGAACGCACGGTGTCAGGTCAGCATTCGGCAAAAAATCCTTCCTGTTGAGGTGGTGGTGTATGACATTGTGCATGAGGTGGGGAAGATTCGGGGGCTTGAGAGAGACAAGTGGGGTCAGGGGGCGTGGCTGAAGGCGTGGAGGGGTTTCAGGCCTCCCTGACTGCCAGGAGTCTCTTTCCCGGGTGTGGCTGTCTGTCTCTTATCACCCTAGATTATTATTATTTTTGATACATTTTTGATAGATGGCTGCGTACATAGGTGACGGGTTGTGCCTCTTAGGCCCTCTCTGCTGCTTTGTGTAAATAGTTTTGTAGTAATGTTTTGGTGGTGGTGTATAGTGTATATATTGTGTATATATTGTGTATAGTGTATATATTGTATATATTCTGACCCTGGATGTGTATTCCTTGGATTTATGTTTAAGTTTTGTACTATAGTTATGTTTTTTACTTTTGTATAAAATTTGTTGCTTGATTCTTTTTAATAAAAGATCAATAGTGTCCCATCATTGGTGTCAGTGGGGGGAATAGTGTCCCGTCATTGGTGTCAGTGGGAGGAATAGTGTCCCATCATTGGTGTCAGTGGGAGGAATAGTGTCCCATCATTGGTGTCAGTGGAAGGAATAGTGTCCCATCATTGGTGTCAGTGGAGGAATAGTGTCCCATCATTGGTGTCAGTGGGAGCAAAGTGTCCCATCATTGGTGTCAGTGGGAGGAATAGTGTCCCATCATTGGTGTCAGTGGAGGAATAGTTTTCCATCATTGGTATCAGTGGGAGGAATAGTGTCCCATCATTGGTATCAGTGGGAGGAATAGTGTCCCATCATTGGTATCAGTGGAAGGAATAGTTTTCCATCATTGGTATCAGTGGGGGGAATAGTGTCCCATCATTGGTGTCAGTGGGAGGAATAGTGTCCCATCATTGGTATCAGTGGAAGGAATAGTTTTCCATCATTGGTGTCAGTGGGAGGAATAGTGTCCCATCATTGGTGTCAGTGGGGGGAATAGTGTCCCATCATTGGTGTCAGTGGGAGGAATAGTGTCCCATCATTGGTGTCAGTGGGGGGAATAGTGTCCCATCATTGGTGTCAGTGGGAGGAATAGTGTCCCATCATTGATGTCAGTGGGGGGAATAGTGTCCCATCATTGGTGTCAGTGGGAGGAATAGTGTCCGATCATTGGTATCAGTGGAAGGAATAGTTTTCCATCATTGGTATCAGTGGAAGGAATAGTGTCCCATCATTGGTATCAGTGGGAGGAATAGTGCCCCATCATTGGTATCAGTGGGAGGAATCGGAAAGAGGGTCTGATACCCTTTACTCGATTGGCTGAAAGGACAGGAGATCCTATTGGACGCCTAGGAGGAGGGGAGGAGACACATTGTGGAAGTGAGGAGGAGAAGAGGCCAATGCTTGGAACAAAGCTCCCTGCTGCCGCTCCTCAGATGCCAATCCCCACTGCTCCTCGGATCCCTGATTCCCAACGCTGCTCCTCAGTTGCCCGATTCCGTCCGCGTCCCAGTGACACCCAGTGGGAACAGCAGCAACCCTCAATTTATGGGAAGAAACCAAGTGACAAAAAAATACAATCTGGCCTTAGCAGATTACTACCCAGGAGAGCTAAACACAGATTTTTACATACTGTCCCTGGTTTTACTGAGGCTGGCAACCTTGATGGGGCCCCTTAGTGGCATGGGGCCCTTGGCAGTGTCCAAGGGCCCAAATTATCCATCCGCATGGGGGGGGCTACAGAACATTCATCCAGGTTAAGCACTTCCCAACACCAGGGAGCCCATCGTTTCTCATTGGTCTTCTAGACTGATTCTGATTCCAATGTAAAAGGATAACCCGCCATGTACATCTCCCGTGTTACTCTATCGCCGTCTCCTCCTCGCTGAGTTATTACAGGCCAGAGACTGATAATGAAGTCCAGTAAACAGCTCTACTGATGCAAATACCAGAGAGAACATTCAGGGCGCAGGCGAGATAAGATGGAGATTACTTGTGTATACACGCTACCAGAGGAAAAGAAATTGAGGTCAGTCTACAGCGGAGATTGTATTACAGCATTGCCTCAAGTCTCTGTATAGCCAAACTTTCTTTATTTTAGCTTTGGATTAAGAAAAAAGAAAAACAGTTTATGTTTTGCTATCCTGTGTCCCGTTGGGGGAGTATTTCTTTGACTTCCTGCCCTGCAGATGCAACAGGAAGTGAGAGAACATCCCTAACATGTGTCACCGCCACAGGTCTCCCCTAATTTTGGATTTCCCATCACTTTCACTCTGGGACCCATAAGAGAGGGAGACTTGACTGGGGACCCATAAGAGAGGGAGACTTGACTGGGGACCCATAAGAGAGGGAGACTTGACTACAAGAGCCATAAGAGAGGGAGACTTGACTGGGGACCCATAGGAGAGGGAGACTTGACTGGGGACCCATAAGAGAGGGAAGCTTGACTGGGGACCCATAAGAGAGGGAGACTTGACTGGGGACCCATAAGAGAGGGAAGCTTGACTGGGGACCCATAAGAGAGGGAGACTTGACTGCGGGACCCATAAGAGAGGGAGACTTGACTGGGGACCCATAAGAGAGGGAGACTTGACTGGGGACCCATAAGAGAGGGAGACTTGACTGCAAGAGCCACAAGAGAGGGAGACTTGACTGCAAGACCAATAAGAGAGGGAGACTTGACTGCGGGACCCATAAGAGAGGGAGACTTGACTGCGGGACCCATAAGAGAGGGAAGCTTGACTGGGGGCCCGTAAGAGAGGGAGACTTGACTGCAAGACCCATAAGAGAGGGAGACTTGACTGCAAGAGCCACAAGAGAGGGAGACTTGACTGCAAGACCCATAAGAGAGGGAGACTTGACTGCGGTACCCATAAGAGAGGGAGACTTGACTGCGGTACCCATAAGAGAGGGAAGCTTGACTGGGGGCCTGTAAGAGAGGGAGACTTGACTGCAAGACCCATAAGAGATGGAGACTTGACTGCGGGACCGATAAGTAAGGGAGGCATGACTGGGGAGTAGGACCCATAAGAGAGGGAGACTTAACTTCAGGACCCATAAGCGAGAGAAGCTTGACTCTGGACCCATAAAAGATGAAGGCTTAACTGTGGGACCCATAAGAGAGGAAAGCTTTACCATGGACCCATAATAGAGGGAGGTCTGACTGTGGGATTCATAAAAAAGGGAAGCTTGACTGGGGATTCATAAGAGGCAAAATAACATCAAAAAGGAGACCTATATGCGTTACCTACACCCCTGTATGGAATAGAAAAGGAGAAAATCCCCCATGGTGGGGCTTTAACGTTAAGGCCCCGTACACTTGACCAAGCTTCTCGGCAGAATCCAGCGAGAAGCTCGCTGGGAGACATATTCTGCCGAGGTTCTCGGTCGTGTGTACACTTCCGACGAGCATGCTCTCTTTTTCCTCGTTGTTCAATGAGGAAATTTGGCTCGACGAGCTTTACGACCGCTCATCGGGAACCTCGTCGGGCGGAACGCTTTGTGCCTCATTTTGGCACCCCTGGGCTTGCTTGGAGGAAGGGAGGTGACCCTATGGCACTGTGTGCCCCGTTTTTCTTCTGCTAAGGGGCTTCGTTTGCCACTGCCTGGATGCTTGCCAGCTCAGCCATGAGTCTATACAATTGGTGACGGTGTGACTCCACACGGACTTTGTCCCCTGATGAAGGGACAAGGTCTCGAAATGCGTAGGGCTCGAATGAACCACTGTGGACAAGTCACGCACCTATCCATTAATTTTGGTTTTAATATTACTATTTTTGTATTTACTGTTTAATACACTATTTCCACTATTACTACTTCTCCTGTTAATTGAACTTTTACCGTTAAGGCCCCACCCTGGGGGATTTTCTCCTTTTCTTTGGGATTCATAAGAGAGGAAGGTTTGGCAGTGGGACCCATAGAAGAGGGAGGCTTGACTGCTGGACCCATAAGAGAGGAAAGCTTGACTGGGGACCAATACGAGAGGGAGGCTTAACTGGGGACTCGTAAGAGAGGGAGGCTTAACTGTGGGACCAATAAGAGAGGTTGGTCTGACTGCGGGACCCATAAGAGAGGTACGCTTGACTGGGGACAATAAAAGAGTGAGGCTTGACTGGGGACTTGTAAGAGAGGGAGGCTTAACTGTGGGACCAATAAGATAGGGAGGCTTGACAGGGGACTTGTAAGAGAGGGAGGCTTAACTGCGGGACCAATAAGAGAGGGAGGCTTGACTGGGGACCTTTAAGAGAGGGAGGCTTAACTGTGGGATCCATAAAGAGGGAAGATTGACTGGGGATACATAAGAGAGGGAGATTTGGCAGTGGGACCCATAAGAGAGGAAAGCTTGACTGGGGACCAATAAGAGAGGGAAGGTTGACTGGGGGCCCATAAGAGAGGGAGACTTGACTGCGGGACCCATAAGTGAGGGAGGCATGACTGGGGAGTGGGACCCATAAGAGAGGGAGGCTTTACTGCTGGATCCATAAGAGAGGGAGACTTGACTGCGGGACCCATAAGTGAGGGAGGCATGACTGGGGAGTGGGACCCATAAGAGAGGGAGGCTTTACTGCTGGATCCATAAGAGAGGGAGACTTGACTTTAGGACCTATAAGCAAAAGAAACTTGACTCTGGACCCATAAAAGATGGAGGCCTAACTGCGGGACCCATAAGAGAGGGAAGCTTTACCCTGGACCCATAATAGAGGGAGGTCTGACTGTGGGATCCATAAGAAAGGGAAGCTTGACTGGGGATTCATAAGAGAGGGAGGTCTGGCAGTGGGACCCATAAGAGAGAGAGGCTTGACTGTGGGACCCATAAAGAGGGAAGCTTGACTGCTGGACCCATTAGAGAGGAAAGCTTGACTGGGGACCAATAAGAGAGGGAGGCTTGACTGCTGGACCCATAAGAGAGGAAAGCTTGACTGGGGACCAATAAGAGAGGGAGGCTTAACTGGGGGCTCGTAAGCGAGGGAGGCTTAACTGTGGGACCAATAAGAGAGTGAAGCTTAACTGGGGACCCATAAGAGAGGTTGGTCTGACTGCGGGACCCATAAGAGAGAGAGGCTTGACTGTGGGACCCATAAAGAGGGAAGCTTGACTGCTGGACCCATTAGAGAGGAAAGCTTGACTGGGGACCAATAAGAAAGGGAGGCTTGACTGGGGACTCGAAAGAAAGGGAGGTTTAACTGTGGGACCCATAAGAGAGGGAGGCTTGACTGGTGATACATAAGAGGGAGGTCTGACTGTGGGACCCATAAGAGAGAGAGGCTTGACTGGGGAACCATAAAGAGAGAAGCTTGACTAGGGATACATAAGAGAGGGAGGTCTGGCAATGGGACCCATAGAAGAGGAAAGCTTGACTGGGGACCAATAAGAGAGGGAGGATTTATTATGGGACCCATAAGAGAGGGAGGCTTGACTGGGGACCCATTAGAGAGGGAGGCTTAAGGGTCCCATAGTTAAGCCTCCCTCTCTTATGGGTCCCCAGTCAAGCCTCCCTCTCTTATGGGTCCCATAATAAATCCTCCCTCTCTTATTGGTCCCCAGTCAAGCTTTCCTCTTCTATGGGTCCCATTGCCAGACCTCCCTCTCTTATGTATCCCTAGTCAAGCTTCTCTCTCTTAAGGGTCCCATAGTTAAGAGAGGGAGGCTTGACTGTGAACCCATAAGAGAGGGAGGCTTGACTGGGAACCCATAAGAGAGGGAGGCTTGACTACGGGACCCATAAGAGAGGGCAGCTTGACCCATCACGGCACCTTGATTTTTGCATAACTCCTCCCAAGGGCCAGCCCACTGCTTGCATGATGGCACTTGATATTTTCGGGAAAGGATGCTTTGATGTTTTCGGGAAGCTATGTTCGGGCCCCTCCCACCAGCGATGATTTGCCTACATTGCACAGAGAAAAGCACAGAGACCCAGTGATGATATAAGGTAAGTCATTTAAATTGAGGCTACAAAGCGTCTCTCTACAAACACTCCATTGGGCCCCCAGGCTTCCGCTTAGGCTCCCGGTTCTGCTATATGTGCGATGACCTCATTCGCCGGAACGCCACTGGTTAACGCTGAGATAAGAATAAGGACAGCGGCATTGTGACTCATTCCGACAGAACAGCCGTCATTTATGGAAGCAAATCTTTCAGAAAGTTTGGTTATGATAATTCCCGAGCGACGTTCCGATGGTTGGAGGGTTAAATCCACATTTACAGGAATGAGTCACCCCCTCTGATTATTTCCTGAGTGATGGGGGGGTGGGGGGTCTGATGAAAGGTTCTGTACGGCGCGCTCAGTGTGTTGCTTGTTGTGATAAGATGGAATCGAGATTTACAGATGAATGTTGTCCAGTAACAACAGCAGCCGGTCCCAAGCCTTCTTCTCCAAGCACAACTGCCTCCTCTACCACAAAGATGAAGTTTAGGCTGCTTATTGTTTGCGTCCCCTGTTCCCCCCCCCCCCCCAATCAGAAGTTTTAAACAAAACATTTCCATTGTCAATAGATACCTTATTCTAGACCTGTGGCGGCTGGCGCTCAACATTTTTGGGGGGGCACAAACAAAAAAACAAAACAAACAAAAAAAAAATTGCAGCCTCACTGTGCCCATCATGTGCCATGCCATTAAACGCAGCCACTGTGCAATGCTATCGAACGCAGCCACTGTGCCTATCAATTGTCGCCACTGTGCCAATTGATGCCACTGTGCCCTTTAATTGTCGCCACTGTGTTTCCTGTCGCCACTGTGGCAATTGATGCCACTGCCACTGTGCCCATTGTCGCCATTGTCACTGTGCCAATTGTCCTGGCTGTGCCCCTCCCCTCTGCCCGGCACTTACCGTACCTTTCTTGGCTTCTTCCCCGGCCATACTGACTTGCCACTGTGCCCTTTAATTGTCGCCACTGTGTCCATTGTCGCCACTGTGTCCATTGTCGCCATTGTGCCAATTGATGCCACTACTACTGTGCCCATTGTCGCCAATTGATGGCACTGTGCCCTTTAATTGTCGCCACTGTGCCCATTTTTCGCCACTGTGCTAATTTATGCCACTGTCACTGTGCCCATTGTCACCACTGTGCCCATTTTTCACCACTGTGCCAATTGATGCCACTGTCACTGTGCCAAATGTCGCCACTGCGCCCATTTTTCGCCACTGTGCCAATTGATACCACTGCCACTGTGCCCATTGTCGCCACTGTGCCCATTGTCGCCACTGTCACTGTGCCAATTGTCACCGATATGCCCCTCCACTTGCCCGGCACTTTCCTTTCTTGGCTTCTGCCCCGGCCATACTAGCTGTAACAGTTACAGTAACACCAAGACCCGGAAGTGACCTTCTTTATGTCACTTCCGGGTCATTAGCAGGAAGGGGAGATCAGTGAAAGGACGTTCAGTAGTCTCCCTCTCCTCTGCCCTGCTGTATCCACCATGCTGGTCCTGGTCAGCCGATGGGCACACAAGAACATGTTGCTTATGGGTCATTAGATGGTAGGAGAGATCTGCAAAAGAACATTCACTAATCTCCCTCTCCTCTGACCTGCTGCATCTCCCGTGCCGCACCCGGGTCAGATGGAGCCCGAGAGACATGCCGTTTATGGGTCATTAGCAGGAAGTGGAGATCAGCAAAAGGATGTTCACTGATTTCCTTCTCCTCTGCCCAGCTGCATCCCTCGTGCCAGTCCTGGTCAGCTGATGGGCACACGGAGCCAGGAAAACACGCCGCTTCCAGGTCATTACCAGGAAGAGGAGATCAGCTAAAGGATGTTCACTGATCTCCCTCTCCTATACCCAGCTGCATCCCCCATGCCGGTCCCGGGTCAGCCGATGTGCACATGGAGCCAGGAAAACACGTCACTTCCGAGTCATTAGCTGGAAGGGGGGATCAGCGAAAGGACGTTAATTTATCTCCCTCTTCTCTACCCAACTGCCAGTGATAGGCCCAGTGATGGGCACTGTGCCCAGTGATGGGCACTGATAGGTGGCACTGATGGGCACTGATAGGCTGCACTGATGAGAACTGAAAGACAGGATTAATGTGCACTGATGAGGCCACAATGATGTGCCCTGATGGGCACTGGTGAGACTGCACAGATAAGGCAGCCCTGATGGGCACTGATGAGGCAGCAGCTTAAAGTTGGCGGGAGGGAGAGAAACTTGTTTTCAGCTGCTGCAGAGAGCCGCACAGGGCATCCTGTTTATTGCCCCTCCTTCCCTCTGGTGTTTGGGCCCCCCTGTGTGCCCGGGCCCACTACAGGAGGACTGATGGTCGTCGCCCCCCCCCCTACAGGGGTGTGTGGAAGCAATTTAATGGCTGCAGTAACACCCCAGCAGTGGCGCAACAGGGCCGCCATCAGGGGGGTACAGGCAGTACACCTGTAAGGGGCCTGGAGGTCCCCAGGGGCCCGGATGGCAATCCCCTTCTTTTTTTTTTGTAAGGGGGTCCGGAGGTCCCCAGGGCCCCCGGGTGGCAACTCCTCTTTTTTTATTTATTTCTTTTTAAATTTAAATGTATTTATTTTTTTATTAAAGGGCACAGAGGTTTCTTTTTTTTCTTTTTTCTTTTTATTAAAGGGCCCGGAGGTCCCCAGGGTCATTGATGGCAACCCCCCATTTTATTGCTATTTCTTTTTATATATTTTTTTAAATATATGTATATATATATATATAGATAAAAAATATATAAAAAGAGGTCTGCAGAGGTCCCCAGGGCCCCCGGGTGGCTACCTCCTCTCTCTTATTTTTATATATATATATCTTTCCTTTTCTTTTCTTTTTTTTTTTTTTAAGGGCCCACCGCTTCTCAATTACCTCCCGCTTCTCAATTTGCCACAGCCCCCCGGCTTCTCTATTTCAGACAGAAGCACCCCCCCCTTCCTGGTTCTCTTCTGCTCCAGGGGGCCCATGCCTGAAGCTGTGTAAGGGGCTCCATTATTCCTGAGTGGCAATAAAAGGGTTCAATCGTTAAGATTCAGGAGGGAAAAGTCCCCCTTTCTTCAGGGATTGAGGATTAAGGCTTCATGAAGACTATCGTCTTCTCACGGCACCAAATTTAGTGTCTTGGGGTGGGGGGGGGGGGGGCAGGAAACAGGGAGGAGTGCTGGAGTTTGCCTTTAACCCGGCAATAAGACTCCCTTACCATGTAAATATTATTTGCTTCTCTATTTATTGCCCATATTGCCGTCTGACCCTCCAGGCCCGGCATCCAACCACTGAAAGTACACCCAGTGCCGAGGGCCGCGGAGGTTTTTTATTTGTAGGCAGATAATTATTGTAATATTATCACAGCTAATTCCTTATTCTCTTCCCTCGATGCTCCTTAAGGTTTTTTTCGGCGGAGACTCCCGAGGGAGGCCGGCTCGCTCTGCTCTGGTTAATATCTTCATTAAGTCTGATTGCTCTTGATTGTTCTCATCATCACGCCACAAAGTCATTTCAAAGAAGGAAGTTAAGAGCCCCCAGGGCACAACACAGAGGAATTAACGAGCAGCCTAACAATGTAAGATGTGTGAAAATCATGGCAACTAAATGGGGGTGTCCTCCTCCGAGCGCCACTTCTCTCCGTGTCTCCAAGCGTCGTTAGCGTCTGATGTGGAGAAAAATAGAGACAATGACCTGCTTCTGTTGATGCCATGTTCTACATTTGTTTTACATGACTAAGTCCTTCGCAGTGTATCTACAATTTCCATACACAAAGACGGTCAATGTGAAGGAGATAGACGCAAAATGGGCGAACGCTGGCGTCAGAGAAATAATCAGTCTCAGCCCGGCCGATGGCGGAACGGCGCTTCGACGCACGCACGTTTCGCGCTCCAACTGAACGGTGCACGAGCATGCGCACTAGTGCACGCACAAGGCGACTTCCTGGTTGGCCTATAAAGGCTGCTCAAGCGCCCAAACAAAACACTGGTTTGTCTTCCGCTTCCTGTGTGTACTAGTTCCTGTTTCCTGCTTTTGATTACTTGCTGTGACCCGGTTTGACCCCGACTACTCTGATCTTCTCCTGGACCTGACCCTTGGCCTGCTTAACGCACTCTGCTCCTTGTCTCCAGTGTTTGACCCTTTGCCTGTAAACCGGATTTGTCTCCTATCTCCTTGCCTTGACCATCTGCCTGTGACCCAGGTTTGTCTCCTATCTCCTTGCCTTAACCCTCTACATACTGTTTTGACACTGTGACCTGGATTTGTCACCTATTCCTTGCCTTGACCCCCTGCCTGTGACCCAGATTTGTCTCCTATCTCTTTGCCTTGACCCCCTGCCTGTGACCCAGATTTTTGTCTCCTATCTCCTTGCCTTGACCCATTGCCTGTGAACCGGATTTGTCTCCTATCTCCTTGCCTTGACCCTCTGCCTGTGATCCGGATTTGTCTCCTATCTCTTTGCCTTGACCCTTTGCCTGTGATCCGGATTTGTCTCCTATCTCCTTGCCTTGACCCTCTGCCTGTGACCCAGATTTATCTCCTATCTCCTTGCCTTGACCCTCTGCCTGTGAACCGGATTTGTCTCCTATCTCCTTGCCTTGACCCTCTGCCTGTGAACCGT
Organism: Rana kukunoris; assembly: GCA_029574335.1. NCBI lineage: Eukaryota > Metazoa > Chordata > Amphibia > Anura > Ranidae > Rana > Rana kukunoris. The sequence goes on along the minus strand of CM056057.1, from coordinate 2,197,698 downwards.
ATTTGTCTCCTATCTCCTTGCCTTGACCCTCTGCCTGTGACCCAGATTTGTCTCCTATGTCCTTGCCTTGACCCTCTGCCCGTGACCCGGATTTGTCTCCTATCTCCTTGCCTTGACCCTCTGCCTGTGATCCGGATTTGTCTCCTATCTCCTTGCCTTGACCCTCTGCCTGTGACCCAGATTTGTCTCCTATCTCCTTGCCTTGACCCTCTGCCTGTGAACCGGATTTGTCTCCTATCTCCTTGCCTTGACCCTCTACCTGTGACCTGGATTCGTCTCCTATTCCTTACCGTGACCCCCTGCCTGTGACCCAGATTTGTCTCCTATCTCCCTGCCTTGACCCTCTGCCTGTGACCCGGATTTGCCTCTTGTCTCCTGAACCTTGAACCTCAGCCTATGGTCTGAAATGACCTTGGTCTTCTGTGTTTGACCCACGACCTAGCCTGGACTTTCTGCCTGGTTCCTCCAATTGGGTCTTAGTACCTGCCAGTTCCTGCACAGCCACCAAGCCCTACAGAGACCTCCACTCAAGTCCTGCCTTGCCTATGAGCTTGCTGGATTTCCCATTTCAGATCCAAGGCTATTAATATTGAGTTGCCCCCTTTGTGGCTATAACAGCCTCCACCCACCTTAACCTGGTCATTACACCTATATGTGTCTGTTGGACATCCAAACCATGGTCATTAATATGGCCAAATGCTCGTGGAGACCTGACCTTCACACCTATATGAGCTTGATGGATTACCCATTTCAGATCCAAGGCCATTAATATTGAGTTGCCCCCTTTGTAATGACCCTCATCTGGTCATTACACCTATATGTGCCTGTTGGACATCCAAACCATGGTCATTAATATGGCCAAACACTTGTGGACACCTGACCATCACACCTATATGAGCTTGCTGGATTTCCCATTCCAGGTCCAAGGCCATTAATGTTGAGTTGCCACCTTTGTGGCTATAACAGCCTCCACCCACCTTCACCTGGTCATTACAAACTATGGGCCAGATTCAGGTAGAGTTAGGCTGGAGTATCAGTGATACACCAGCATAACTCTCACTTTGAGCCGGCGTTTCTGTTTTCAGTAAGCAGAAAACAAGAAACGCCGGGTTGGAGTTCCTATACGAGCGGCGTAATTGTATTTCGCCGTCGTATCGGAACTGCAATTTTTAAAAATGGCGCTCGGGGCGTTCCTGCTGATTAACGCCGAGAATATGTTAATCAGCGAGAATCGGCAATTCACGATCGTACTCGGCCCGACGCAGTGACTTTCTGACGTTTCCGTAAGCGATACGCGGCGTAAAGAAAAACATGCCCCCTAGTGGAGTATCCTATGTTAAGTATGGGCGTCGTCATCGCGTCAAATTTAAACATTTTTGCGTAGTTTGCGTAAAACATCCGTGAATGGGGATTGACGTCATTGACGTTCACTGACAGAATTAGGAGCATGCGCACTGACAGTCGACGCATGCGCAGTACGTTCGCCGCGGGATCGCGCCTAGTTTAAATAATACACGCCCCCTACCCGCCCAATTTGAATTCCGCCGGCTCATTTTCGCTACGCCGCCTCAACTTTAGGAGCAAGTGCTTTGTGAATAACAGTACTTGCTCCTAAAGTTTCGGCGGAGTAACGTAAATGACTAACGTTACTCCGAAATAAAGAACCGCTGTCCTACCTGAATCTGGCCCTATATGTGCCTGTTGGACATTGAAACCATGGTCAGTAATATGGCAAAACTTTTGTGGATACCTGACCATCACACCTATATGAGCTTGCTGGATTTCCCATTCCAGATCCAAGGCCCTTAATATCGATTTGCCCCCTTTGTGGCTATAACAGCCTCCACCCATCCTCACCTGGTCATTACACCTATATGTGCCTGTTGGACATCCAACCTATTGGCCAGTAATATGGTGTTGACCACCTTTGTGGCTATAACTTCCTCGGCCCTTTTTGGAAGATTTTCCACAAGATTTTGGAGGGTGTCTGTGCCAAACATTGTTTTTTTTTTTTTCAAAATTGTCGCTCTATTTTTGTTTATAGCGCAAAAAAAATAAAAACCACAGAGGTGATCAAATACCACCAAAAGAAAGCTCTATTTGTGGGGAAAAAAAGTTACATCAATTTTGTTTGGGAGCCACGTCGCACGACCGCGCAATTGTCAGTAGCCGAATCGCAAAAAGTGCTCTGGTCTTTGGCCAGCCAAACGGTCCGGGGGTTAGGTGGTTAATGTCCATGGTTGTGGAATATGTCCACCTAGCGTTTATGTAGTAGGTGTGATGGTCAGATGTCCACAAATGGGTGGTGAGGGGGTGACCCTTGCATTGAAGGAGCAGATGCCGTACTCCTGAGTTTTGGGCAATATTTATGTCAAATTGGCACTTAAATATACATTTGTTTTGGAGGAATCTAACGCCGTACACAATTTACATACAAATCGGCATTTCCCGTTTTCCGTCTCCTTCCATCACTACTGTGGTCAGTAATTTTCTGGCCGAGAGATTGATATTAAGTCTGAGGCATGTTCCATAAAATGAGTGTCTTTGCTGCTGACCCTCAGAGGGAGTTACATGTGATTGAATGCAGATGCTGCAGTGTACACAGTCAATAGGTTAATTATCTGTAAAGGAAATAATTATGCATCAATTAAAGAGCAGTTCCACCATAATGGGATCATGTCCTGGTGATTAAAAAAAAAAAAAAAAAAAGTATAGCTTGTTACGCTCTTTGCTAAAACAGGCAATGGACCATGATGTTTGCAGTCATATTTCATGTGGCTTCTTTACTACTACCAACTGGATATTCATAAAGTCTTTATAGCCTTACAAAACTAAAATAATTCAGGGTGAGTAGGTGAAATGAAGGATGGTGCCACCAGAAGCATAGTCCAAAGCATGGAGTATCACCGATACACTATAATAGCAGTACAAGCAGCAGGAAATGTGTTTGATTTGGTGCTGCTCATGGGCCCCTTCCTCCGGCAGCAAAGACGGCAGTACAAAGACATTGTAGACAATTGTGCTCCACCAACCTTATGGTAACAGTTTGGTGAAGACTCTTTTCTGTTCCAGCATGACTGTGCCCCCCCTGTGTACAATGCCAGCTCCATAAAGACATGGTGTGACCAATTTGGTATGGAGGACCTCCATGTCCTGTACAGAGCCCTGAACTCAATCCTACTTAACACCTTTAGGATGAATTGGAATGAGTTAGATCTTCTCAACCAACATCTCCATAAAGACATGGTGTGACCAGTTTGGTGTGGAGGATGTTCAATGTCCTGTACGGAGCCCTGACCTCAACCCTACATTGGTATAAGGTCTTCTCACCCAACACCCAACATGGGTTGACCAGTGTGGACCATAAAGACATGTTTTGACTGGTTTGGTAGTCCTTGTGGGCTCCTTGAGACCTGGAAGTTATTTTAAGGGTTCCTCCAGGGCTTAAAAGGTTGCGGAAGGCTGGTTTAGGCAACTTTGTTCCTTCAGCCTCCAAACGTTCCATTTGGTCACCCTTTTCTGTTTGCCCATGACTGTGCCCCCCCCCCTCCCCTTGTGTACAAAGCCAGCTCTATAAAGACATTGGGCCAGATTCAGTAAGAAGTTACGCGGCTTATCTCTAGATAAGCCGCGTAACTTCTTAGATGCGCCGGCGTATCTTTCTTTTTTCTGTATTCAGAAAACAAGATACGCCGGGATTGAGTTAAGATATGAGTGGCGTAATTGTTTTACGCCGTTGTATCTTAACTGCATTTTTAAGATGGTCGCTAGGGGCTTTCCCGCTGATTTACGCCTAGAATATGTAAATCAGCGAGATACGCCTTTTCACGAACGTACGCCCGGCCGACACAGTGAATTTACGCCGTTTACGTAAGGCGTTTTCCGGTGTAAAGATAAACCACCAAAAAGATGGCACATCCTATGTTAAGTATTACCATAAAACACGCCCACCACATTCACATTTGAATTACCCGGGCTTACGCCAGCCCATTTACACTACGCCGCGGTAACTTAGCTTGGTGAATACAGCATTTGCCTCGCTAATTTAGGGCGGGGTAGCGTAAACAAGATACGCTACGCCCGCCAAACTTTAAACCTCCGCACCTGAATCTGGCCCATTGTGTGACCAGTTTGGTGTGGAGAAACTCAAGTGTCCTTCACAGAGTCCTGACCACAACCCTACTGAACGCCTTTGGAAGGAATTGGAATGTCAGTTACGAGCCAGGTCTTCTCTTCCAACATTAGTACCTCACCATTTCCTCAAATTGAAAAAGTTCTCAAATGTTTCCACTTTTGCCAAAATTTCAGAAACCAAAAATTAGATACTGCACTTCCCTTATGTCAAACTAGAAACCATCAAAGTCAAGTTCCTAGTGAAACAAGTGAGGACTTCTCTGGCTTATGGTAATTTTCAAAGTCTGGGTTCTACCTAAGGACTATAGTTACAAAACAGAAAAGCCCTCTTTTTTTTTGTTAGCTAAAGTCATCTCATTTGTGTGACTGGTAAACAGAATTATTATTGTCTTGGGCCATCCGGTTGGTTGTAACATCTACATTTTCCATGGAGAAAAGAGTTTCTAAATCTCCTGCCATCCCTCTATGTGAGACCCTCTAATTTCCTCATATTTAAAAAGTTCTCAAAATGTTTCCAATTTTGCCAAAATTTTAGAAACCAAAAATTAGATTTTGCTCTTCCCTTATGTCAACCTAGAAACCATAAAGATCAAGTTCCTGGTGAAACAAGTGAGGAGTTCTCTGGCTTACAGTAATATTCAAAGTCTGGGTTTTTCCTAAGGACTATAGTTCCAAAACGTGGCAGAAAAGCCCTAGTTTTTTTAGCTGAAGTGCTCACATTTGTGTTTTTCGCAAACAGAATTATTATTGTCATGGGCTATTCTGTTGATTGTAACGTCTGCATTTTCCATGAAGAAAAGAGTTTCTAAATCTCCCGCAAAGCCCTCTATGTGAGACCCTCTCATTTCCTCAAATTGAAAAAGTTCTCTAAAATGTTTCCAATTTTGCCAAAATTTTAGAAACCAAATATTTGATTTTGCTCTTCCCTTATGTCAACCTAGAAACCATAAAGGTCAATTTCCTGGTGAAACAAGTTAGGAGTTCTCTGGCTTACAGTAATATTCAAAGTCTGGGTTTTTCCTAAGGACTATAGTTCCAAAACGTGGCAGAAAAGCCCTAGTTTATTTAGCTGAAGTGCTCACATTTGTGTTTTTCGCAAACAGAATTATTATTGTCATGGGCTATTCTGTTGATTGTAACGTCTGCATTTTCCATGAAGAAAAGAGTTTCTAAATCTCCCGCAAAGCCCTCTATGTGAGACCCTCTAATTTCCTCATATTGAAAAAGTTCACTAAAATGTTCCCAATTTTGCCAACATTTTAGAAACCAAATATTTGATTTTGCTCTTCCCTTATGTCAACCTAGAAACCATCAAAGTCAAGTTCCTGGTGAAGCAAGTGAGGAGTTCTCTGGCTTACAGTAATATTCAAAATCTAGGTTCTTCCTAAGGACTATGGTTACAAAACGTGGCAGAAAAGCCCTTGTTTTTTTTTAGCTGAAGTCCTCACATTTGTGTTTTTCGCAAACAGAATTATTATAGTCATGGCCATCCGGTTGGTTGTAAGGTCTGCATTTTCCATGGAGCAAATTGTTTCTAAACCTCCCGCCAGCACTCTATGTGAGGCTCTCTCATTTCCTCAAATTGAAAAAGTTTTCGAAAATGTTCCCACTTTTGGCAAAATTTCAGAAACCAAAAATTAGATTTTGCTCTTCCCTTATGTCAACCTAGAAACCATTAAAGTCAAGTTCCTGGTGAAACAAGTGAGGGGTTCTCTGGTTTATGGTCATTTTCAAAATCTAGGTTCTTCCTAAGGACTATAGTTACAGAACCTGGCAGAAAACCCCTTTTTTAGCTGACGTCCTTTTATTTGTGTTTTTCGCAAACAGAATTATTATTGTCATGGGCTAGTCTGTTGATTGTAACATCTGCATTTTCCATGGTGAAAAGAGTTACTAAACCACCCGCCAGCCCTCTATGTGAGACCCTCTCATTTCCTCAAATTGAAAAAGTTCTCTAAAATGTTCCCAATTTTGCCAAAATTTTAGAAACCAAATATTTGATTTTGCTCTTCCCTTATGTCAACTTAGAAACCATAAAGGTCAAGTTCCTGGTGAAACAAGTGAGGAGTCCTTTGGCTTACGGTAATTTTCAAAATCCGGGTTCTTCCTAAGGACTATAGTTACAAAACGTGGCAGAAAAGCCCTCTTATTTTTTTTAGCTGACATCCTCTTGTTCTTCGCAAACAGAATTATTATTGTCATGGGCCATCCGGTTGGTTGTAATGTCTGCATTTTCCATGGAGAAAAGAGTTTCTAAACCTCCCGCAAATCCCTCTATGTGAGACCCTCTAATTTCCTCCAATTGAAAAAGTTCTCAAAATGTTTCCAATTTTGCCAAAATTTTAGAAACCAAAAATTAGATTTTGCTCTTCCCTTATGTCAACCTAGAAACCATAAAGATCAAGTTCCTGGTGAAACAAGTGAGGAGTTCTCTGGCTTACAGTAATATTCAAAGTCTGGGTTTTTCCTAAGGACTATAGTTCCAAAACGTGGCAGAAAAGCCCTAGTTTTTTTTAGCTGAAGTGCTCACATTTGTGTTTTTCGCAAACAGAATTATTATTGTCATGGGCTATTCTGTTGATTGTAACGTCTGCATTTTCCATGAAGAAAAGAGTTTCTAAATCTCCCGCAAAGCCCTCTATGTGAGACCCTCTCATTTCCTCAAATTGAAAAAGTTCTCTAAAATGTTTCCAATTTTGCCAAAATTTTAGAAACCAAATATTTGATTTTGCTCTTCCCTTATGTCAACCTAGAAACCATAAAGGTCAATTTCCTGGTGAAACAAGTTAGGAGTTCTCTGGCTTACAGTAATATTCAAAGTCTGGGTTTTTCCTAAGGACTATAGTTCCAAAACGTGGCAGAAAAGCCCTAGTTTATTTAGCTGAAGTGCTCACATTTGTGTTTTTCGCAAACAGAATTATTATTGTCATGGGCTATTCTGTTGATTGTAATGTCTGCATTTTCCATGAAGAAAAGAGTTTCTAAATCTCCCGCAAAGCCCTCTATGTGAGACCCTCTCATTTCCTCAAATTGAAAAAGTTCTCTAAAATGTTTCCAATTTTGCCAAAATTTTAGAAACCAAATATTTGATTTTGCTCTTCCCTTATGTCAACCTAGAAACCATAAAGGTCAATTTCCTGGTGAAACAAGTTAGGAGTTCTCTGGCTTACAGTAATATTCAAAGTCTGGGTTTTTCCTAAGGACTATAGTTACAAAACGTGGCAGAAAAGCCCTCGTTTTGTTTAGCTGAAGTCCTCTCATTTGTGGTTTTTTTTCCGCGAACAGAATTGTTACTGTCATGGGCCATCTGGTTGGTTGTAACGTCTGCATTTTCCATGGAGAAAAGAGTTTCTAAATCTCCCGCAAAGCCCTCTATGTGAGACCCTCTCATTTCCTCAAATTGAAAAAGTTTTCGAAAAAATGTTCCCACTTTTGGCAAAATTTCAGAAACCAAAAATTAGATTTTGCTCTTCCCTTATGTCAACCTAGAAACCATAAAGGTCAAGTTCCTGGTGAAACAAGTGAGGGGTTCTCTGGCTTACGGTCATAATCAAAGTCTGGGTTTTTCCTAAGGACTATAGTTACAAAATGTGGCAGAAAAGGCCTTGTTTTTTTTAGCTGAAGTCCTCTCATTTTTGTTTTTCGGAAATAGAATTTTTATTGTCATGGACTATTATGTTGATTGTAACATCTGCATTTTACATGGAGAAAAGAGTTTCTAAACCTCCCGCCAGCCCTCTATGTGAGACCCTCTCATTTCCTCAGAATTGAAAAAGTTCTCTAAAATGTACCCAATTTTGCCAAAATTGTAGAAACTAAAAATTAGATTTTGCTATTCCCTTATGTCAACTTAGAAACCATAAAGGTCAAGTTCCTGGTGAAACAAGTGAGGAGTCCTTTGGCTTACGGTAATTTTCAAAATCTGGGTTCTTCCTAAGGACTATAGTTACAAAACTTGGCAGAAAAGCCCTTGGTTTTTTTTAGCTGACATCCTCTCATTTGTGTTTTTCGCAAACAGAATTATTAATGTCATGGGCCATCTGGTTAGTTGTAATGTCTGCATTTTCCATGGAGAAAAGAGTTTCTAAACCTCCCGCAAAGCCCTCTATGTGAGACCCTCTCATTTCCTCCAATTGAAAAAGTTCTCAAAATGTTTCCAATTTTGCCAAAATTTTAGAAACCAAAAATTAGATTTTGCTCTTCCCTTATGTCAACCTAGAAACCATAAAGATCAAGTTCCTGGTGAAACAACTGAGGAGTTCTCTGGCTTACGGTAATATTCAAAGTCTGGGTTTTTCCTAAGGACTATAGTTCCAAAACGTGGCAGAAAAGCCCTAGTTTTTTTAGCTGAAGTGCTCACATTTGTGTTTTTTGCGAACAGAATTATTATAGTCATGGGCATTCGGTTGGTTGTAACGTCTGCATTTTCCATGGAGAAAAAAGTTTCTAAACCTCCTGCCATCCCTCTATGCGAGACCCTCTAATTTCTTAATATTGAAAAAGTTCTCTAAAATGTTCCCAATGTTGCCAACATTTTAGAAACCAAAAATTTGATTTTGCTCTTCCCTTATGTCAAACTATAAACCATTAAAGTCAAGTTCCTAGTGAAACAAGTGAGGAGTTCTCTGGCTTATGGTAATTTTCAAAATCTGGGTTCATCTTAAGGACTATAGTTTCAAAACGTGGCAGAAAAGCCCTCTTTTTTTTTAGCTGACGTCCTCTTATTTGTGTTTTTCACAAACAGAATTATTATTGTTATGGGCCATCTGGTTGGTTGTAACATCTGCATTTTCCATGGAAAAAATTGTTTCTAAACCTCCCGCCAGCCTGTGTAAGGGCTCTCTCATTTCCTCAAATTGGAAAAGTTTTCGAAAATGTTCCCACTTTTGGCAAAATTTCAGAAACCAAAAATTTGATTTTGCTCTTCCCTTATGTCAAACTAGGAACCATTAATGTCAAGTTCCTAGTGAAAGAAGTGAGGGGTTCTCTGGTTTACGGTAATTTTCAAAATCTAGGTTCTTCCTAAGGACTATAGTTACAAAACGTGGCAGAAAAGCCCTCGTTATTTTTTAGCTGACGTCCTCTCATTTGTGTTTTTCGCAAACAGAATTATTATTGTCATGGGCTATTCTGTTGATTGTAACATCTGCATTTTCGATGGTGAAAAGAGTTTCTAAACCTCCCGCCAAGCCCTCTATGTGAGACCCTCTCATTTCCTCAAATTGAATTTTGCCAAAATTTTAGAAACCAAAAATTAGATTTTGCTCTTCCCTTATGTCAACCTAGAAACCATAAAGATCAAGTTCCTGGTGAAACAAGTGAGGAGTTCTCTGGCTTACGGTAATATTCAAAGTCTGGGTTTTTCCTAAAGACTATAGTTACAAAACGTGGCAGAAAAGCCCTAGTTTTTTTAGCTGAAGTCCTCACATTTGTGTTTTTCGCAAACAGAATTATTATAGTCATGGACATCAGGTTGGTTGTAACGTCTGCATTTTCCATAGAGAAAAAAGTTTCTAAAGCTCCTGCCATCCCTCTATGCGAGACCCTCTAATTTCTTCACATTGAAAAAGTTCTCTAAAATGTTCCCAATGTTGCCAACATTTTAGAAACCAAAAATTAGATTTTGCTCTTCCCTTATGTCAAACTAGAAACCATAAAGGTCAAGTTCCTGGTGAAACAAGTGAGGAGTTCTCTGGCTTACGGTAATTTTAAAAATCTGGGTTCTTCCTAAGGACTATAGTTACAAAATGTGGCAGAAAAGCCCTCTTATTTTTTTTAGCTGACATCGTCTCATTTGTGTTTTTCACGAACAGAATTATTATTGTCATGGGCCATCTGGTTGGTTGTAACGTCTTCATTTTCTAATGGAAAAATCGTTTCTAAACCTCCCGCCAGCCCTCTATGTGAGACCCTCTCATTTCCTCAAATTGAAAAAGTTTTCTAAAATATTCCCAATTTTGCCAAAATTTTAGAAACCAAAAATTTGATTTTGCTCTTCCCTTATGTCAACCTAGAAACCATAAAGGTCAAGTTCCTGGTGAAACAAGTGAGGAGTTCTCTGGCTTACGGTAATTTTAAAAATCTGTGTTCTTCCTAAGGACTATAGTTACAAAAAGTTAAGTCCTCTCGTTTGTGTCTTTGGCAAACAGAATTATTATTGTCAAGGGCCATCCTGTTGGTTGTAACATCTGCATTTTCCATGGAGAAAGGAGCTTCTAAAGCCTCTTTCTCCCAGGCTTGACCGGCCACCTGGAGCACGTGTTGGACACACCAAACCTCTAAACAACCAGAGATCAAATTCGTAACTACGCTGATCCATTCTACCATGACATTCTACACAAAACAAGTCAACCCAAATCCTCCAGAACGAGCCGCAAGAAAAATAGAGCATTTCATAAAAAATAAACAGTTTTGAAATGAGGATTCCTGCGCATTAAAAACTTTCATAATCAAAAACATGTCTGGAGCATAAAAACAAAGAAGGAGAAAAAGAATTCAGAGCCGTTTCATTCATTGTAATTGTTTAATATGGAATGCTTCTCCTTCTCCCGGTGAAGCCTGGGATAAACGCCAGAACGAGTGTTTATATGGATTTTTATTCTGAAAGCCGGAGTCGCAGATTCAGTGCCCGAGGGTATTCGCTCTGTGCGCGCCTTACATCTAACAACAAATTGTTTCCTTCTGCTTTCATCTTCATGTAGAAATTAATATGTGTACGGGTGTCCTCTACATTGCATGGCATTTATTAATATGCGATTAAGAAAAGTTGGATTCCTAAGGACATACCGAGGACCGGTTCCTTCCAATCTAAACCAGGAGAACTTTTTACAAAAGAGCATTTTTAACATTGTGGTAGGTCCAGTTTTAATAAAGAACTGAACGATGGAAGCTGAGGACAAGCAGACAAAGGACCAATCAGCAATATCTCCTGTGGTTCCTCTGTAGCTGTTCATTTTCCTTCAGGAACTCTGTGCAGGCCAATCAAGTTCCTCCACCCCAAACTCGCTCATCCATTTTTTAATGGGCCTTGCTTTGTTGGAACAGGAAGGGGTCATCACCAAACTGTTCCCACAAAGTTGGGAGCATGGAATTGTCCAAAACGTCTTGGTATGATGATGCCTTAAAGAGGAAGTAAACGCTGATGGTGGCGTGCTGGCGGTTAATGATGGGATGTGTGGTTCCAGCACCTTGTACCTCTGGACCCCTTTACATTACACAGCACCCTGCACCTCTGGACCCCTTTACATTACACAGCACCCTGAACCTCTGGACCCCTTTACATTACACAGCGCCCTAAACCTCTGGACACCTTTACATTACACAGCACCCTGCACCTCTGGGCCCCTTTACATTACACAGCACCTTGCACCTCTGGGCCCCTTTACATTACACAGCACCCTGCACCTCTGGACCCCTTTACATTACACAGCACCTTGCACCTCTGGGCCTCTTTACATTACACAGCACCCTGCACCTCTGGACCCCTTTACATTACACAGCATCCTGCACCTCTGGACCCCTTCACATTACACAGCACCCTGTACCTCTGGACCCCTTTACATTACACAGCACCCTGCACCTCTGGGCCCCGTTACATTACACAGCGTCCTGCACCTCTGGACCCCTTTTACATTACACAGCACCCTGTACCTCTGGACCCCTTTACATTACACAGCACCCTGCACCTCTGGGCCCCTTACATTACATAGCACCGCACCTCTGGACCACTTTACATTACACAGCTCCCCACAGTTTGCTACACAGACACCCCCCTAACAGTTCTGGACCCCCTGCATGTTACACTGGGGGGAGACGTGACATGCGTGGGCCGTCGCAGCCCGTCGCAGGCCTTCGCGGGCCGCGGCGGCCCACCAGGCATATGCCCGGTTTGCCCTATGGCCAGTCCGGGCCTGTGTGTCCCTTACCTGAAACCGAAGCCTGCAATGTTCCCGATTTCCTTACCGGCTGGAAGCATCAATCTTCCTTCCAGGGTAGCCGACTCCGGCTCTGTGACTGGTCGGAGATGCGTGACATCACGGCATGACCTTTACTGGAAACGGTACGCTGCGACCTTTCTAAAGCGCGCATGTGCCGAATACATCGGTATGTGCGCAGAAGAAATCCTTGTACGGGGAATTGTAAATATCTTTAACCGTGTAGGTTTAGGAGACATTTACAACACCTACAGGTAAGCCTTAATCTAGCCTTACCTGTAGGTGAAAGTGTGTTGTAAGGGTTTACAACCACTTTAAGGGTTCCCTTCACTGGCACTAAGGGGCCAAGCCCAACCCCTGAAAAAACAATCCCCCACACCATAATCCCCCCCTCCCCCCACACCATAATCTCCCCTCCACCAAATGATTTGGACCAGTGCACAAAGCAAGGTCCATAAAGACATGGATGAGCGAGTTTGGGGTCGAGGAACTTGACTGGCCTGCACGGAGTCCTAAGCTTAACCCAATAGCACACCTTTGGGATGAATTCGAATTACCAACCAGTCTGTGACCAACCAAATTAACCTCATCTAACCTTCATCTATCCATCAGAATACATGAACTCCCACTGTGAAGACTCTCCAAATTTAGAGTTAGGGTCTTCCTGATACAGGGTGCCTTGGCAGGGCCTGCAGCTTACGCATGTATTTGCGAATGTGTGCAACTAAACCCCTGTTTTTAACCCATACTGTTAGACAGGCTCAATCGGTTGGTCGCAGGCTGGTTGGTAAATTGAGCTTGGAAATTCTTGGTTTTACAGTGGAACCTCGGATTGCGAGTAACGCGAGTTAACTCGGTTTAAGAGTGTCGTCTCGCAAAACGAGCACGATTTAGGCCAAAGCGGTGTGCAGTACCGCGTTTGACCTGAGGTGGGGGGGGGGGCATAAATGCACTGAAATGACCAAGGACAGCTCGGCTGACTTTGGCAATACTCGGGAACAGAGTCTTTCGTCCTCGGCCTTTTCGGCCATTTCCGATGCTCTCCAGTATTGTATGCGGTATTGCATGCCATTGAGGTCAATGCGGAACAAATTATTTTAGTTTCCATTGACTTCAATGGGGAAACTCGCTTTGATATACGAGTACTTTGGATTACGAGCATTCTCCTGGAACGGATTATGCTCGTAATCTGAGGTTCCACTGTATTTGACATGCGTTTGCCCTTCCTGTGCTCCTTGCTGTGAAGACCAGTGTCAGGAAGGGCATGCCAGTGCCCAAAATGGCGGCTGTAGAGGAAGGCCTGTGACCTCGTTTCCTGTAAGGCCGCCGTTGGCACGCATGCGCGCGCCTGTGCACGCGCATGCGGGTGCACGTGCCGCGGCGTACACCCCCTGAGTGTTTGGCGCCAGACAGGCTATTCAAACTGGGCCACTTCCCAGGCTCAGGTGCTGTCCGTTCTACAACGTCTAGCGTACTTGATCCTGTTACCTGATTCCTGCTTCCGTTACCCGACCCGGGTTGTCGCACGAGTGGAGGGTTAACGCTAGGGGGTGAGGAAGGGGTTAAATGTATTCCCTGGGTGTGTTCTAACTGTGTGGGGGGAGGGGGGGTGACTGGGGGAGGTGACCGATGCTGTGTCCCTATGTACAAGGGACACAGATCGGTTTCCTCTCTCCCTGACGGGACGTGGAGCTCTGTGTTTACACACAGAGCTCCACGTCCCTGCTGTCACCGCCGATCGCGTGCACCCGGCGGACACCGCGGCCGCCAGGCACACGCATCGGCCCCTCAGCGATGCGCCGTGCACTGTTTTTCCCCGCTGCGTGCCCCCCATTTGGAGCGCGCGGGGAATTACAATTAGATGCCGTCCAAAGACGTCCACCCGGCACTTGAGAGCCGTGCTGTGGACGTCTTTCGTCCATAGCTCGGATCTCAAGTGGTTAAGAAGACAAGGTCAATGAAGCCCCGCCTACATCTTCCATGACAGGTTTGCTTTTATGTCATTTGTTATTAGTACAGCACACATCTTTTCTTTTTTTTTTTTTTGAGTTCCCCGCCATCCGTTGAATGATGGACTAAGCGTCTCTGAAGGCAATTAGTTCACTCTTGGCCCTTCACGTCCAGGAAAGTCCATGAGTTGGGGGGGTGGGGGGGGGACAGGACCGCATTTGTGAACCAAAATAAATATGTTTTGGGTGGAATTGGTCTGTCTTCAATTACATAAATCTAATCCAATGTTTTGAGACTATATTGATGCTGGAAGTACACCAAAAAAAGGCCAAGTTCAGCGACTAAAAATGCAACGTAATGAGCCACAAAAAAGTCCAGTCTCCAAATCAGTTCGTATCTAGCAAGACTGGCGTCCAATTAGCCGCTCCGAAGGCACAAGAAAGCGCTTAAATCAGTTATTCCGCATGGCGACACCCTACAACAAAGACACATTAACGAGCGCCTTTCTGAAGTCCAACAATCCGCGTAATAGAATTTTGCGAGATGAAAAGTCGTTGTCGTCTCACATTTCAGTCACTGGAACCTGGAGAGGAAACAAAGTTCAGCCTTTCAGATCCTCAGACTTGTAGACTAGTTATCTATCACTGGGGGGGGGGGGGGGGGATAAAAGAAAGTGAGTTTTAATTTCTCTGAAATTCCAGTAAAATTTGGGAGATTTTAGTGAATTTTCTCCAGTTTGGTGTTGGAAGGTGTTAAAGTTAGGGCGTACCTCCCAACCGTCCCGAATTCCGTGGGACCATCCCGCGATTTGAAGTAAGTCCCGGGGTCCTGCGGATCTGGGCTGAAGTAGGGAGGAGTCAATTCATCCGAATGCCCAAGCAGACACATTTTGGTCCAAATCAGTGGCGGTGCTGTCCATAAAGGGCGCACGGGCACCACTCCCTCTCTCCTGCCCCCTCTCTCCTGCCCCCTCTCTCCTGCCACCTCTCTCCTGCCACCTCTCTCTCACCAATAGATAGAATCATGCATGGCATGAATCTATCTATTGTCACTGCTGACACCCCCTATTCACTGTGGCAGCATTTGATGGCACAGTGGCTGCGTTTGATGACACAGTGGCAGCTTTTGATGGTACAGTGGCTGAGTTTGATGGGCACAGTCATAGCATTTGATGGGCACAGTCATAGCATTTGATGGGAACAGTCATAGCATTTGATGGCACAGTATCAGCTTTTGATGGCACAGTGGCAGCATTTGATGGCACAGTGGCTGCGTTTGATGGCACAGTGGCTGCGTTTGATGGCACAGTGGCTGCGTTTGATGGCACAGTGGCTGCATTTGATAGTACAGTGGCTGCGTTTGATGGGCACAGTGGCTGCGTTTGATGGCACAGTGGCTGCGTTTGATGGCACAGTGGCTGCGTTTGATGGCACAGTGGCTGCGTTTGATGGCACAGTGGCTGCGTTTGATGGCACAGTGGCTGCATTTGATAGTACAGTGGCTGCGTTTGATGGGCACAGTGGCTGCGTTTGATGGCACAGTGGCTGCGTTTGATGGCACAGTGGCTGCGTTTGATGGCACAGTGGCTGCGTTTGATGGCACAGTGGCTGCGTTTGATGGCACAGTGGCAGCAATTGATGGGCACAGTAGCTGCAATTGATGTTTTTTTTTTCAGTTTGTTTGCGCCCCCCCCAAAAATTTTGACCACCAACCACCACTGGTCCAAACCTAGATTTGGACTGAGAGACACAAAAGTTCCTATGTGCCACACATTACTGCAAGACCCTGTGTATATGTAAAATGACAGCCTCAACCCAGGCCTCCAGCCAAGCCACCCCTCCATCGTGCCTCACTCTGCCCCAGAGAAAAATTATGGGTATCCGGGGTGGAGTGAGGGGCGTTGGGGGCGCATCTTGGCTGGTGCCCGGGCTGAGGCTGTAATTTCACTGGGTCTTGCAGTGATGTGTGGTGCATCGTGGTTTTTGTCTCTTGTATCATTGGAGCTGGGATGGGCGCTGTCCTTGCTAGCACTCCCGAGGACCTGGCTGGAACCTTGAGCAGCACCCCCCTATTTGTTGCCTAGATTTGGACCAAACCATTGACTCACCCCTGGACAAGCATCCATGTTTTTGCCTGTCCATCCCCCTGTTCAGCGGGAGCCACACATCCCATATAGGTTTACACCCAGTGGTGGAACTACCAGAGACGCAAAGGTTGCACTTTAAACTGGACTCTGGTGTTCAGCAACCCTGGGGGGGGAGGGGGTCCCATGATGGTAGGAAGGGGATATACTGCAGAACAAGTGGAAGGGTCTCACTGCAGGACTGGAATTAGGGGCCCTGTGATGGGAGTAAAGGGCCTCAGGATCAGTGGGAAGGGCCCCAGGTTTGGATAGAATGGCCACAGGCCAAAGGAAAAAGCCCAGTACCATTAGAAAGGGTCTTCATGGTTCTTCAAGTTTGTAGGGTTCTAGTTACACCTCTGTTTCCACCCTTCACTTGACAACTGAGGGAACTGTCATTCAGCTAGTGGTACCCCATTGGGATCAGTTGTGTGGCGTCATTGTGTTTTATTTTGTTTTTTGGTGAGTGAGCTTAACAATGGACTTACCATGAGGGACATTTTTGGGAATTTTTTTAAGGACTTGACTTGGTCTTGTTCCTGCTGACCAAAGACCCCCATACCTCCCCTAAGAACCATGCAACACTGGAATTGGGAAATTGGCCATTGCAGCCATTTTATTAACCAAATATATAAATATATGAAATAATTACCATATTAATTAACGTAAATCTTTTAAACATAACGCCAGTTATTCCCTCCGCTGGAGCCCAAGGTCCCATAGGCCTAAAAAACACAGAACTGTACCTGCTGGTACTTCTCAGGCCTCCTGCCATGAAAAACCACAGATTCAGAGACAACCAGCAGGTCCCATGTACCAGCTGGGAGCCGTACCTCAGATGGGTCCTTCCACCATGCCATTTAAAGTGCCCATAAGACCTAAAAAGGACCTTGAACCCTCGCCAAATTCAGCAACCAACCCTTAAATCCTGTAACCCCACCCTATACCAACTCAAATACCCACCAATAAGTAGGGCAGGCGGGTGGGAAGTTCTTCCCTGCTCTCTCTCTCGTGTGGACTGTCCCCTCCCCTTCCTGCTGGCAACTTCCTCCCCAGCTAAAAAGATTATTTTTAGCCAATCCCACGACTCCCTGCTCTCCTCCTAAGCCCTCCCCCTGGCACGTACACCAGGGAACAAAGATAACCCCTGTCATGCCAGACATCCCTGCATCAACTGCAGTCACACTCCGTGACTCTCTTTTTAAATGCTTGGCTGTCTTTATTTCTAGGTTACACATGGGGGGGGGGGGGTGAATGATAAGGAAGCGTCATTCACTCATTTACGTAGGGGGGCAGTATCTGGGACTCCCTTATTATTAAAGGGGGGCTTTCACATTCTGATAAGCCCTCCATCTGTAGACACCAGCCAAAAACCGGAGGTTGTAGAGAAAAGGCCCTCATCAACATGGGGACAAGGTAGGGTGTCCACGTGTCCTGGATTGCTCGGGATTGTCCCGTAATTCGCATTTGTGTACTGTGCACCTTTATTCTGGGACAATACAGTGCCCCGGAATGAAACGAGAACCAACTGCCACCCTAATAGACAATTGCCAAACTGGTTGCTAGGGTCACCCCGCCTGGCATCTAGCAACCGGTGACGTCACATTCACAGAGTCTCAGAGTGAGACCAAGGCCTTTACCCAGTGCTTCCCTGCTCTCCCAGTCCACCCACTCCTCTCCTTCCCTGACCGTGGCAGCAGCACCTCCTGACTCCTCCAGGCGTCAGTGACCCCCCGGCAGGTGGCGTCATTCTGTAGTGCTGGCTGGCTTAGATCCACAGTTTGACTGCCCGTCCCGACTCCCACAGCACATTGCCCCAATTCTCCTCCTCTCGCCCACGGCCCGAGCCACCCGACTGCCTGAGGAGGGCTTCCCAGTCTGGACCAGGGAAAAAAGACTGGTGCTTAACCGCCCACCACACCAGACCAGTCCAGATTAGAAGGTGAGCAAATGGAACCTGATTGGAGCAGGTCAGGTGACAAGTTGGGGCACTGGGGCTGGTGTCAGTACAGTAACAAATGAGACTTTTAAAGTGGGGCTTTGCCCTGGGGGGCAATAAAAAATAAAGCTGACAAGTGGGGGGGAAATAAAAATGAAGCTGACAAGTGGGGGCAATAAAAAATGAAGCTGACAAGTGGAGGCAATAAAAACTATATATGTAGAAATTGTATACCACCTGTCTAAATTGGTGACCACTGTTTGCTTTTGTTTTTCCAAAAATTGGCAAAAAGTATCATATTTTTTTGGGCTGGCACGAGTGCCCGGGGGGGGGGGGGGGGTTGATGGCGTGCGCATGGGGTGTCCCTGAATGGCAGTTCGGAAATGTGGTCACCCTAGGACAAGTTGCTTTTCAAGCATGTTAAAGGGTCCATGTCGAAGGCCACATGTTGAAGGCAACATGTTCAGATTAAGGGTATGGTATGGAATTTTGGGAGAGCATGAGGTACCCCCTAAAAATCTATAACAAACTCAAAGGGACTGATATGTATTTTATTTTTTTTGAGGGGGGGGGGGGTTTGCTTGTAGAATTTCTAAGCCAAATTCTCCCCCTCTGTAGGTATCTTAATATATGAGATCCAGAGAATCGTTATGCAGGAACACCACTGGTGGGATAATGGAGATCTGAACATTCGACAGTTTTTGTGGTCATATATATCGAGCGTTAAGCACTCTCTTTTTCTTTCTGTAGAAAGGTTTATGTCTACAAAGTCAATAAACAAATCACCTCCTGGGTTTTGCAATCCATATATAGTGTTTAGCTGGCACAATGTTCCCTGTGGATAGAAAGAAGGATTCACTTCAAATGAAATATTGGCTCTTGTTACAATTTGCCTAAGAAAAAGGTTTCCTTATACAAGAGTCTCCTTTCCTGTTTTCTTTGTATTACCTGGGTCTGGGTGTAGTTGGGTATTGATGTTTAACATACTGTATGCCCAAGGACACCTGACCATCATACCCATATGAGCTTGTAGGACATCCCATTCCAAATCCATGGCCACCTTTATGCAGGGGTGTATCCAGGGGGGGACAAAACGGGGCAATTTCCCCCTCTGAGAAATTCATGATTGGCAGGCCAGTAGCGGATAAGTGAGCCGGTGGGAGCTGGAAAAGGCAAGTGTGCGGGCTAACGAGCGGGCAGGCCCATCAGCGGGGGTTGGCAGGTGAGAGAGAGCCTGAGTGGGCAGGTAGGTGGATGAGTGAGGGGGGGTCGCCAGGTGAGTGTAAGGCAGACATCGAGTGAGGGGGCAGGCTGGTCTGCAGGTGAGCAGAGAGACTGGCCAGTCAGTGAGCCGGCAGGTGGGAAACAGAGAAATGACATAATCTCTCACCACCTCAGGGAGGTACAGGTAGTACACCTGTAAGGGGCCCCGAGGTATTTTTTATTATTTATTTTTTGTAAGCAGCAATTGGGGGGACAAACTGGAGGCAATTGGGGGGACAAACAAGTGGCAATTGGGGGGACAAACTGTTGGAAATTGGGGGCACAAACTGTCGGCAATTTGGGGGACAAACTGGTGGCAATTGGGGGCACAAGCTGGCTGCAATTGGGGGGACAAACTGGCTGCAATTGGGGGGACTAGCTGGCGGCAATTGGGGGGACAAACTGGTGGCAATTAGGGGGACAAACTGGCTGCAATTGGGGGCACATGCTGGCTGCAATTGGGGGGACAAACTGGCTGCAATTGGGGGGACTAGCTGGCGGCAATTGGGGGGACAAGCTGTGGCAATTGGGGGGACAAACTGGCTGCAATTGGGGGCACAACCTGGCTGCAATTAGGGTGCTATTGGGGGGACGAACTGGCTGCAATTGGGGGCACAAACTGGCTGCAATTGGGGGGACAAACTAGCAGTAATTGGGGAACAAACTGACTGCAATTGGGGGCACAAACTGGAGGCAATTGGGGAGACAAACTGGCTGCAATTGGGGGACAAACTGGCTGCAATTGGGGGGGGGGGACTGTCTGCAATTGGGGCCACAAACTGGCTGCAATTGGGGGGACAAACTAGCAGCAATTAGGGGATAAACTGGCTGCAATTGGGGGGAAAAACTAGCAGCAATTGGGAGACAAACTGGCGGCAATTGGTGGGACAAAACTGGCTGCAATTGGTGGGACAAGTTGGCTGCAATTGGTGGAACAAACTGGCTGCAATTGGGGGCACAAACTGTCTGCAATTGGGGGCACAAACTGGTGGCAATTGGGGGACAAATTGGCTGCAATTGGGGTGACAAACTGGCTGCAATTGGGGGGACAAACTGGTGGCAATTGGGGGGACAAACTGGCTGCAATTGGGGGGACAAACTGGTGGCAATTTGGGGGACAAACTGGCTGCAATTGGGGGACAAACTGGCTGCAATTGGGGGGGGGGGGGGGAACTGTCTGCAATTGGGGCCACAAACTGGCTGCAATTGGGGGGACAAACTAGCAGTAATTGGGGAACAAACTGACTGCAATTGGGGCACAAACTGGAGGCAATTGGGGAGACAAACTGGCTGCAATTGGGGGACAAACTGGCTGCAATTGGGGGGGGGGAACTGTCTGCAATTGGGGCCACAAACTGGCTGCAATTGGGGGGACAAACTAGCAGCAATTAGGGGATAAACTGGCTGCAATTGGGGGGGAAAACTAGCAGCAATTGGGGGACAAACTGGCGGCAATTGGTGGGACAAAACTGGCTGCAATTGGTGGGACAAGTTGGCTGCAATTGGTGGGACAAACTGGCTGCAATTGGGGGCACAAACTGTCTGCAATTGGGGGCACAAACTGGTGGCAATTGGGGGACAAATTGGCTGCAATTGGGGGGACAAACTGGCGGCAATTGGGGGGACAAACTGGAAGCAATTGGGGGGACAAACTGGCTGCAATTGGGGGGACAAACTGGTGGCAATTGGGGGGACAAACTGGCTGCAATTGGGGGGACAAACTGGTGGCAATTTGGGGGACAAACTGGCTGCAATTGGGTGGACAAACTGGCTGCAATTGGGGGCACAAACTGGCTGCAATTGGGGGCACAAATTAGCTGCAATTGGGGAGACAAACTGGCTGCAATTGGCGGACAAACTGGCTGCAATTGGGGGGGGGGGGACTGTCTGCAATTGGGGCCACAAACTGGCTGCAATTGGGGGGACAAACTAGCAGCAATTAGGGGATAAACTGGCTGCAATTGGGGGGGAAAACTAGCAGCAATTGGGAGACAAACTGGCGGCAATTGGTGGGACAAAACTGGCTGCAATTGGTGGGACAAGTTGGCTGCAATTGGTGGGACAAACTGGCTGCAATTGGGGGCACAAACTGTCTGCAATTGGGGGCACAAACTGGTGGCAATTGGGGGACAAATTGGCTGCAATTGGGGGGACAAACTGGCAGCAATTGGGGGGACAAACTGGAAGCAATTGGGGGGACAAACTGGCGGCAATTGGGGGGACAAACTGGAAGCAATTGGGGGGACAAACTGGCTGCAATTGGGGGGACAAACTGGTGGCAATTGGGGGGACAAACTGGCTGCAATTGGGGGGACAAACTGGTGGCAATTTGGGGGACAAACTGGCTGCAATTGGGGGCACAAACTGGCTGCAATTGGGGGCACAAATTAGCTGCAATTGGGGGACAAACTGACTGCCATTGGGGGCACAAACTGGAGGCAATTGGGGGCACAAACTGGAGGCAATTGGGGGCACAAGCTGGCTGCAATTGGGGGGAATAGCTGGTAGCAATTGGGGGGACAAACTGGTGGCAATTGGGGGGACAAACTGGCTGCAATTGGGGGGACAAACTGGTGGCAATTGGGGGCACAAGCTGGCTGCAATTTGGGGACAAACTGGCTGCAATTGGGGGGACTAGCTGGCGGCAATTGGGGGGACAAACTGGCTGCAATTGGGGGCACAAGCTGGCTGCAATTGGGGGGACAAGCTGGCTGCAATTGGGGGGACTAGCTGTGGCAATTGGGGGGACAAACTGGCTGCAATTGGGGGCACAACCTGGCTGCAATTGGGGTGCAATTGGGGGGACAAACTGGCTGCAATTGGGGGCACAAAGTGGCTGCAATTGGGGGGACAAACTAGCAGTAATTGGGGAACAAACTGACTGCAATTGGGGGCACAAACTGGAGGCAATTGGGGAGACAAACTGGCTGCAATTGGGGGACAAACTGGCTGCAATTGGGAGGGGGGAACTGTCTGCAATTGGGGCCACAAACTGGCTGCAATTGGGGGGACAAACTAGCAGCATTTAGGGGACAAAGTGGCTGCAATAGGGGGGACAAGCTAGCAGCAATTGGGAGACAAACTGGCGGCAATTGGTGGGACAAAACTGGCTGCAATTGGGGGCACAAACTGGTGGCAATTTGGGGGACAAACTGGCTGCAATTGGGTGGACAAACTGGAGGCAATTGGGGGCACATACTGGCTGCAATTGGGGGCACAAACTAGCTGCAATTGGGGGACAAACTGACTGCAATTGGGGGCACAAACTGGAGGCAATTGGGAGCACAAGCTGGCTGCAATTGGGGGCACAAGCTGGCTGCAATTGGGGGGAATAGCTGGTAGCACTTGGGGGGACAAACTGGTGGCAATTGGGGGGACAAACTGGCTGCAATTGGGGGGATAAACTGGTGGCAATTGGGGGCACAAGCTGGCTGCAATTGGGGGGACACACTGGCTGCAATTGGGGGGACAAACTGGTGGCAATTGGGGGGACAAACTGGCTGCAATTGGGGGACAAATTGGCTGCAATTGAGGGGACAAACTGGCTGCAATTGGGGGGACTAGCTGTGGCAATTGGGGGGATAAACTGGCTGCAATTGGGGGCACAACCTGGCTGCAATTAGGGTGCAATTGGGGGGACAAACTGGCTGCAATTGGGGGCACAAACTGGCTGCAATTGGGGGGACAAACTAGCAGTAATTGGGGAACAAACTAACTGCAATTGGGGGCACAAACTGGAGGCAATTGGGGAGACAAACTGGCTGCAATTGGGGGACAAACTGGCTGCAATTGGGGGGGGGGGGAACTGTCTGCAATTGGGGCCACAAACTGGCTGCAATTGGGGGGACAAACTAGCAGCAATTAGGGGACAAACTGGCTGCAATTGGGGGGACAAACTAGCAGCAATTGGGGGACAAACTGGCGGCAATTGGTGGGACAAGCTGGCTGCAATTGGTGGGACAAACTGGCTGCAATTGGGGGCACAAACTGTCTGCAATTGATGGCACAGAGATACTCACTAATAGTGACTAGGTGGTTGATTGTGTACAAAAAAGTTTTAGAGCAATGAAAAAACAATAGTAATGGTTTAACAATAATTGTTAAGTGATAACGTCCACCTGGAATCCCAAACACATAAATACAACAAATTGTAATAGTGGGATGTCAGAAGAAATCTTCTTGAGAAAATATATATATATTGGAAAGAGTCCGTGTATAATTATAGCAGGATTGTGATGTGCTGGTTCTGGGATGTGCAAAAGCCTTCACCATTGGATAGTTTGTGTTCCACCTCGAGTGCTGGGGAAGTGCTAGATGCTTACCAGATGATTAGACCTCTCTTTTAAAAGTAGGTCTGATGGGCAGGTCAGGATAAGTGCCTGAACACTAGGGGCATGCTGGACCAACCAGTTCCACAATGTTAGCAGGTACGCTCATCAATGCATGGAAATATGAATGGAGAAAATCATGGTGCAGTAACGTTTTATTAAAATCAAATAAAAATAAACACACAGCCGATTGGCCTCCTACCCCAGCTGGTGCCTGCCTGGCACTGGGAATATAGCGTGTCACAGCCTGTATCTCCAATGGCCGATGATTTGTGGGTAGCAGACAAGTCCGAGCTTGGTGGGTTCAGGTAGGCTCAAACGGAGGGCTTGTAGGCCATGCTGGATGCCAGAGTAGCCACAAATCATCGGCCATTGGAGATACAGGCTGTGACACGCTATATTCCCAGTGCCAGGCAGGCACCAGCTGGGGTAGGAGGCCAATCGGCTGTGTGTTTATTTTTATTTGATTTTAATAAAACGTTACTGCACCATGATTTTCTCCATTCATATTTCCATGCATTGATGAGCGTACCTGCTAACATTGTGGAACTGGTTGGTCCAGCATGCCCCTAGTGTTCAGGCACTTATCCTGACCTGCCCATCAGACCTACCTTTAAAAGAGAGGTCTAATCATCTGGTAAGCATCTAGCACTTCCCCAGCACTCGAGGTGGAACACAAACTATCCAATGGTGAAGGCTTTTGCACATCCCAGAACCAGCACATCACAATCCTGCTATAATTATACACGGACTCTTTCCAATATATATATATTTTCTCAAGAAGATTTCTTCTGACATCCCACTATTACAATTTGTTGTATTTATGTGTTTGGGATTCCAGGTGGACGTTATCACTTAACAATTATTGTTAAACCATTACTATTGTTTTTTCATTGCTCTAAAACTTTTTTGTACACAATCAACCACCTAGTCACTATTAGTGAGTATCTCTGTATATAGTCTCAGTAGCGCCCTCTATTGTTTCTTCAATTCACCACTATTTATAGTCACATACTATATCACTGAGGAGCAGCACAATATTGTTTTCTTATCTCCACATTAGTGGATATCACCAATTATTTGGTTTTGGCGCGGAATACACATTTTTTCCTTTGCAATTGATGGCACAAACTGGTGGCAATTGGGGGACAAATTGGCTGCAATTGGGGGGACAAACTGGCGGCAATTGGGGGGACAAACTGGAAGCAATTGGGGGGACAAACTGGCGGCAATTGGGGGGACAAACTGGCGGCAATTGGGGGAACCAACTGGCGGCAATTGGGGGAACCAACTGGAGGCAATTGGGGGGACAAACTGGAGGCAATTGGGGGGACAAACTGGAGGCAATTGGGGGGACAAACTGGCGGCAATTGGGGGGACAAACTGGCGGCAATTGGGGGGACAAACTGGCGGCAATTGGGGGGACAAACTGGCTGCAATTGGGGGACAGACTGGCAGCAATTGGGGGCACAAACTGTCTGCAATTGGGGGGACAAAGTGGTGGTAATTGGGGGACAAACTGGCGGCAATTGGGGGGAAAAACTGGTGGCGTTTGATGGGCGCAGTGGCTGCAATTGATGTTTTTTTTTCAGTTTGTTTGCGCCCTCCCAAAAATGTTGAGCATCAGCCGCCACTGATAATAATCTATCTACTGGGTTGGGTTGTCTGGCTTGTAGTGTAGTCATAGATGGAGGTTGCATAGAATGCTGTTAGGAACCTCTTTCATAGATTGGAGTGAAGTTTGTAGAGAAAGTGAAGCTGGGGAGGGGGGGGTGGGTTGTTGGGGGGGGGGGGGGGGGGGTTGTGAAGCTCAGATGAATCTCTGTAGGAAATGTATTTCTTAGGCCCCCAGGCTCCCATACATATCATGGCTGCTGATGGGGTCAGCGAAGTGTCTGTCTCACCTGCGGGAACTGCCAGCTTTTATCATTCCTTGTGAGGTGTGAAGACATGTCAAGGATCCTAATCATGCAAATAAGACGGGGGAGGGGGGGGCGGGGTGACAAAATGAGACGTGTGTCCCATTAATATCTCCTAAACTGACTGGTTTGATGTTTATGCTAATAGAACAGTCAATGTCTGGTTGGCAGAGGTGGGGAGTGTGTTATATATATATATTGTATATACATGTATATTTCTCTGTGTTATATATACTGTATATACATATATATACATATATATATATATATATATATATATATATTTCTTTACACAGATATTAGATACTAGCTCACTGCTTAAATTTCAGTATTTATACAGTTGTGCTCATAATTTTACATACCCTGGAATTTATGTATTATATTGCAGATTTGTTGTATTTATGGTATATGTAAAAGTAATCATATAAATAATCTTTAGAATAATAATTATAATAAAAACAATAATAATGATACATATTATTTATTATCATTATTATTAATAATATTGTTATTATCATTTGTCACAATTATTATTGTGTTTATTTTATTCTATTTAAGTATATTGTAGATTTATTGGCCCAGATTCACAGAGCGATTACGCCTGCGCAACTGCTGTTGCGCGTGCGTAAGTCTAAATGTGCGCGTGCGTATAGTTGGACGCGATTCACCAAACAATATACGCCAGAAATCTACGTTTTTTGGTCCGGCGTAATAGAATTAGACATTCGCTTCCCTTCGCGCAAAACTGCGCTAGACACACCATTGATTTGCTAGTCAAATATGCTAATGAGGGAGTTACGGGGATTCACAAAAAAACGCAGTTGCTGCGCAGGCTACGCGATGTGCGCAACTGCAAAATGTTCTGTCTAAAGTTAGAGGACCTAAAAGCTGGTCTAAATTTTGAAAAAAAGTCTAATTGTCAGATAAAGCAACACTGTTAGTGAGGAGTTCAGCAGTCACACGTGTTGCCCAACAATCTGTATGCCAACATGCCAGGGGCATCGTCGCGCATAGCTATACTACTGACTTTAGATGAACAAAGAAGGATGAGGGCACGGAGGATGGCACTAAGGAGGGCACGGGAGATGTTTTTTTTTTTTTTTGCTTATATAAAATTTACAATTTACAATTTAATCTAATCTAATACAAATATTCTTATCTGATACAAGCCCCTCACTCTTCACTTGATATATCACACACGCATAGACATCTTTGGCATGAGAGATTCTGAGGTGTCTCGCATCTTCAGATTCACCCCTCATGCCATCATGGAATTACCACAACCCTGCAGGAGGACATCACCAGCCCAACACATGGCACCACCCATGACAGCTACATATACAATCAGAGCCCCATCCCCACAGATTTCCAACAGAACATGTATGGGGACAGCTGGCTGGTTGTTGAGTGACATGGGAGTCAGGCATGACTATCCCCTCCCGTGATGCACACCTCACAAGTGGCACATGCATGACTAACATCCTCCTGTCTTTTCCCTTCAAGGTGATTCTGCATATGCACTGGTACCCCATCTCATGACCCCATCTCATGCCAGCTCACATTATGCATCTTTGCACGTTAAACACACACATTAATCATGGCACAATGAGAAGGCATGCATGCACACCACTGTGGTCCCTAGCACAGACACCCCACATCCTCATCAAATTGGATTGGCACCAGTCCGCCATGCAAGACTGGTGAGCAGTAACGCCACGTCAAGGCTCCAATTATGTCACTGTACATTCATACACCATTCACACGGACCTGGGAATCACTTCTCCCTGGTCCTGGGGAACCCTTCTCCACCCAAATTGAGGATGACACCCTTTTTCCAGCAGGAATGTCACCCCCACATTCAAACATCATTCACAACCCAAAATATGCCAAAAATGACATCAAAACCAAAAAAAAAATGCATAGAAAAAAAACAATGCATAGAAACCAAAAAAAGGGGGGAAAAAAAAATTAATGCCCTCTGCGTGAGCCACGCCTGGGGCGCCCCCGGCCACGGCCCCGGCCCCTCAGGGGAGATGCATGGGGGAGGGGAAAAGCCGGGGAAGGAGGAGCAGCCCCTGAGATCTGCCCACCTGGCGGCCTGCCCTCCAAGGCCACGGCTATTCTGTCCAGGGCAGCACCAAGTGTTGCCGTGTTGCCCTGGATAGCCTGGGTAAGGGCCCTCACATCCTGCCCAACGCCTGCTGCTGTAGTTTGCAGGACATTTAGGCAGGTTGTGGAGGCCCGGGAATGGGAGTCCAGGTTACCCAGGCTCTCGTTCATGGAGGACAGGCTCTGATCCACCCGCCCCATAGTCTGGCAGAGCTGTCTCAGAAGGCGGGTCTGGGTGGCCAGGTTCCTTCTCAGACAGGCGGGCAGGAGATTGGGCGCCCCCCTGGTGCTCTGGGCTGACCTCCTGGCTCCAGCTGATGGTTGTGGCCGGGGAGAAGGGGAGGCCCTTGTGAGGGGAGCCATGTTGGGGGAGGAGGGGGGGGGGCTCACCCTTAGGGAGGGCAGGCTTCTTGCAGCCAGAGGGGAAGAGTCCGCAGCAACCAAACGGCCAGTGCCTTCCATGGACTCCTCCTCCTCATGATTCTCCTCCTCCTCATTATCGTCCTCCTCATGATCATCCCCCTCCTCTTGTTCCTCCTCTGCGGACTCTGGCCATGTTGGGGGGGCCTCATTAGGCTGCTGTCCTGGGGTTGGAGCGGTAAGTCCAGATGGCCCTGCACCCTCCTGCACATCTGTGGATGACACAAAGCATTCACAGGTTGGAGGATCCACACACTTGCCACATATTCCCTTTCACCCCCTCCCCCACACATGCTACACACCTGAGAGAACTAAAAACCTTACCTGGCACCGCGGGGACCGGACTTGTGTCAAAGCCTGGCAGGCCCTCCACTTCATGCCGGTGAAAGGTCAGGGCCACCACACGCTCCGTCGCTGTAAATCTAACCCGGCATGGTGGGCCCCCTCCTGTGCCCCTGGCATGGGCATTTATTGCGGCCAGTTTTTTTTTCACCTCACGCCGGAGGTCATTTATTTTCTTTTCTATCCCAGAGCGGGTCCGTGTCTCCCCCTCCCCCGATGAATTGACCTGCTCCGTGATCCTATCCAAGATCTCCCTCCTCCTGGCCGGGGTGGTGGTGGCACTCTGCGGGCCGTGGAGAAAACGCCCATAGTCGGTAATGGCCCGGGCAAGAATTCTTTTTTCCCCCACTGTAAAATTCAGCTTTCTTTTTCTCTCAGTCATACTTCCAAACAAACTCACTAGCAGTCACCAAAAATCTGTCACAAATACAAGCACAACCAATCAGACAAGAACACACACAAAGAGAAAAAGAACAGCCAAAAATCACACTAGCACTCAGCAAGAAACAGACACAAAAAAATCAGATGAAAAAATAAAGCAAGAAAACAAACGCTCAGAAATCTATCAATCAAACAAACAGTCTCAAACACTTATCAAAATACACTTTCACAAAACTACCAACAAGCACTAGATCACACAGAACACTAATCTCACAACTACAAAACACACTCTAACGAACAACAGAGCAAAAGCACTTGGTTCAATGGGAAGGGACACAAAGGGATGTACTTTTGCAATGGAAGGGCGTTTGTGTGTGTCTATTTATGCTGTCTGCGTAGTTCACAACATTGCCCTAGTCCACTTCCAATTTCACTGATTGCGCCGCTCCCGAGTTGTGAGCATGCGCACAACGGAGCTGACATGGTTTCCTTCACGCGCGCATGCGCGAGTCGGCCGGCCCTTCATTTGCATGGGGTCACGGCTCATTTCAATGTAACACGCCCACGTCCCACCCAATTTGTATTACTCCTCCTTACGCCTCCGGAAAAAACATTACGCTTGCGCAATTTCTTGCGCAAAAGCTACGTGAATCGCGGGATTACGCGGCTTGATTGCGCACGTCTAACGTAATCGCGGTGCGCTACGCCGGATCGATATTGCGCCGATGTACGTGAATCTGGGCCATTGTATGTATGTTATATTATTATTATTATTATTATACAGTATTTATATTTCACCAACAGTTTACGCAGGGCTTTAAAATCTAAAAGGGAGACAATACAGTAATAATACAATAAAAAAAAAGAGGATTAAGAGGGCCCTGCTCAGAAGAGCTTACAATCTAATATATGCAATAATAATGATAATAACAATTATTATTATTATTTATTATTATTATTATTATTATTTGTTACTATTATTATTGTATTTATTTTGTTTTATGTTAGTATATTGTAGATTTATTGTGTGTATGGTATATGCAACAATAATGATAATAATTATTATAATTTATTATTATGATTATTATGATTAGTTACTAATATTATTGTATTTATATTATATGTAGTTATAGTGTATTATATTTTAGATTTATTGCATTTATGGCATATGTAATAATAACATATTATTGTAATATAATATAATATATGTATAATTGTGTGTATATATACAGTTGTGCTTATAAGTTTACAAACCCTGGCAGAATATATGAATATATGTATTATATTGTAGATTTGTTGTATTTATGGTATATGTAAAAGTAATCATATAAATGATATTTAGAATAATAATTAGAATAAAAACAATAACGATGAAAAATATTATGTATTATTATTATTATTAGTTACCATTATTATTGTATTTATTTTATTCTATTTAAGTTTATGGTATATTGTATTGTATGTATGTTATATGCAATAATAATGATATTTATTATGATTATGATTATTATTATTATTATTTGTTACTATACGATAGTATGGTTTTTGTGTTATCATTCATATTCTCTGGAAAATGGCCACATATATATAATATTACAATAATATATTAATAATGCTGTAAATG
Source organism: Rana kukunoris (assembly GCA_029574335.1). Classification (NCBI taxonomy): domain Eukaryota; kingdom Metazoa; phylum Chordata; class Amphibia; order Anura; family Ranidae; genus Rana; species Rana kukunoris. The sequence goes on along the minus strand of CM056057.1, from coordinate 2,167,233 downwards.
CAATAAATCTAAAATATTATACATTATAACTACATATAATATACATACAATAATATTAGTAACTAATCATAATAATCATAATAATAAATATTAATACTAATAATTTATTATCATTATTGTTACATATAACATACATACAATAAATGTACAATATACTTAAATAGAATAAAATAAATACAATAATAATGGTAACAAATACTAATAATACATAATAATAGTTATCATTACTGTTGTTATAATTCTAATTAGTATTCTAAATATTATTTATATGATTACTTTTGCATATAATATAAGTACAACAAATCTGCAATATAATACATTTAAAATACATAAAGTATAATAAGAATAATATTAGTTACAAATAATAATAATAATAATAATAATGAATAAATTATGATATCTATTATTATTATTATGATTACTATTTTTATTAGTACATATTCCATAAATACAATAAATCTACAATATAATTACATGTAATATAAATATGATAATATTAGTTAATGTATAAAATAATAATAATAATAGGAATAATAATTCTTCTTCTTCTTGTTATTATTATTTATACAATATAATGTAGTATAATATAATTGCACAAATTAAATAATTGTATAATGTAATGTGTATAATATATATGAATCATTCTGTATCCTGGTGTCAGATATATTTTCATAGGTGCGGCATGTTGAGTAATGTGTCAGTGTAACACATAGATCACAGTCCCCCCCCCCCCCCCCCCCCCCCAGACAATACCTTCATCTGCTTTTCTCTCCAGAAGGAAGGGTCATCTTTATCCGGGCATCATCCAGGGTCCCCACCCACCTCCCTTCTATTTTTGCCCATCCAGTCCTAAGCTTTACACAGCTCTGCCATCCAGCACAGCCAGGCAGGTGACACCACTTACAGTTAATGAATGGCGCGGTGTCCTTTCTCCACCACCAGCTCGCTTACTTACGAGTGGAAGAACAGCAGCAGACGGAGGAGGTTATCCTTCTGCTCTCTACAACATGCATCCTGCTTGTCAACACATGTACCTGATTGGCTCCTCACATTCATTCCCTCTCTCAGTCTGAGTTCTGCTGTACAAGGGTTGCAAAAAATTTAAAAATAAAACTGATACTAAGTAAAATGTAAAAAAAAAAAAAAAAAATTAAACGATTTTTCATTAATAGCATGAAGAAAAATCGATACATTGTATCAATAAATACAAAGCGGCAATAATTTGTGTATTTTACATCTGACGGGAGTTTGACTTTAACCCCTTCCCTACCGCTGGACGTCGTATGACGCCCTGGACTTTAGGGGAGGGGATATCTGAATGATGGGTGGGGCTACAGGCACAATTCAGATATCCTTCTTTGCCGCCGGCGATTCTGTGCACCATAAGAACGATTATAGCCGCAGTTGATCGTTCTTATAGGCAAAGGAGGGGACATCGTTTCCCCATCCGACGGCATCCGGTGCTTCTCCGGGCTCTCCCGTGCCACCGGGTGACGACCATAGAGATTTCCGGTGACCGTATGGTCACCAGTCATCTCTATGATCACCGGAGGCCCGGGCGCGACGTTGTGACGTCACGCCCGGGTACCGGGAAGTTAATCGCGGCTGTCAGCATGAGATCGGTGAATTTTTTTTCACGATCTCATGCTTTCCAGCCTGAAGGAGAGATGTGGAGGGGAGAGGGGAAGGTCTTATTGACCCCGCCTCTCTCCATAAAGAGGACCTGTCACACACCATTCCTATTACAAGGGATGTTTACATTCCTTGTAATAGGAATAAAAATAATCCAAAAAATTAAATAAATGTAAAAATAAAAAAAATTAAGTAAAAAATAATAATAATTTTTAACCGCCCCTGTCCCCGGTAGCTTGCGCTCAGAAGCGAACGCACGCGTAAGTCCCGCCCGCATATGTAAATGCCGTTCAAACCACACATGTGAGGTGTCGCCGCGTGCGTTGGAGCGAGAGCAATAATTCTGGCACTAGACCTCCTCTGTAACTCAAAACTGGTATCTTGTAAAAAAAAGAAATGAAGTGACGCCTATTACAAGGGATGTTTACATTCCTTGTAATAGGAATAAAAGTGATAAAAAAAACAAACAATAAAGAATAAAAAAAAATAAGTAAAAAAATAAATTAAATAAACTTAAACGCCCCTGTCCCCGGTAGCTCACGCTCAGAAGCGAACGCACGCGTAAGTCCCGCCGACATATGTAAACGCCGTTCAAACCACATAAGTGAGGTATCGCCGCGTGCGTTAAAGCGCCAGCACTAGACCTCCTCTGTAACTCTAAATTGGTAACCTGTAAAAAAAGATTTTTAACCACTTAAGCCCCGGACCAATATGCTGCTAAATGCCCAAAGGTGTTTTTTTACAATTTGGCACTGCGCTGCTTTAACTGGTAATTGCGCGGTCACGCAATGTTGTACCGAAACGAAATTTGCGTCCTTTTCCTCCCACAAATAGAGCTTTCTTTTGATGGTATTTGATTGCCTCTGCGATTTTTTTTTTTTGCAATATAAATGGAAAAAGACTGATTTTTTTTGGGAAAAAAAAGATATTTTCTACTTTTTGTTATAAGAAAAATCGAATAAACAAAATTTTAGTCAAACATTTAGGCCAAAATGTATCCAGCCACATGTCTATAGTAAAAAAAAAAATCGCAATATCAAAAAAAAATTAGCTACCTAGCGGCAACAGTGACGCTAATACAGCGATCAGAAAACTGATCGCTTAGTGACGCTGGCAATAGGGGGTGAAAGGGTTAACTAGGGCGGTGATCAAGGAGTTAAACCTTTATTAGGGGGGGGTAGGGGGCTACCCTGGACCTAACACTAGCTGCCTGTCACACTAACTGTCACACTGACACTAAATGCAGTGATCAGTACATATATGATCACTGCAATCAGTAACACTGTGACAGGGGGCTGGGGGGGGGTGATCGGAAGGGGTTAATGTGCCTATGTGTGTGGTGTCAGTGTGCTGTTGGTGCGACTTACTATGTGATGTCTTCTCTCCTCTCGCCGGATCGAAGAGACCGCCGAGAGGAGAGGTGACATCACTTCAGAGGTTTACATTACACAGGCAGAGGGCGGGCAGAGGGGAAATCGGATTTGCTGGGAGCGATCGCGAGGGGGCGGACAGAAACGAACAGCCTCCCCCTCATCCCGGAGGCTTACCGACCACCGCATGTACCGGGGGGGGGTCCCGATCGAACCCCTGACTCACTGCTTGTACGTGCCATTCTGTGGACGTATATCTACATGCGGCGGTCGTTAAGCGATTAAGTACCGAAGTTTGGCGCCATTCCATGAGCTTGTGCAATATTAAAGCGCGACATGTTAGGTATCTATTTACTTGGTGTAACTTCATATTTTACATCATACAACAAAAATTGGGCTAACTTTATTGTTTTGTTATTTTTTAATACGCGAAACCGTTCCCCCCTCCCCCAAATATGGCGTTTGAAAAATGATTGCGCAAATACCGTGCGAGATAAAAAGTTGCAACGACCGCTGTTTTATTCCCTAGGGTGTCTGCTAAATAAACATATATGATGTTTGTGGGTTCTGAGTAATTTTCCAGCACAAAAAAAATGATGATTTTTACACGACGGAGAGAAGTGCCAGAATAGGCGCCCGGGGGCCAGATCCACAAAGATCTGCCCCGGCGCATTCGTATCTGAGATACGCGACGCCGCCGTGCCTTACCTGGCTTTGGTTTGAACCCATGAAGATTTTGCGCCGTAAGTTACGGCGGCGTAGTGTATCTCAAGCGGCGTAGCGGCGCGGAATTCAAGTTGGGCGGGTAGGGGGCGTGTTTCATTTTAATGAAGCGCGTCCCCGCGCCGATCGAACTGCGCATGCTCCGTTCAGAAATTTCCCGCCGTGCATTGCGCTAAATTACGTCGCAACGACGTTGTTTTTTTTTTTTTTTACTAGCGTGAATAACGTACATTCCTATTCACGGACGACTTACGCAAAAATAAAAAATAATTCAAATTTCGATGCGGGAACGACGGCCATACTTAACATGGCAAGTCTAACTATACGCCGCAAAAAGGCAGCTTTTACTATACGCCGGAAAAAGCCGACTAGAGACGCCGTAAGAGAATGCGACGGCCGCGCGTACGCTCGTGGATCGTCGGAAATAGCTCATTTGCATACCCGACGCAGAAAAAGGCGAGAACTCCACCCAGCGGACGCCGAAGTATTGCATCTACGATCCGAAGGCGTATCTTGGTTTGAGGATTCAAACTAAAGATACGACGCGGGGAATTTGAAAGTACGCCGGCGTATTAGTAGATCCACCGGCGTACTCTCTCTATAGATCTGGCCCCCGGGATGGAAGTGGTTAAAAAAAAAAGATGGCGGTCTGCGAATATTTATTGGGCTTGCGGTGAATGACGACGCGCTTCTGGTGGAGAAGATCACACATGGCAGAGCTTTAGCGTTCCTGACTGTAGAAGGTCGGGCTGGTCGAAGCTCCACCAATCCATCAACTCTCCTCCATGACGGGCAAAGCCGGGTCCATGGCTGCAGATGTTCTCTCCTTACTTTAATGTGCCATTGGAAGGAGATACATCGACGACGCTTCATGCCGAACATGCCGTTTCCATAAGCAGCACCCGTCTTCTATTACACATCATTCTACTTCTTGGCCGTATTCCTGCTTTTTTCTGATCATCCATAATATTTTTTCAGTCCTTTTTTTTTTTTTTTTTTTCGGAAGGCCGTTTTTTTGTACCGCTCCTTTGTCTGGAATTCCACGCCAGCGTAACACAACGAGAGGAATAATAACGGGTGAAAATCTTTATTTTCCTATTTACATTTTTTCAACATTGTTTCAGTTTGGTGAAATGATATACAGTGCCTTGAAAAAGTATTCATACCCCGTGAAATTCCCCACATTTTCTCATGTTTCAACCAAAAACGTAAATGTCTTTTATTGGGATTTTATGTGAGAGACACAACACAAAGTGGCACATAATTGTGAAGTGGAAGGAAAATGATAAATTATACAAATAAATATGTGAAAAGTGTAGGGGGCAGGGCTGTCTTAATGAGAGGGCACACCTGGGCACTGCCCAGGGGCCCCAGCTGCATGGGGGCCCCTGCCCTTTCCCCAAAGCAGCTGGTCCTTGAGCCCGGGCTACCCCTCTACATCCCCCCAGCACTCTGACCCCTCTACATCCCAGATACCCCCCTAGCACTCTGACCCATCTACACCCCAGATATCCCCCCAGCACTCTGACCCCTCTACACCCCAGATATCCCCCCAGCACTCTGACCCCTCTACACCCCAGATATCCCCCCAGCACTCTGACCCCTCTACACCCCAGATATTCCCCAGCACTCTGACCCCTCTACACCCCAGATATCCCCCCAGCACTCTGACCCCTCTACACCCCAGATATCCCCCCAGCACTCTGATGCCTCTACACCCCAGATATCCCCCCAGCACTCTGATGCCTCTACACCCCAGATATCCCCCCAGCACTCTGACTCCTCTACACCCTACATATCCCCCCAGCACTCTGATGCCTCTACACCCCAGATAACCCCCCAGCACTCTGATCCCTCTACACCCCAGATATCCCCCTAGCACTCTGACCCCTCTACACCCCAGATATCCCCCCCAGCACTCTGATGCCTCTAAACCCCAGATACCCCCCTAGCACTCTGACCCATCTACACCTCAGATATCCCCCTAGCACTCTGACCCATCTACACCCCAGATATCCCCCCAGCACTCTGATCCCTCTACACCCCAGATATCCCCCTAGCACTCTGACCCCTCTACACCCCAGATATCCCCCCCAGCACTCTGATGCCTCTAAACCCCAGATACCCCCCTAGCACTCTGACCCATCTACACCTCAGATATCCCCCCAGCACTCTGATCCCTCTACACCCCAGATATCCCCCCAGCACTCTGACCCCTCTACATCCCAGATATCCCCCTAGCACTCTGACCCCTCTACACCCCAGATATTCCCCTAGCACTCTGACCCCTCTACACCCTACATATCCCCCCAGCACCCTGACCCCTCTACACCCTAGATATCCCCCCAGCACCCTGACCCCTCTACACCCTAGATATCCCCCCAGCACTCTGATGCCTCTACACCCCAGATACCCCCCTAGCACTCTGACCCATCTACACTCCAGATATCCCCCCAGCACTCTGATCCCTCTACACCCCAGATATCCCCCTAGCACTCTGACCCCTCTACACCCCAGATATCCCCCCAGCACTCTGACCCCTCTACACCCTACATATCCCCCCAGCACTCTGACCCATCTACACCCCAGATATCCCCCTAGCACTCTGATTTCTCTACACCCCAGATATCCCCCTAGCACTCTGACCCCTCTACACCCCAGATATCCACTCAGCACTCTGACCCCTCTACACCCCGGATATCCCCCCAGCACTCTGACCCCTCTACAACCCAGATATCCCCCCAGCACTCTGACTCCTCTACACCCCAGATATCCCCCCAGCACTCTGACTCCTCTACACCCCAGATATCCCCCCAGCACTTTGACCCCTCTACACCCCAGATATCCCCTGCCTCCTACCTACTCGATTTCTGTTTACCTGCACTGTCTCCATTGTAGGGGCCCCAGAGCATTACTTTGCCCAGGGGCCCATAATGCTATTAAGATGGCCCTGTGGGGGGGGGGGGGGGCATTTGTATGGCGCCCCCTGGAGTCAATACATTGTAGAACCCCCTTTCTCTACAAGTCTTTTTGGGGGTGTCTCTACCAGCTTTGCACATCCAGAGAGGGACATTTCTGCCCATTATTCTGTGTAAAATATCTCAAGCTCTGTCAGATTGGATGGAGAGCGTCTGATCAGCAATTTTCAAGTCTTGTCCACAGAATCTCAATGGGATTTAGGTCTGGACTGTGACTGGTCCATTCTAACACATGAATAGGCTTTGATGTAAACCATTACATTGTAGCTCTGGCTGTACTTTAGGGTCATTGTCCTGCTGGAAGGTGAACCCCCCCCCCCCCTCCCCGGTCTCAAGTCTTTTGCAGACTCTAAGGCCTTGTACACACGAGGTAATATATCCGATGGGAACGGTCCGACGGACCCTTCCCATCGGATCTGTCCGCCGGATTGCTTTGATCCGATGGCTGTACACACCATCGGATCAAATTCCCCGCCGGCGGACAGCGCGGTGACGCGGCGGTGACGTTGACGCCGCCACGTGACCGCCACGTCACCGCACCAGGAAGTAAACACTTCCGCGTGCATGCGTCGGATCCATTCACAGGATACGACGCATGTGCGGGCAGATATGTCCGCTGGTTTGCCGTACTAACCAGCGGACATATCTGACGGGCAGCTATCCGGCGGAAAAATTCCAAAGCATGCTTTGAAATTTTTCCGCCGGAGGAATCCGGCCAAAGCGGTCTGTTTGCCCCTACACACGAGCGGATTTTTCGGCTGAAATGGTCCGTCGGACCATGTTCAGCGGAAATATTCCCTCGTGTGTACAAGGCCCAACAGGTTTTCTTCTATGATTGTCCTGTATTTGGCTCCATCCTTCTTCCTATCAACTCTGACCAGCTTCCCTGTCCCTGCTGAAGAAAAGCATCCCCACCGCATGATGCTGCCACCACCATGTTTCACAGTGGGGATGGTGTGTTCAGGGTGATGTGCAGTGTTAGTTTCCCTCACACATAGCATAAAAGTTGAATTTTGGTGTCATGTGACCTTCTTCCACATGTTTGCTGTGTCCCCTCCCCCACATGTTTTCTGTGTCCCCCTCTCCCACATGTTTGCTGTGTCCCCTCCCCCACATGGCTTCTCGCAAACTACAAACAGGACTTCTTATGTCTTTCTTCTTGTCACTCTTCCATAAAGGGCAGATTTGTGGAGAGCACCACTAATAGTTGTCCTGTGGACAGATTCTCCCCCCTGAGCTGTGCCGCTCCTCCAGAGTTACCATGGGCCTCTTGGCTGCTTCTCTGATGAATGCTCTCCTTGCCCGGCCCGGTCAGTTTAGGTGGACGGCCATGTCTTGGTAGGTTTGCGGTTGTGCCATACTCTTTCTAATTTCCGATGATGGATTGAACAGAAGCTTCGTGAGATCTTCAAAGCTTGGGAGATTTTTTTTTTAATAACCTAACCCGGCTTTATACTTCTCCACAACTTTATCCCCGACCTGTCCGGTGTGTTCCTTGGCCTTCATGATGCTGTTTGTTCATTAGGTTCTCTAACAATCCTCTGAGGGCTTCACAGAACAGCTGTATTTATACTGAGATTAAATGACACACAGGAGGACTCTATTTATTAAATTAGGTGACTTCTGAAGGCAATTGGTTCCTCTAGATTTTAGGTATCAGAGTAAAGGGGGCTCCATACAAATGACCCCCCCCCCCACACACACACACACACACACACTTTTCACATATTTATTTGTATCATTTATAATTTTCCTTCCACTTCACAATTATATGTCACTTTGTGTTGGTCTATCACAGGGGTCTCCAAACTGCGGCCCGAGGGCCAGATGTGGCCCTTTGCTAGCCTTTATGCGGCCCTTGGGGCACTATTCCTCCAACTGATATGAGGCACTATTCCTTCCACTGACACCAACAATGGGGCACTATTTCTTCTACTGATATTAATGATGGGATACTTTTCCTCCTACTGATAAGAGCCCTACTCCGCCTCCTACTGATAGGGGCCCTACTCCTTCACCTACTGATAGGGGCCCTACTCCATCTCTTACTGCTAGGAGCTCTACTCATCCTCCTAGTGATAGGGGTCCTACTCATCCTCCTACTGATAGGGGCCCTACTCATCCTCCTACTGATAGGGGCCCTTCTCCTCCTCCTACTGATAGGAGCCCTACTCCTCCTCCTACTGATAGGGGCCCTACTCCTCCTCCTACTGATAGGGGCCCTACTCCTCCTCCTACTGATAGGGGCCCTACTCCTCCTCCTACTGATAGGGGCCCTACTCCTCCTCCTACTGATAGGGGCCCTACTCCTCCTCCTACTGATAGGGGCCCTACTCCTCCTCCTACTGATAGGGGCCCTACTCCTCCTCCTACTGATAGGGGCCCTACTCCTCCTCCTACTGATAAGGGCCGTACTCCTCCTCTTCCTACTGATAGGGGCCCTACTCCTCCTCCTACTGATAGGGGCCCTACTCCTGCTCCTACTGATAGGGGCCCTACTCCTCCTCCTACTGATAGGGGAATTTCAAGGGGTATGAATACTTTTTCAAGCCACTCCAAATAATTTAATCAAACTGAAACAATATTGCAAAAAATATCCCTCCCACGTAATGTTTTGCGCTGGGCTGGAATTCCAAAAAAAGGAGTGGTACAAAAAAAAAAAATGAAGAGAAAGTATGAGGAGACGGCCTTCCAAGAAAAAAAAACGCATGGATCATCCAAAAAAAGCAGGAATACAGCCAAAGAGTAAAACAATGAGGTTAAAAGGGGGTATGAATACTTTTTCAAGGCAATGTAGAGACAATGGGAAAATGCAAAATGAAGGTAGTTTTGGTGGGTTTTAAGGGTACAATGGGCATTAAATGGCTCCAAAGAAATAAGAAATAAGTGGTCCTATAACAATAGTCCGTATGTATGATATAAACCAACGGCTCTGGATATACAGTTGGCCAAAGGGACAAAAAATAATAATCTGCATGGCTCCACCGATCATACGAAAATAAGGAATAATCCTATTTTGGGGGATTTGTGGTGGAAAGAGATCGATCACCATATGAACAAAAGTTTTAGGACACCTTGTTGGACATCCCATTTCCATACCATGGCCATTAATATGGAGTTGCCTCCCTTTGTATATATACCAGCTCTTCTGGGAAGTCTTTTAACGAGATTTTGGAGGGTGTCTTTGGGAATTAGGGCCCATCTGTGGGGTTGGAGATCAGGGCCATTGCACCAGCTATATGGGCTTGTTGGAGATCTAGTTCCAAAACCATGGTCATTAAGATGGAGTGGACCTCCTTGGTGTATATAATCACACACATAGGTTGGACTTGTGTCTTTTTTCAACCTCACCTATTCTGTAACATCCTTCATACTTCTGGAAAGACTTTCCACCTGGAGGGCGTCTGCAGGAATGTGTGCCTATTTGTGAAGTCAGGTTCTGATGTTGGATGAAAGGACCTGGCTTACCTTCGGCATTCCAATTCATTGCAAAGGTGTTCAATAGGGTTGAGGTCAGGACTCTGGATAAGAAGACCCGGCCCACATGTTTAGCCCCACGTTGGGCGCCACAAAAAAGACCTTGCTCACTATTGACATCTCAAAGGTTTTCAGTAGTGTTAAGGTCAGGGCTCTATACAAGTTCCTTCACCCATCACACTTATATGAGCTTGTTGGACATCCCATTTCCAAATCATGGCCTTTAAAATAGAGTCGTCCATCCCTTCCAAGGCCGTTAAACTGGAAATGCCCCCTTTGTGCCATAAAAGCCTCCACTATTCTGAAAAGACTTTCCACCAGGATTTAGAGGGTGTCTGTGGGAATGTGTGCCCATTTGTAAGGTCAGGTACTGATGTTGGATGAATAGACCTGGCTTACCTTCGGCATTCCAAAGATGTTCAGTAGGCTTGAGGTCAGGACTCTGTATAGGACACTCGAGTTCCTCCATGTCCTCAAACTTACTGAACTTACTGATGGGGAGACCTGGCTTACAACTGGAGTTCCAATTCATCCCAAAGGTGTTCCTTCCCACATTGAACCTATATGAGATTGTTGAACATCCCATTCCAAAACCATAACGATTATTAGCGAGTTGCCCCACTTTGTGACAATACCAGTCTCCACTCCTCTGGGAAGGCTTTCTATGTGATTTTGGAGGATGTCTGTTTGAATTTATGCCCATTTGTGAGGTCAAGTACTGATGTTGGAGAAGACCTGGCCCACATGTTTAGCCCCACATTGGGCGCCACAAAAAAGACCTAGCTCACCATTGACGTCCCAAAGGTTTTCAGTAGTGTTGAGGTCAGGGCTCTATACAAGTTCCTCCACCCATCACACTTATTTGAGCTTGTTGGACATCCCATTCCTAAGCCATGGACTTTTAATATAGATTTGTCCATCCTTTCCAAGGCCGTTAAACTGGAAATGCCCCCTTTGTGGCCTTAAATGCCTCCACTATCCTGGAAAGACTTTCCACCAGGATTTGGAGGGCATCTGTGGGAATGTGTGCCAATTTGCGAGGTCAGGTTGGATGAAAGGACCTGGCTTACCTTCGGCATTCCAATTCATTCCAAAGGTATTCTGTAGGGTTGAGGTCAGGGCTCTGTACAGGACACTTGAGTTCCTCCATGACCTCAAACTTACTGAACACCTTAGTGATGAAAAGCCCTCATCCCAAAGGTGTTCTGTAGGGTTAAGGGCAGGTACTGATGTTAGAAGAGAAGACCTTATACCAAAGGCCTTTCAAAAGTAGGGTTGAGGTCAGAGCTCTGTGCAGGACACGCAATTTCCTCCAACTGGTCACACCATGTCTTTATGGAACTGGCTCCACTCTTCTGGGTAGGCTTTCTTCACAATTTTAGAGGGTGTCTGTAGAAATGTAAGCCCATTTGTGAGGTCAGATACTGAAGTTGGATCAAAAGACCTGGCTCCAATGTTGGGTGCCAAAAAAAAGTCATTGGTCAGAGTTCATCCCAAAAGGTGTTCAGTAGGGATGAGGTCAGGACTCTGAGCAGGAAATTTGAGTTCCTCCATACCAAACTGGTCACACCATGTCTTTATGGAGCTGGAGCACAGTCATGGTGGAACAGAAAACTGTTACCATAAGGTTGGAAGAGCACAATTGTCTACAATGTCTTTGTATGATGGAGCATTACCAGGAACCTTCACTGGAGACACCTGACCTCCATCACTTGAAGCCATTCAGTAGGTGTGATGGTTGGGTGTCTACATGCTTTCAGCCATATCCGTTCCTTCTGTTTGCTGTTTTTTAACTAATATTGTTCAATAGGGTTGAGGTCAGAGCTCTGTACAGGACACTCAAGTTCCTCCATGACCTTAAACTTACTGAACACCTTAGTAATGAGAAGACCTCATCCCAAAGGTGTCCATTAGGGTTAAGGGTAGGTACTGATGTTGGAAGAGAAGACCTTATACCAAAGGCCTTTCAAAAGTAGGGTAAGGTCAGAGCTCTGTGTTCCTCCACAGCAAACTGGTCACACCATGTCTTTATGGAACCGGGTCCACTCTTCTACGAAGGCTTCCTACACAATTTTGGAGAGTGACTTTAATATAGCGTTGTCCATCCCTTTCAAAGCCGTTAAACTGGAAATGCCCCCCTTTGTGGCTATAAATGCCTCCACTATTCTGGAAAGACTCACCAGATTTTGGAGGACATCTGTGGGAATGTGTGCCCATTTGTGAGGTCAGATACTGAAATTGGATAAGACTTGGCTCCCGTGTTGGGTGCCGAAAAAAAAGTAATTGGTCACAGTTCATCCCAAAAGGTGTTCAGTACAGTTGAGGTCAGGGCTCTGAGCAGGACATTTGAGTTCCTCCACACCAAACTGGTCACACTATGTCTTTATGGATCTGAAGAACAGTCATGGTGGAACAGAAAAGGGTCTTCATCCAACTGTTACCACAAGGTTGGAAGAGCACAATTGTCTACAATGTTTTTGTATGATGGAGGATTACCAGGAGCCTCCACTGGAGACACCTGACCTCCGTCACTTGGAGGTCATTCAATATGTGTGATGGTCGGGTGTCTACATGCTTTCAGCCATATGCCCTTCCTTCTGTCCTAAGAAGTGTTTGCTGTTCATTTAACTAATATTGTTCAATAGGGTTGAGGTCAGGGCTCTGTACAGGACCCTTAAGTTCCTCCATGACCTCAAACTTACTGAACGGTGAATGCCTTAGTGATGAGAAGCCCTCATCCCAAAGGTGTTATGTAGGGTTATGGGCAAGTACTGATGTTAGATTAGAAGACCCTATACCAAAGGCCTTTCAAAAGTAGGATTGAGGTCAGAGCTCTGTCTTTATGGAACTGGCTCCACTCTTCTGGAAAGGCTTCCTACACAATTTTGGAGGGTGTCTATAGAAATGTATGTCCATTTGTGAGGTCAGGAACTTGAATGAGAAGACCTGGCTCCCATGTGGGGTGCCAAAAAAAACATCATTACCAAAGGAGTTCAGTAGGGATGAGGTCAGGACATTTGAGTTCCTCCACACACCATGGTCACACCATGTACAGTATTTATGGAGCTGGAGAACAGTCATGGTGGAACAGAAAAGGGTCTTCATCAAACTGTTAGTATTACCAGGCTTCCTACACAATTTAGGAGGGCGACTTTAATATAGAGTTGTCCTCCCCTTTCAAGGCCGTTAAACTGGAAATGCCCCCTTTGTGGCCATAAATGCCTCCACTATTCCGGAAAGACTTTCCACCAGATTTTGGAGGATGTGTGTGGAATGTATGCCCATTTGTGAGGTCAGATACTGAAGTTGGATGAGATGTTGGGTGCCGAAAAAAAGTCATTGGTCACAGTTCATCCCAAAGGTGTTCAGTAGGGATGAGGTCAGGACTTTGAGCAGGACATTTGAGTTCATCCACACCAAAATGGTCACACCATGTCTTTATAGAGCTGGAGCACAGTCATGGTAGAACAGAAAGGTGTCTTCATCAAACTTTTACCACAAGGTTGGTAGACCACAATTGTCTACAATGTCTTTGTATGGTGGAGTATTACCAGGAGCCTTCACTGGAGACACCTGACCTCTATCACTTGGAGGCCATTCAATAGGTGTGATGGTTGGGTGTCGACATGCTTTCAGCCATATCCCATTCCTTCTGTCATAAGAAGTCTCTGCTGTTCTTTTAACTAATGATGTTCAGTGATGTTGAGGTCAGGGCTCTGTACAGGACACTCAAGTTCCTCCATGACCTCAAACTTACTGAACACCTTAGTGATGAGAAGCCCTCATCCCAAAGGTGTTCCTTAGGGTTAAGGGCAGGTACTGATGTTGGAAGTAAAGACCTTATACCAAGGGCCTTTCAAAAGTAGAGTTGAAGTCAGAGCTCTGTGTTCTTCCACAGCAAACTGGTCACACCATGTCTTTATGGAACCGGGTCCACTCTTCTACGAAGGCTTACTACACAATTTTGGAGGGACACTTTAATATAGAGTTGTCCATCCCTTTCAAGGCTATTAAACTAGAAATGCCCCCTTGGTGGCCATAAATGCCTCCACTATTCTGGAAAGAGTTTCCACCAGATTTTGGAGGCCGTTGGATGAGAAGACCTGGCTGCCGAAAAAAAGTCATTAGTCACAGTTCATCCCAAAGGTGTTCAGTAGGGTTGAGGTCAGGACTCTGAGCAGGACATTTGAGTTCCTCCACACAAAAATGGTCACACCATGTCTTTATGGAGCTGGAGCACAGTCATGGTAGAACATAAAAGGGTCTTCATCAAACTGTTACCACAAGATTGGAAGACCATAATTGTCTACAATGTCTTTGTATGATGGAGTATTACCAGGAGCCTTCACTGGAGACACCTGAACCCTGACACTTGGTGGCCATTCAGTAGGTGTGATGGTTGGGTGTCAGCCATATCCCGTTCCTTCTGTCCCAAGAAGTCTCTGCTGTTCTTTTAACTAATGATGTTCAGTAGGTTTGAGGTCAGGGCTCTGCACAGGACACTTGAGTTCCTCCATGACCTCAAACTTACTGAACACCTTAGTGACGAGATGTCCTCATCCCAAATTCTCTGCTGTTCTTTTAACAAATGATGTAACACCAAGAGCATCAATACATGCCAACTGTACACCATCATCATTCACAGATCCCTCACTTACTTTATATGCTGCCTATGTGTGTTATCTAACAGTGTTCTTCTGAGGTAGATGAATGGATTGGTTCTCTTCTCGGAAATCCTCTTTAAAAAAAAAAACAATTTGATTTTCTCTCTAATGTTCGCAGGTCCATTATGTGATTTATAAGGCGAGATTAAAATTACGCAGAGCTCTTAATGTCTCTAGAAGTAGCTTTGGGTTCCTGTGGTTAAGTTTTCCTACATCTTTAAACGCTTTGCGGTCGCAGTTCCGAGTCGGGTGAGCCAAATTGAAGATCCATTGTCTTCTTTATTCACGGTGGAGCTGAACAAGTCCTAACCAAGAAGATGTTTAACTGCTGATTCAGCTGTTTATAAATAATGTTTGTGTGAGGCTTGGGACTGAAAATCCCGGCTTCTGAAAACACGTTCAACTTTCTCACATTAAAGGATTAAGAAATCACCCGTCCTTTTCCCCGTCTGGTATTTCCACCGATGGAATTGATCATTTTATTATGTGTTGGGTAATATGGACACACCAAAATTTCATTAAATCTAATGGATAACCAGGGCTAATGTTTTAGCAGGAACACAGTGGTGCGCAGTTCCTGCACCAGCAGCAATGAATGTTTGTACTGGGGGTGCTTGGGCATGTTGGAGGGTCTACTAATGATGGCTGCTGGGGGATCAAATGTTATAGGGAAGGGTGCAGTGTTTGCTGGGGGTCTATTCAGGGGAGGGCTGGGCCAGGGGGCAGGGTGGCAATTGCCTCCCAGGCCGCCCTAACTTATGTTCAAAATGCCCGCTACCATTTTATTTTTTATTCTAGTCTTGGAAGTTGGGCTGACGACTAGCTATTGCATACCAGGAGTTGTAGTCCACACTTAAAGCTCCCGGTGGGTGGAAAAGCAGAGCAGTGCAGAGGAAACTACGACTCCCTGGGACAGGATTCTTGGAAGCAGGCAGAGGCAGGGCTTGCCAGGGAGTTGGGACGCAGGGCTGGGCGCTGGCTGCAACTTGACCAGGAGCATTACTCCCCAGGAGGCCGTTGGCGTGCAGGGAACTGCTGAGCTGAGATCACTGAGGTGAAAGACCCTGATACCCCGAGCTGACCCCCATCTCCCCCATACACCCCATGTAACCTGCCCCAGTGATCAGGCTGCATCAATGGGCACTAGAGTTGTCCGCACTGATGGGCACTGGTGAGGCTGCATTGAAAAACAAGATGGGCCATGGATGGTGAGCCGATTCAGTGGTTCAATGGGCCATTTGACTGGACTTGCCCCCCAGGCCTAAGGCTGCCAGCCCTCCCCTGGGTCTATTGTTGCTGGTGTGGAATTTATTGTTGCTGGGGGGAATCACCTATGGGGAGGTCTATTGTTGCTGCCTACTGGAGAATCTATTGATGATAGCTGTTTGGAGATCTACTGTTGCTTGGAGGGGGGGGGGAGGGTCTTTTGCTGCAGGGGAGGGAAGACTTTTGTTGGTAGCTGTTGGGATATTTATTGTTGTTGGGGGTATCTATTGTTGCTGGAGGAGTCTATTGTTCCTGGGGAGATCGACTATTAGGGAGGTCTATTGTTGCTGCCTACTGGAGAATCTATTGATGATAGCTGTTTGGAGATCTACTGTTGCTGGGGAGGGGGGGGTCTGTTGCTGCAGGGGAGGGAAGTCTTTTGTTTGTAGCTGTTGGGGTATCTTTTGTTGTTGGGGTATCTATTGTTGCTAGTGGGGATCTATTGTTTCTTGGAGGTCTATCTTTCCTGGAAAGATGGCCTATGGGGGAGGTCTATTGTTGCTGCCTACTGGAGAATCTATTGATGATAGCTGTTTTTAGATCTACTGTTGCTGGGGGATGTATTGTTGCTGGAGGATATGTTGCTGCGGGGAATAAAGTGTTTTGTTGCTAGCTGCAGGGGTATCTATTGTTGTTGGGGGGTCTACTGTTGGTAGTTAAAGATCTATTGTTGCTGAGTGGTCTATTGTTTCTGGAAGAGGGTGTCTTATGGGGGGTCTATTATTGCTGGCTGCCAGGATCTACTGTGGGGGTCTATTGTTGCTGTGGTGGATCTGTTGTTGCCGATGGGGAATCAATTGTTGATGGTGTAGGGTATTTCTTCTGGAGAGGACCTATTGTTGCTGAAGGCATCTACTGTTACTGCCTACTGGAGAATATATTGATGATGGCTGTTTGGAGATCTACTGTTGCTGGTAAATGGCCCCCTTCCCCATTGGGTTTGGATGAGTCAATGGTTCGTTCCAAACCAAGGTTTATATATTTGCTGTTCAGGGTTTCAGACGAACACCCGAATAGCCAAAGTTTGTACAAAACCGTTGACTTATCCCTACCCAAGATGGAAGAAGAGGCCCCGTCATGCAGACCACCATGATTTCTAATGGTGGCTCTGCCCAATTTGAAAACTAATTGGCACCCAAACCTTTGACTGCTGCATCTGGGAGTCATTGGCCAGTCCTTTACCCCTGATGAAGCCGTTCCCTTGGAACCCTTGACTTAGGTTGTGTTTTAAGCATATTCTGGATCACACCTTCTTACATCATTAGCCATGTCAAGACAAAGTTACAACCTCCTAGGTTTTTCTTAAAAAGAGCCACCTAGTAGAAGCTCTCACAACTATCCTCTGGTCCTGGTGCTCTTCTCTCCAAGCCTGGGGCCCTTCCCACTGATCCCAGGGTCCTTTACTCCCATTGCCGGGTGACCCCTAATGAAGCATTTCCCTTGGAACCCTTGACTTAGGTTGGGTTTTAAGCATATTCTGGATGCAAATGATCACACCTTATTACATATTTAGTCACATCAAGACAAAGTTACAACCTCCTAGGTTTTTCCCAAAGAGCCACCTAGTAGAAGCTCTCACAACTATCCTCTGGTCTTGGGGCCCTTCTCTCTAAGCTTGGGGCCCTTCCCACTGATCCCAGAGCCCTTTTCTCCCATCGCTGGGGGGGGGGCCTTTATTATGGTCCCTCAGTGAAACCCTTTCACATGTTCTGCAGTGGGCCTCATTTCTATAATCTTTGGGCTTCCCCTCCATGACAATGGCGGAACTTCAGGGCCCAGGACCTTTTGTGACCCTGGTAGTTCCGCCACTGGGTTGGAGGTTTTACAACAAAGGCTAATTTTGGGAATTTTCCCTTACCTAATTACCCCTAATGAAGCTTTTCCCTTGGAACCCTTGACTTAGGTTGGGTTTTAAGCATATTCTGGATGCAAATGATCACACCTTCTTACATATTTAGTCACATCAAGACAATGTTACAACCTCCTAGGTTTTTTCCCAAAGAGCCACCTAGCAGAAGCTCTAACAACTATCCTCTGGTCTTGGGGCCCTTCTCTCTAAGCTTGGGGCCCTTCCCACTGATCCCAGAGCCCTTTTCTCCCATCACTGGGGGGGCCCTTTATTATGGTCCCACAGTGAGACACTTTCACATGTTCTGCAGTGGGCCCCATTCCTATAATCTTTGGGCTTCCCCTCCACGACAATGGCGGAACTCCAGGGCCCAGGACCTTTTGTGACCCTGGTAGTTCCGCCACTGGGTTGGAGGTGTTTCGTCACCTGCTCCGTTCCTTGGCTTCTTACGGGTGCCAGGAAATGTGCATCGGGAGTATACAAAGCACAGCGCAAGCACCGTAGGCGATATACACGTAATAAAAGAATCGTTAGAAACAAGAGAAAAGAGTTTTTTTGGCAAAAAAGTCAAGTCTCTTCTGCCAAAAACACTCTACCTCCTAGCAATTTTTTTTGTATTTACAGACTTTAGTTCCGTTTTAAGCACTAGGCAGCCCACTTTTGTCCTAAATCTTTAAGTACAGCCTCGAAAATCTGAGTCTGTTTATGAGATCCACAATTTATGGCGGCAGCGATTTTCTTTTTTTTTCTTTTCTCTCTTAGCAATTTTTATTGTCATTTTTTGTTTATGTCAAACTAGCAGTAAAAAGGTTTACTAATGTTCTTCCTGGATGGTATGCGTAATCATCACCAAGTCGACATGGCACTAAAAGGTTCCGCTTTGGCACGGAAAAGCTCCTCGCTGTTCTCTCGAAAAAAAATGCACATGGATTTGTGAGCGACATTAATGTGCGGATCCAAGTTATAAAGACGTGTGATTTCTGGCATTACACGGGGAGGATTTGTTGGTTACATGATTTAATTCTCGGGGACTGCAGACAATTTATCAGAGGGATGGAGATCCAAGTTTACGGTTAAGGTGGTAGCCAAGGGACCATCAATCACTAGGATAGCCAGGTGTCTCGTACAATCCAGAGTGATGCTTCTAACAGGACCCCGTTCATTTCCTTCTGTTGGTAAAACCGGCTCTAGGAACCGAGGAAATAATAAAAATCTAATCTTTCCCATCTCCTTTTGTTCTGCATAGAGATACGTGTGAAATGGGCATGTCGTGTTGTTGTCACAGGGGGTGGTCTGTATCTACAGGTAGAAGGGTCGTTCAGATGGCGCAGAGCATACCGTGTGGAGGCATGGGTGTCAGGGGGTATAGGGGTACAAAGAGTGCACTTGGATTACCTAGATGACCTGGAGTGCACTGGGGCATGGTGGAGACACAAAGCCTCCTTGAGTCACTGGATGGTATGGGGTGCACTGGTGGAGACATGAAGATGCACAGGGGTGCACTTGGAGTCCCTAGGTGACCCAGAGACCAGCGATATTCTTAGAATCACTTGATATGTTGGGTGCACTGGTGTCACGAGATGACACAGGGACTGGAGGGGCTCTTGGAGTCACTGGATGTGTTGGGTGCACTGGAGTCACAAGATGACACAGGGACTGGAGGGGCTCTTGGAGCCATCGGATAGGCTGGGTGTGCTTGGAGTCACTAGATGACACAAGAACTGGTGATGCTCTTGGAGTCATTGGATGTGTTGGGTGCACTGGAGTCACTAGATGACACAGGAACTGGAAGGGCTCTTGGAGCCATTGAATAGGCTGGGTGTGCTGGAGTCACAAGTTGCAACAGGGACTGGAGACTCTCTTGGAGTCATTGGATGTGTTGAGTGCACTGGAGTCACTAGATGACACAGGGACTGGAGGGGCTCTTGGAGTCATTGGATGTGTTGAGTGCACTGGAGTCACTAGATGACACAGGGACTGGAGGGGCTCTTGGAGTCATTGGATGTGTTGGGTGCACTGGAGTCACTAGATGACACAGGAACTGGAAGGGCTCTTGGAGCCATTGAATAGGCTGGGTGTGCTGGAGTCACAAGTTGCAACAGAGACTGGAGACTCTCTTGGAGTCATTGGATGTGTTGAGTGCACTGGAGTCACTAGATGACACAGGGACTGGAGACTCTCTTGGAGTCATTGGATGTGTTGAGTGCACTGGAGTCACTAGATGACACAGGGACTGGAGGGGCTCTTGGAGTCATTGGATGTGTTGGGTGCACTGGAGTCACTAGATGACACAGGAACTGGAAGGGCTCTTGGAGCCATTGAATAGGCTGGGTGTGCTGGAGTCACAAGTTGCAACAGGGACTGGAGACTCTCTTGGAGTCATTGGATGTGTTGAGTGCACTGGAGTCACTAGATGACACAGGGACTGGAGGGGCTCTTGGAGTCATTGGATGTGTTGAGTGCACTGGAGTCACTAGATGACACAGGGACTGGAGGGGCTCTTGGAGTCATTGGATAGGCTGGGTATACTGGAGTCACTAAATGCAACAGGGACTGGAGATTCTCATGGAGTCACTGGATCTGTTGACTGCACTGGAGTCACTAGATGATATGGGGAATGGAGGTGCTTTAGGAGCCACTGGTTGTGTTGGGTGCACTGGAGTCACTAGATGCTCTTGGAGTCATTGGATGTGTTGGGTGCACTGGAGTCACAAGATGACACAGGAACTGGAGGTACTCCTGGAGTCCATGGATGACTTTGGTGCACTGGAGTCACTAGTTGCAACAGGGACTGGGGATACTCTGAGTCACTGGATGTGTTGGGATTCCCTGGAATCACTAGAGGACACAGAGACTGGAGGTACTCTTGAGGTCACTGGATGTGTTTGGATTTCCTGGAATCACTAGAGGACACAGAGACTGTAGGTACTCTTGAGGTCACTGGATGTGCTGGGTGCACTGGAGTCACTAGAGGACATTGGGGGGGGGGGGGTTGGAGTCCCTCTTATAGTCACTCAATGTGTTGAGTGCACTGGAGCTACTTAATGGTATAGGGACTGGAGACTCTTTTGGAGTCACTTGGCACACTGGGTACATTGGATTCACAAGATGCTGTGGGAACTGGAGACTCTCTTGGAGCCGCTGGATGCTCTGGGGGCAGTGGATTCACTAGATGGCATATGGACTCGATTCATGTTTGGAATCACTTGATGACACAGGAACTAAAAGTGCTCTTGGAGTCACAGGGTGCACTAGGTGGCCTGGATTTACTAGTATGCTATTTTTCGGGGCAGCGTGGGCTCAAGGACCAGCTGCTTTGGGGAAAGCGCAGGGGCCCCACATGCAGCTGGGGCCCTTGGGCAGTTCCCAGGAATGCCCTCTCGTTAAGACAGCCATGGCTTCGGCAGGTAGACCATAGAGTTTCTTTCCCCTGTCCATGAGCCTTGCACCCGGGGGAGTATAGGGTTTGAAGCCCTTCCCATCTGAGGACGGCCATTACTGTACCGTTGTTCACTGTAACGGAACCCCAAATGGGACAGGGGTTAACGCCGTGTAAGATATTCCATTCCGAACCCAAGACAGCTACCGACACTCCACAATCCGGCGAACACGACCCATACGGATTCCCCCCAGAAACGAGACACGGCCCTGTTTGAGGTTCAAAACGAATAGACTCTTTAACCACTTAAGACCTGGCAGCTAAAGGACCGGGCCAGTTTTTGCGATTCGGCGCTGCGTCGCTTTAACTGACAATTGCGCGGTCGTGCGACGTGGCTCCCAAACAAAATTGGCGTCCTTTTATTCCCCACAAATAGAGCTTTCTTTTGGTGGTATTCGATCGCCTCTGCGTTTTTTATTTCTTGCGCTATAAAGCGTAAATTTTGGAAAAAAAATCAAAATGTTTTACTTTTTGCTATAATAAATGTCCCCAAAAATATATAAAAAAATAGTTTAGGCCGATACGTATTCTTCTACATATTTTTTTGTAAAAAAACTCGCAATAAGCGTTTATCGATTAGTTTGCGCAAAATTTATAGCGTCTACAAAATAGGGGATAGTTTTATTGCATTTTTATTATTTTATTTTTTTACTACTAATGGCGGCGATCAGCTATTTTTATTCGTGACTGCGACATTGCGGCGGACACTTCGGACACTTTTGACAAATTCTCGGCACAATTCTCATTTTCACAGCAAAAAAATGCATTAAAAATGCTCTGATTACTGTGAAAATGACAATTGCAGTTTGGGAGTTAACCACAAGGGGGCCCCGAAGGGGTTATGTGTGACCTCATGTGTGTTTCTTACTTCAGGGGGGCGGGGCTGTAGGTGTGATGTCACTGATTGTGTTTCCCTATAAAAGGAAACACACGATCAAACGGGGAAGGTGTCTTTACACACAGCTCTCCCCGTTCTTCAAGCGGAGTTCTACTCGAAAATGGAACTTCCGCTTAATCCACTCCACACCCCCTTACATGCCACTTTTGGCATGTATTTTTTTTGGGGGGGGGGGAGTGGGGGCTTCAGGAGGAGTGGGACTTCCTGTCCCACTTCCTCCTTCCGCCGAGGGGCTGGTTAGGCGATTAGTTTAATCGCCTATCTTTAGCCCCTCCCTGTAGGCGATCGCCTGGGACACGTCACAGGTCCTAGGCGATCGCATGTCCAATCGGACGGCGCAGCGCCGCGCCGTTCGCGCATACGCAGTGCCGCTCGCGCATGTGCAGTGGGTGCCCGGCCGTGAAGCCGAAAGCTGTCACGGCCGGGTGCCCACACTTACAATGAAGACGCCGGCCGGGGAGGGGGGGGGAGAGGAGCGGAGCCCCTGCCGGCGCGTCGCTCGAACCCTGGAGCAGGTAAGTGTATGTTTATTAAAAGCCAGCGGCTACACTTTTTATAGCAGCTGACTTTTAATAAACATAAAAATGGGCTGGAACACCCCTTTCAGCTCCGGGGACAGATCGCGGGCCTCCAGCGGCGATCGGGTCCGCAGGTCCCGCGGTCACGAAGCTTCGGACCGGGTCGCGGGTGCGCGCCCGCGACCCACGGCTGGGCACTTAAAAAGGACGAACATGTACGTGCTTGTGCCCAGCCGTGCCATTCAGCCGTTGTAAATGTGCAGGAGGCGGTCCTTAAGTGGTTAATGAGAAAACCGGGCTCTTATATACAGTCAGTAACCAAAAATGAACAATGACTCAACTCCACCCACAACATGACACAAGGAGCCCAATACACATCTTTTGGGTAGACTTTCTGGCACCAGGTCTGACATAATTTACATGAGCTAATTAACTAATAATTTACCCAGACAAGGTGACTCAGAGATATGACCTTTTAAGATAGGCATCCAGGCTCCTCTCACCTGCTATACAATACACATTATTTTGGTAGACATAATTTACATGAGCTAATTAACTAATAATTTACCCAGACAAGGTGACTCAGAGATATGACCTTTTAAGATAGACATCCAGGCTCCTCTCACCTGCCATACAATACACATTATTTTGGTAGACATCCTTTACATGAGCTAATTAACTAATAATTTACCCAGACAAGGTGACTCAGAGATATGACCTTTTAAGATAGACATCTAGGCTCCTCTCACCTGCTATACAATACACATTATTTTGGTAGACATCATTTACATGAGCTAATTAACTACAGCGGATAAGTGAGATGTCTGACCTTCAGACTGTCTGCTAACGCTCAATACACATTTATCATCAATAGAACTTCACACAATGCAGTGTCAATTAGCACAATGAAAGGTTCTTAGAAGCCATACTAAGATTCATTTACATCACAGTAGCAGACGACATTAACACCTAACAGTCGGTGTTCCCACATTGAATGAGTCACTCTTTCCATTAACCTGTTGAGTTCAGAATCAACAACCTGTAAATAGTCCTTACAGACATCCTGGAATACATTGTGAATTACACACCCATGTTAAAGCAATCCAAGATATCATTTCTCAGTCATCCTATGCCCCTAGTGGACATAGGATGATTTTAGACATAAGAGTCATTGGTGAAGCTGAAACAGGAGTATCTCCTACTTTTCAAGAGCTTCTGGGTCCCACGGGCCTTCCCATTACATTCACTTTTTTTTTTTAATGATTCACTTTTTGCGGAGACCCCCCCCCTAAAAAAATAAAAAACCTCTTCTCATTCGAACATAAGGGTAGAGATGAGAAAACCTTAGGAAAAATACCCCCCCCCCTCTCCCAGGTGCACACAAGTGGTCATTCCCAGGGATCTCTGTTGGCTTCCAATCAAACAAGTGTGCAGTTGACTTATTTCTCTTGATGACCTAAAATGCCTTTTCGATTACACGGCGCTGCTGCCAATGCAATTATTATGCTTTATGATCCTTGAAGAAAGGAAGTTTCAGGCATTCCATGGACTGTGTGGGCTGAACACACCGAACAATGGTCTAAAACTGATCTTCAGACTTTGTGTTCGGACATCTGTGTCTACTGCCCTGTAGATGGAAACCCAGCCACCGAGATCTCATATCACCATCAATGTATCATTTTTAGTCATTTTTTATCCGCAACGTTGTTATATCGGCAACTTTTGTTACAATAACCCCCTGGTGATCCTGCCATGAAGGTCAGTTCAGGCACTTCTTGTTTTAGGGTCAGGGCCGGTCCTAGGGTCACAGACGCCTGGGCGAGGAAACATGGGCGTGGTCATCTTACCAACTCCTCCCCTTTCCAAATGTTTCTAGGGCAACAACTCAAACACAAAGATGCTCCCCTAACACGGACAAGGAGAACGCGTTAGGCACGGAACGCCCCCCCCCCAGCGACGTCACTGCAGGGCTGGTCTCTCTTCACTTCGACAGCTCTGACAGGAGGAGGGAGGGGGGACAGGCTTTCGCAGGAAACACAGTGGTGGCAGGGGTGACCAGTGGACAGAGCCGCCTCTGGACACGGACAAGGAGAGGAGGAGGGAGGGGAGCACTCTGGCGCTTCAGTGCCCCCCACCTCTGTGGCGCCTGGGTGCACTGCATCCCACACTCCTGCCTAGGATCAGCCCTGTTTAGGGTGACAACACTCCTGTCCTTGTTTTCCAATTGTGCTCCTGGGTTGTCACCAGTGGCGGTTCGTCCATAGAGGGCACTGGAGCGCCACCCCCTCTGGCTCTCACCGCCACTGAGTCTAATAACATAGATTCATGCATTGCACGAATCTATGTTATTATCGCCGCTGCCGCTGTTATTCAGATGGTCGGCGCTCATGTCCGGCCATCTGAATAACGCCAGCTGGTTGGCTGTACGGAAATGTCTATCAGAGCCAACAGCTCTGATAGGCTTTCCCAGTACAGCCCTCGGGTCCCGGAAGCTTATTCTCGGAGCGCACAGACTGTACGCCCCTTGGATAAGATGACAGGCGTCTCAGCCAATCAGGTTGGCCGGTTCTGGCTACCGGTAACCTGATTGGCTGAGACGCCTGTCAGTCATCGAGGGCGGGAGAAGACATCGTGGGACGTGGATGCCTGACTCCAGTAAAGGTAAGTGCCGGGCGGGGACAAGAGAGCAATTTACAGGGCACAGTGGGGACAATTGGCACAGCGGCGACCATGGGCACAGTGGTGACAATTGATAGGCACAGTGGTTGGTTTGATGGCATAGCACAGTGGTGACAATTGATGGGCACAGTGGTTGGTTTGATGGCATGGCACAGTGGTGCAAATTGATGGCACAGTGGCTGCATTTGATAGCATGGCACAGTGGCTGCGTTTGGGCACAGTGAGACTGCAATTTTTTTTCCTTTGCGCCCCCCCAAAAGTTTTGAGCACCAGCCGCCACTGGTTGTCACCCTGGTGATTCTGCCATGGAGGTCCTTATTCAGGCACTTCCTGTTATAGGGGGTGACAACTCTCTGTCTCTGTCTTCTGCAGTGTCTCCCAGGCTTTGGATGGAGACTACAAGTGACTACTTCAACACACAAATGACACCGACATGGTCCACTGTTGTCACCATCAGGAAACCCAACCCCGGGAGATGCCATGCTGGAGCACGTGTATCAGACATGTGCAATTTGTCTCCTTCCGAATTAGTTTTTTAACGAAATTTGACAAATTCATTAATTACCCGTTTAATACATTTTTTTCCGAATATTCGGCAATTTGAATATTCAAACATTTGTGAATTTGAATATTAAAAAATGCATACATTTGAATATTAAAAAATTAAAACATTTGAGTAAGAAGTAATAAAGTTTTTTTTTTTTTTAAGTAACTGAAATGTGAAGATATATAATGCTATGGGAAGTAGTGTAATACGAATATATTTTTAAAACACGTTTGCTTGCCATTTTTATTTTTTTTAATGGAATTTGTATTTTAAATTTTATTTTTAATTAATTGTATTTAATAGATTTTATTAAAATAAATGCATTTTATGTTATTATTTTTTATTTTTTATATACATGTAATCTTTATTTGAATATTTATTTTTTATTTTTTACAAACGCATCCATTTAATCCATGGAGTTGATTTACTAAAACTAGAAAGTGCAAAATCTGGTGCAGCTGTGCATGGGAGCCAATCAGCTTCTTACATCCGCTTGTTCAATTAGGCTTTGACAAAAAAAAAAAAAAAAAAAAGAAACTGGAAGCTGATTGGTTTATATGCAGAGTTGCACCAGATTTTTGATATATATATATATAATTTTAAGATACAATGGCAAGAAAATGTTGCTCAGTTTGAGTTTACTTCTATTGATATATATATATATATATATATATATATATATATATATATATATATATATATACACACAGTATATATACACACTTGCAGAGTTTAATAGAAGTAAACTCGAACTGAGCAACATTTCATGCCATTGTAATTTTTTTATAATAATAAAAAAAATATATATATATATATATATATATATATATATTTGTTTTAATAAAAAAATACAATGGCAAGAAAAGTTGCTCAGTTTGAGTTTACTTCTATTGAGAGGCAAGTGTGTGTGTATATATATATATATATATATATATATATATATATATATATCAATAGAAGTAAACTCAAACTGAGCAACTTTTCTTGCCATTGTATTTTTTTATTAAAACAAATATATATATATATATATATATATATATATATATATATATATATATATATTATTATTATTATTATTATTATTATTATTATTATTATTATAATAAAAAAATACAATGGCAAGAAAATGTTGCTCAGTTTAAGTTTACTTCTATTGAGAGGTACTGTATATACCGCAAAACCTTGGTTTGAGAGTAACTTTGGTTTGAGAGCGATTTTTGCAAGACAAGCAAAATGTTTTAATAAATTTTGCCTTGATATACAAGCGCTGTCTTGATATGAGAGTAGCGTCGTGTCACATCTGAGTATAAAAGAGAAGGGAGGAGCCTCTAAGTGTAGCAATCTGGTTACATTTAATGAAGGAACAACATTTAGCAACTTATTGCTACACTTAAACCTCGTACACACGATCGGTCCATCCGATGAGAACGGTCCGAAGGTTCACCGATGAAGCCGACTGATAAACTGATGTGCCTGTTAACCACTTAAGGACCGCCTACTGCACATTTACGTCGGCAGAATGGCACGGCTGGGCACATCCACGTATATATACGTTGGTTTCTAGTACCCAGCCGTGGGTCACGGGCGCGCGCCCGCGGCGCGCTCCCGTGAACCGGTCCGAAGCTCCGGGACCGCGGGACTTGCGGACCCGATCGCCGCTGGAGTGCGGCGATCGGTCCCCGGAGCTGAAGAACGGGGAGAGGCGTGTGTAAACACGGCTTCCCCGTGCTTCACTGTGGCCGCAGCATCGATCGCGTCATCCCTGTTATAGGGGGACGTGATCGATGACGACACACCTACAGCCACACCCCCCTACAGTTGTAAACACACACAGGGAACACACAAAATCCTACAGCGCCCCCTTGTGGTTAACTCCCAAACTGCAACTGTCATTTTCACAGTAAACAATGCAATTTAAATGCATTTTTTGCTGTGAAAATGACAATGGTCCCAAAAATGTGTCAAAATTGTCCGAAGTGTCTGCCATAATGTCGCAGTCATGAAAAAAATCGCTGATCGCCGCCATTAGTAGTTAAAAAAAAATAATTAATAAAAATGCAATAAAACTATCCCTTATTTTGTAAACGCTATACATTTTGCGAAAACCAACCGATAAACGCTTATTGCGATTTTTTTTTAACCAAAAATAGGTAGAAGAATACGTATCGGCCTAAACTGAGGGGAAAAAAAAATTATATATATTTTGGGGGGATATTTATTACAGCAAAAAGTAAAAAATATTGCATTTTTTTCAAAATAGTCGCTCTATTTTTGTTTATAGCGCAAAAAATAAAAATCGCAGAGGTGATCAAATACCACCAAAAGAAAGCTCTACTTGTGGGGGAAAAAGGACGCCGATTTTGTTTGGGAGCCACGTCGCACGACCGCGCAATTGTCAGTTAAAACGACGCAGTGCCGAATCGCAAAAAGGGGCTGGGTCCTTTAGCAGCATTTTGGTCCGGGTCTTAAGTGGTTAATGAACCGATCGTGTCAGAACGCGGTGAAGTAGAACACAACGACGTGCTGAAAAAAAAAGAAGTTCAATGCTTCCAAGCATGCGTCGACTTGATTTTAAAGCAAGCCCTCTGTTTTTGGACCGAAGGATAACTGACCGATCGGACCGATGAAAACGAACCTCAATCCGTTTTCATCGGTTTGAACCGATCGTGTATACGAGACTTTAGAGGCGCCTCTCTTTTATACCCTTTAAAAAAAAAATGCTTTGATATACAAGTGCTTTGGTTTACAAGCATGCTTCTGGAACTAATTATCCTCGCCATCCGAGGTTTTACTGTAACTGAAATGTGAGGATATATAATGTTATGGGAAGTAGTGTAATATCAATATATTTTTAAGACATGTTTGCTTGCCATTGTATTTTTTTTTTAATTGAATTTGTATTTTAAATATTATTTTAAATTAATTGTATTTAATAGATTTTATTAAAATAAATACATTTTATGTTATTATTATTTTTTTTATACATGTAGGGCCAGATTCATGAAGAGTTAGGCTGGCGGAACCAGTGATCCGCCAGCCTAACTGTCACTTTAAGCCGGCGTTTCTGTTTTCTATAACCAGAAAACAAGAAACGCCGGGTTGGAGTTCCAATGCGATCGGCGTAATTGAATTTCGCCATCGCATCGTTACTTCAACTTAAAAATGGCGCCGGGGGCGTTCCCGCTGATTAACGCTGAAAAAATATGTTAATCAGCGGGAGTCGTCAATTCACGATCGTTTTCGGGCGCGACGCAGTGACTTTACGACGTTTCCGGAAGCGATACGCGGCGTAAAGATAAAGCAGCCCCCTAGTGGAGTATCCTATGTTAAGTATAGCCGTCGTCATCGCGTCGGAAAAAAAACAAATCGCGTCGTTTGCGTAAAACATTCATGAATGGGGATGTGACGTCATTGACGTTCACTGACAGAATTTGGAGCATGCGCACTGGGATGCATTGACACTGGACGCATGCGCAGTACGTTCGCCGCGGGATCGCGCATAGTTTGAATACTACACGCCCCGTACCCGCCCAATTGGAAATTCCGCCGGCTCATTTGCGATGCGCTGCCGCAACTTTAGGAGCAAGTGCTTCATGAATAACAGCACTTGCTCCTAAAATTTCTGCAGCGTGATGAGATGCGTTACTCCAGAGCAAAGATGCTCCCATCTACCTAAATCTGGCCCATAATCTTTATTTGAATTTTTTTTTCCTTTTACACAAACGCATCCATTCAATCCATGGAGTTGATTTACTAAAACTGGAGAGTGCAAAATCTGGTGCAGCTGTGCATGGGAGCCAATCAGCTTCTTTCATCCGCTTGTTCAATTAGGGCTCTTTCACACTAGCGGACCGTTCGTCCGCTCATTACAAGTCCGTTTACGGACTTGTAATGGGCCCCTATGGGAGCGGATCCGTTAGCGGATGATGCATCCGCTAACGTCCGCTAGATCCGCATCTGTTTTTGCGGACGGAAGAATGTCCTATTTTTCTTCCGTCCGGCCAAACGGATCGGATGCAAACGGACAGACGGTCCGTTTCCATCCGACTTCCCATAGGGGAGAGCGGAGGAGAGACAGGGCGGTCCCTGCACAGTGTGCGGGGATCGCCCTGTCCGCCGACAGCTGAGCGGAGACCCCCCCCGCTGAGCTGACGGACACACGGAGCGGACCGAAAAATGGACCGCTCCGTGTGTAAGGAGCCTTAGGCTTTGACAAAAAAAAAAAAATGGAAACTAATTGGTTTATATGCAGAGGGTCACCAGATTTTTGAGAGGTGTATATATATATATATATATATATATATATATATATATATATATATATACATATATATATATATATATATATATATATATATATATATATATACACACACACATATATATTTAAAAAAATACAACGGCAAGAAAATGTTGCTCAGTTTGTCTACTTCTATTGAGAGGTAAGTATATTTTATTTATTTTTTATATACGAATATATATATAGGGCCAGATTCAGGTAGAGTTACTCTGGATTATCAGTGATACTCCAGCCTAACTCTCACTTTGAGCCGGCGTTTCTGTTTTCAGTAAGCAGAAAACAAGAAACGCCGGGTTGGAGTTCCTATACGAGCGGCGTAATTGTATTTCGCCGTTGTATCGGAACTGCAGTTTTAAAAATGGCGCCGGGGGCGTTCCCGCTGATTAACGCCGAGAATATGTTAATCAGCGAGAATCTGCAATTCACGATCGTATTCGGGCCCGACGCAGTGACTTTCCGACGTTCCCGTAAGCGATACGCGGCGTAAAGAAAAACCAGCCCCCTAGTGGAGTATCCTATGTTAAGTATGGGCGTCATCATCGCGTCGAATTTAAAAGTTTTCGAGTCGTTTGCGTAAAACGTCCGTGAATGGGGATTGACGTCATTGACGCTCACTGACAGAATTTGGAGCATGCGCACTGACAGTCGACGCATGCGCAGTACGTTCGCCGCGGGATCGCGCCTATTTTAAATACTACACGCCCCCTACCCGCCCAATTTGAATTCCGCCGGCTCATTTTCGCTACGCCGCCGCAACTTTAGGAGCAAGTGCTTTGTGAATACAATACTTGCTCCTAAAGTTTTGGCGGAGTAACGTAAATGAGAAACGTTACTCCAAAATAAAGATTCGCCCATCTACCTGAATCTGGCCCATAGAATAGAAGTAAACTCAATCTGAGCAGCATTTTATTGCTATTGTATTTAAAAAACAATGGGCCAGATTCACATACACTTAATATTGCGCTGCGTAATCGAAATACTCTACGCTGCCGTATTTCACCAGGCTCTACACCGAATCCTGGTAGATTTTTGCCCGTACGCTACGGCGGCGTAGTCTATTTCTCGCTGCATAATCGAAATACGCGATTGGGGGGCGTGAAGCATTTAAATTAAGCGCGTCCCCGCGGCGATCGAACTGCGCATGCTCCGTTCAGAAATTTCCCGCCGTGCACTGCGCAAAATCACGTCGTTACGTCATCCGTTGTTTGAGTAGCGTCGTTGTCGAACATTCCTATTCCCGGACGACTTCCGTAAAAAATAATGAAAGACGTCGGAAAACGTAAAAATTGGACGCGGGAACGGCGGCCATACTTAACATGGGCTGTCTAATATTAGAGCAGCAAAAAGCTGGTATAGTGTTACGCAAATAAAAGATGACTAAAGGTGCCGTAAGAGATTGCGATTGAAGATCGTAATTTCGGGGATCGCCGGCAAAAGCTCATTGGCATACCCCGACGCGGAAAACGACGGGAAGTCCACCCAGTGGCCGCAATTTTATTGCAGCGTAGATCCGAAGGCGTACGAACACGTAATCCAGTCGAATTGAAGCCCGCAGCCGTCTATTCATGGTTTGAGGTTTTCGACTAGCTAGAAAACGCGCGTAATTTGAAATGACTCCAGTCTAACACCAGTTACACAGGAGTTACGGCTCTCTGAATCTGGCCCAATATATAATATACTGTACATATATTTAAAAAAATACAATGGCAAGAAAATTTTGCTCAGTTTGAGTTGACTTCTATTGAGAGGTAATATTTTTTAAATATCAGGGGAACTGGGGGGGGGGGGGGTCAGATCTGGGAAGGGGAAGCATGATTTAAAATTGAGGTTAGCTTTCTTGCCCTTTAAGAAAAAAAAAAATTGTGATATATGGAACGAAACGAAAAAATGCAATTATTCATAGAACAATGGGCGATGAAATAAACTTCAACTCACCTCCATAAGAGAAAGATCAGACCTTAAAAAAAAAAAGACAGAGCCAAAAGACAGGATGCACCTGATTTCATCATCCCAGCCACCCCCCCAAAAAAAAAAAATCAGATTTCGCTAGAAACGTTCGCATCGATCGCTCTCACTTAACCCCGCACTTCCCGCCGTCCCGGGCCCGGGTCTGAACGGCGTCCAAAGTATAATAACTAAACCATGAGTTCGCTTTTTTCTTATTGTTCTGCAGTTTCTACATAATGCATGATAACTCTACGGCACAAATCATATTTCTGTCCGCCTGCCAAGAACTAAGAGACGTCTTGTAAAATATAAATCTATATCTTTGAGCTCTATCACACCACTTCCTTGCTTTTATTCTTTTCTTTTTTTTCTTTATTTCTTTATTTTTTTTTTTCCCATCGACGGGGGCCCCTGAATATTCACGATTTGCTTTTTATATGGGACCATTGGGTTTGGGACGTTGGTGTCGGGGATACATTACTCTTAGACAACGGTAATAGAAGCAGAAGTGGGTCATTAAAGTTGCTATATGTTCTTGTTTAATGCCTTCGCAGGCGGACGCCGAACGTATCCATCACGCGGCTGTCCCCGCCTCGAGTGTAAAGCAAAACAAGCTGTTTCTGCCCATCTCCTGTGTGACCCGAGTCCCACATGGACTTACTTTGCACACACACAAAAAAAAGGTCTTAAGTCAGCATCCAACAGTCATTCCATTCAGACAGGTCTTTCCTCTGGGCCTTCGGCACTGCGCTGTATCATGTGCACCTTTTCTTCTAACACTCGTACATCGCGGACAGATGAACATGGACAGCTCTGACGATTTAAAACCCTCAGAAGGGGAAAAGAAAAAAAAACCTTCCGAAGCACAGATGTCTGCTACGAGTTTGGCCAATCCTCACCGGACCACAGGGGTAAAACATACAAGAGGAATTTTATGGAGAGAAATTTATGCTGTGACCAGACGGTTGGGAACCACTCATGGAAATATTGGTGGAAGTTGCCATTCGAAAGATTAATCAAAGATTTTTTTTATAAGGGTTTGATTGGCCGATTGGAAACTAATCGTGAAAATGTTGGTGGAAGTTGCCACTCAAAAAATCCATCAAACAAATCTTTTCATAAGGGTTTGATTGGCTGGTTGGAAACCAATCATGGTGCAAGTTGCCATTCAAAAAATTAATCAAATTAGAGCTGTGGTGGCTCAACGTGATTGGCACTGCGCTGACAAGCCGTTCACCTCTGCAGCCAAGGGTTTGGATCCCGGTCTCGGCTACATGTGAATTGAGTTTGGTGGTCTCAGCCCGGCTCCCGGTGGGTGTGCTATGCAAGGTACGCCTGTGCTTAGTACGCCCACCCCCCCCCCCCCCCACAAAAACCACCACACTTGCACACACACGAAATTGGTTTAAAAACACACGCACTTTGGCCATGCGGTCTCCTAAAATAAAGAGAGGACCTACGGGGCAGGCTGGGTGGGCTAGGCCCCCTCACTCCCTCATAGGGGGAGTCCCTCTGCCCCATTGGGGTCCCGTTGGGCCCCAGTTGGGCTCCCAAGAGGAGCAGGTAGGGTGGGGTGAGTGGGAGGCCCCCCTCACACCCGCCATTGCCACCAGGGGCATGGAGAAGGATGACGATTGCCTCCGGGGGGAGGGTCTGCCTACTCCCAACTGCTGCAGTACGGCTCCTCTCTCTCGAGTTCACGCACAAAAAATACACTTTAAAAAAAAAAAAAATTAATCAAAGAAATCTTTTTATAAGGGTTTGATTGTCAGATGACAAGTGCACCCTGTTGGAGGCAGGGGTGCACCACGAGGTAGTGAACCCAATAGCAGACTGCTGCGGATGGACCACAGAGTGGATCTGGAGGCGAGGTTCACTGGGGCACAAACAGGGACCCTACAGGAAGCTTGAGCCAAAAATTCCCCAGGGCGCGGAGTCTAAGATCCAGTTGGTGTTCACCAGAGCCTCTAGTGGTGAGAATGGCCTTCGCTGCTAGTGGATCCAGGTCGCGGCCCCTGGAGTTCCCTAGGTCACGCTCCATAGGGAGAGAGGGGAAGCAGCCACTCAGGACACAAGGAATAGTGAAAGGCAAGCCGAGGTCGGGGCAACAAGCAGCCAAGGATAACCAAGAGACAGGCCAGGGGTCAGGGTCACAGGCAAACAGGAGTAGTCGGAGACAAGCTAAAGTTGATACACGGAGATAACGTAGCACACATCAAGCAGGAACACAATATTTAACAAACAACATTGATCAGCAAAGCAGACTAGCAGTGCAGTGGTTAATATAAAGTTCCTGGGGTGGGGCCATACAGGGAGGAGAGATGATAAAAGGCAGCCAGATAAGAGAGTCAGGCCTCTAATGAACACATGAGAGACAAGTAAGCTGCCAGACATTATTGAATATCCATGACATTAATTGGCCGGTTGACAACCAATCATGGAAATATTAGTTGAAGTTGCCATTCAAAAAAAATCATCACAGAAATCTTTTTGTAAGGGTTTGATTGGCCAGTTAGAATCCAATCATGGAAATGTTGGTGAAAGTTGGCATTCAAGAAATTCATCAAATAATAATTTTTATAAGGGTTTGATTGGCCAGTTGGAAACCACTCATGGAAATGATGGTGGATGTTGCCACCAGGAAAAATCCACCAAACAAATCTCTATGTAAGGGTTTGATTGGCTGGTTGGAAACCAGACATGGAAATTTTGGTGTAAGCTGGCGTTCAAAAAATGATTTAAAGAAATCTTTTTATAGGCGTTAGATTGGCCGATTGAAAACCAGCCATGGATACATTTTTGGAAGTTGCCATTCAAAAAATTCATGAGAAGTAAAAAAAAAACCTTCTGAAGCCCAGATGTCTGCTATGAGTTTGGCCAATCCTCACCGGACCACAGGGTAAAACATACAAGTGAACATACGGGAAGAATTTAATGGAGAGAAATGTATGCTGTGACCAGACGGCTGGGAAACAGTCATGGAAATATTGGTGGAAGTTGCCATTCAAAAAAATTAATCAAAGATTTTTTTTCAATAAGGGTTGGATTGGCCAATTGGAAAATAATCGTTGAAATGTTGGTGGAAGTTGCCACTCAAAAAATCCATCAAACAAATCTTTTTATAAGGGTTTGATTGGCCGGTTGACAACGAATCATGGAAATAATAGTGGAAGTTGCCATTCAAAAAAAATAATCGCAGAAATCTTTTTGTAAGAGTTTGATTGGCCAGTTGGAAACCACTCATGGAAATGATGGTGGAAGTTGCCACTAAGAAAAATACACCAAACAAATGTTTTTGTAAGGGTTTGATTGGCTGGTTGGAAATCAGCCATGGAAATTTTGGTGTAAACCGCCGTTCAAAAAAATTCTTTAAAGAAATCTTTTTATAAGCGTTTGATTGACCGATTGGAAACCAGCCATGGATATATTGGCGAAAGTTGCCATTCAAAAAATTAATCAGAAGGAAAAAAAAAAACCTTTTGAAGCACAGATGTCTGCTATGAGTTTGGCCAATCCTCACCGGACCACAGGGGTAAAACATACATGAGAACATACGGGAGGAATTTTATGGAGAGAAATTTATGCTGTGACCAGACGGTTGAGAACCAGTCATGGAAATATTGGTGGAAGTTGCCATTCAAAAATTTTTTTTTTTTTTTTTTTTTTTAAAGGGTTTGATCGGTCAGTTGGAAACCATTCATGGAAATGTTGGTGGAAGTTGCTATTTTAAAAAATTCATCAAAGAAATCTTTTTTTATAAGAGTTTGATTGGCTGGTTGGAAACCAGCCATGGAAATGTTGGTGGAAGCTGCCGTTCAATTTTTTTTTTTACCAAATAATAAGGGTTTGTTTGGCCAGTTGGAAACCACTCATGGAAATGACGGTGGAAGTTGCCACTCATATAATCCATCAAACAAATCTTTTTGTAAGGGTTTGATTGGCCGTTTGGAATCGTGGAAATGTTGGTGGAAGCTGCTATTCAAAAATGTTATTACAGAAATCTTTTTCTAGGGGTTTGATTGGTTGGAAACCAGCCATGGAAATATTGGTGAAAGCTGCCATTCAAAAAACGAATTGGTTTACCAAGGATGCCACGTTCCTTATCGACAGTTCTGAGCTAGAGGCCAGGTTTGAGGTTAGCATTAGGGTTAGGTTTACCGATACGGTTAGGGTCATTGGTAGAGTTTAGCCAACTAACCTCACTAGGCCACAGACGTCAAAAATGAATCTGGATATCAAAAAAGGAATTTTATCTACGGTGTGATCGGACGATATGAAGAAGACTTTGAAAAACCAGTCATGGAAATATTGGTGGAAAGTTGCTGTTCAAAAAAATGAATCAAAGCAACGTTTTTACAAGGGTAAGGCCTCGTACACACTACCGAGGAACTCGTCGGAAAAGACACATCGTTTTCCTCAACGAGTTCCTTGTTAGGCTTGTCGAGAAACTTGACAAGCTGTCTTTGCGTACACACTGTCAAGACCAAACCTCCTCGATCTCAAACGCGGTGACGTACAACACGTACAACAGCAGAGGAAGTTCGATTCCACTGGCACAACCCTTGGGGTTGCCTTTGCTAATCTCATGTTACTGCGTGTTAGGTAAAAGTTTGGTGAGAGACATTTGCACTTTTCAGTCTGTTACAGCGTGACCAATGTGCTATTTCCATTACAAACGCTACTTTTACCGAAGGTGGGAGGGTTTCTTAGCATACACACCAACGTGTTTCCCATCGAAAACCAGCCCGCCGAGGAACACGACGAGGAAATTTAGACTCCCGTCGAGGAAAAAGAGAACTTGCTTCTTTTTTTTCTTTGTCGAGTTTCTCGACAGTTTTCTCAATGAAAAGCATTCACGCGACCGGTTTCCACGGCAAAAAAAGCTCTGCCACCCAGTTTCTGGATTCTGTCGAGGACACCGGTCATGTGTACGCGGCCTTAGATTTCACCAACAAGTCAGCAATTTCACCAAACTTTTAAAGTAAAACTTTTTTTTTTGACTTTGCTGAAATTAGCTTAAAGAGGAGTTCCGCCCTAAATTTTTACTTTTTTTAAATCCCCTCCCCCTTACATGCCACATTTGGCATGTAATTTTTTTGGGGGGGGAGTGGGGGCTTCAGTAGGAGTGGGACTTCCTGTCCCACTTCCTGCTTCCGCCGAGGGGCTGGTTAGGCGATTAAGCCTTAATCGCCTACACCAGCCCCCTCCCTGTAGGCGATCACATGGGACACTGACAGGTCCCATGCGATCGCCTCTCCAATCAGCGGCGAGCCGCGCCGCGCGCGCATGCGCAGTGCGGCTCGCACATGCGCAGTGGGTGCCCGGCCGTGAAGCCGAAGGCTGTCACGGCTGGGTGCCCACAGTCGGGATGGAGACGCCGGCTGGGGAGGGGGGGAGAGGAGCGGAGCCCCGGTCGGCGCGTCGCTGGAACGCAGGACCAGGTAAGTGAGTGTTTATTAAAAGCCAGCAGCTACGCTTTTTGTAGCTGCTGACTTTTAATAAACACAATTTTGGGCTGGAACACCCCTTTAACCACTTGTCCTCCGCCCACCGTCAAATGACGGCGGGCGGAGGACTCCATTATCCTGACATCACGTCATATGACGTGATGTACTTTTAAAGCCGCGGGCGGGCACCCGCCGCTCTGCTGGGATCCCGTGCGAGTGCCCGGCGTCAACGATCGCCACCGGGCACACGCGATTGCCCAGTAACTGAGCGGGGACGTGGAGCTCTGTGTGTAATCCCCCGATTCACGTAGCTTTTGCGCAGGAAATTGCGCATGCGTAAGGTTTTTTCCAGAGGCGTAAGGAGGAGTAATACAAATTGGGAGGGACGTGGGCGTGTTACATTGAAATGAGCCGTGACCCCATGCAAATGAAGGGCCGGCCGGCTCGCGCATGCGCGCTTGAAGGAGACCATGGTCAGCTCCGATGTGCGCATGCTCACAACTCGGGAGCGGCGCAATCAGTGAAATTGGAAATGGACTAGGGCAACGTTGTGAACTACGCAGACAGCATAAATAGACACACACAAACGCACTTGCATTGCAAAAGTACATCCCTTTGTGTCCCTTCCCATTGAACCAAGTGCTTTTGTTCCTGTTGTTCGTTGCAGTGTGTCTTGTAGTTGTGAGATTAGTGTTCTGTGTGATCTAGTGCTTGTTGGTAGATTTGTGAAAGTGTATTTTGATAAGTGTTTGAGAGACTGTTTGTTTGATTGATATATTTTTGTTCGTTTGTTTTCTTGCTTTAATTTTTATTTTTTTCTGACTGTTTCTTGCTGAGTGCTAGTGTGATTTTTGGGTGTTCTTTTTCTCTTTGTGTGTGTTCTTGTCTGATTGGTTGTGCTTGTATTTGTGACAGATTTTTGGTGACTGCTAGTGAGTTTGTTTGGAAGTATGACTGAGAGAAAAAGAAAGCTTAATTTTACAGTGGGGGAAAAAAGAATTCTTGCCCGGGCCATTAGCGAGTATGGGCGTTTTCTCCACGGCCCGCAGAGTGCCACCACCACCCCGGCCAGGAGGAGGGAGATATTGGATCGGATCACGGAGCAGGTGAATTTATCGGGGGAGGGGGAGACACGGACCCGGTCTGGGATTGACAAAAAAATAAATGATCTCCGGCGTCTGGTGAAAAAAAAACTGTCCGCAATGCATGCCCATGCCAGGGGCACAGGAGGGGGCCCACCATGCCGTATTAGGCTTACAGCGACGGAGCATGTGGTGGCCCTGACCTTTCACCGGCATGAAGTGGAGGGCCTGCCAGGCTTTGACACAAGTCCGGAGCCCGTGGTGCCAGGTAAGTTTTTTTTTCTATCAGGTGTGTAGCATGTGTGGGGGAGGGGGTGAAAGGGAATATCTGGCAAGTGTGTGGATCCTCCAACCTGTGAATGGTTTGTGTCATCCACAGATGTGCAGGAGGGTGCAGGGCCATCTGGCCTGACCGCTCCAACACCAGGACAGCAGCAGTATGTGAGGGCCCTTACCCAGGCTATCCAGGCCAACACGGCAACACTTGGTGCTTCCCTGGAAAGAATTGCCGTGGCCTTGGAGGGCAGGCCGCCAGGTGGGCAGATATCAGGGGCTGCTCCTCCTTCCCCGGGTTTGCCCCTCCCCCATGAGTCTCCCCTGAGGGGCCGGGGCCGTGGCCGGGGGCGCCCCAGGCGTGGCTCACGCAGAGGGCACAAATTTTTTTTTCCCCCTTCTTCTTTTTTTGGCTGACATTTTTTGAATTTTATTTTTTTTTTTTGGCTGCCATTTTTTGCATTTTTTTTTTTTTTTGGCTGACATTTTTTGCTTTTTTTTTGCTGACATTTTTTTAAAATTGTAGGTTGTGCATGCTGTTTGAATGTGGGGGTGACATTCCTGCTGGAAATGGGGTGTCATCCTCAATTTTGGTGGAGCAGGGTTCCCCAGGACCAGGGAGAAGTGATTCCCAGGTCCGTGTGAATGGTGTATGAATGTACAGTGACATAATTGGAGCCTTGACGTGGCGTTACTGCTCACCAGTCTTGCATGGTGGACTGGTGCCAATCCAATTTGATGAGGATGTGGGGTGTGTGTGCTAGGGACCATAGTGGTGTGCA
Source organism: Rana kukunoris (assembly GCA_029574335.1). NCBI lineage: Eukaryota > Metazoa > Chordata > Amphibia > Anura > Ranidae > Rana > Rana kukunoris. The sequence continues at coordinate 2,127,362 of CM056057.1, read as the reverse complement.
TGCATGCATTCTCATTGTGCCATGATTCATGTGTGTGTTTAACGTGCAAAGATGCCCAATATGAGCTGCCTCCTGACTGCTCTTCCCTCAGAAGACGGGGTATCCTCGGTTAGGGGTTGATTGTCTGGTTGGGGGGTCAGGTCATCACGTAGCTCAACCTGCAGGCCCTTCCTCACTGCGAGATTGTGCAGCATGCAACATGCAACGATGATATGGCACACGAAGTTTGGGGAATACAACAGTGTACCCCCAGACTTATCCAGGCATCGGAAACGTGACTTCAGGAGGCCAAAGGTGCGCTCCACCACTGCTCGTGTTTTGATGTGTGCTTGATTGTATCTTTCCTCCCCTGGGGTTTGGGGGTTCCGGATAGGAGTCATGAGATGGGGTCCCAGTGCATATGCAGAGTCACCTGGAAGGGAAAAGACAGGAGAATGTTAGTCATGCATGTGCCCCTTGTGATGTGTGCATCATGGGAGGGGACAGTCATGCCTGCCACCCATGTCACTCACCAACCAGCCAGGTGTCCCCATACACGTTCTGATCGAATTCCATTCGGATGTGGCATTGATTGTAGATGTAGCTGTCATGGGTGGATCCGGGGTGTTTGGCACGGACGTGCCATATGAGGCCTTGGGCATCAACTATCACCTGTACGTTGATGGAGTGCCAATTCTTCCGATTGCGGTACATGTGCTCTGTCTCCTGGGGGGGCTGGAGTGCCACATGTGTGCAATCAATGGCCCCGATGGTGCGTGGGAATCTGGCAATTCTGTAGAAATCTGTCATTGCCTTCAGCCGCAGGTCCTCAGTGGTGGGTTTGATGATTTGGTTGGCCAAGCGTGTGAGGAATGCAGGGACAACCTGGTGCACACATCTGCTCATGGAGGATTGTGACATCCCAGCCACCACTCCACTTGTACGCTGAAAAGAGCCACTGGCAAGGAAATGGAGTGTTGCCAGGACCTTCATCAGTGGCTGCACTGCATGTGAGCGTTGTGTTGGGCTGGTGATGTCCTCCTGCAGGGTTGTGGTAAATTCCAGGATGGCATGAGGGGTGAATCTGAAGATGCGATACACCTCAGAATCACTCATGCCAAAGAGGTCTATGCGTGTGCGGTATATCCTCTCCCGTGCCCTCCTCAGTGCCATCCTCAGTGCCCTCCTCAGTGCCCTCCTCCTTCTTTGGTCATCTAAATTCACTAGTGCAGCTATGAGCGACGATGCCCCTGGCATGTTGGCAGTCAAATTGTAGTGCAACACGTGTGTGTGGTCTGCTCCTCACTAACAGTGTTGCTTTCTGTGAGATGTAGACGTTTTTTCAAAATTTAGACCAGCTTTTAGGTGCTCTAACTTTAGACAGGACATTTTGCTGTTGCGCACATCGTGTAGCCTGCGCAGCAACTGCGTTTTTTTGTGGATCCCCGCAACTCCCTCATTAGCATATTTGACTAGCAAATCAATGGTGTGTCTAGCGCATTTTTGCGCGGACGGATGCGTCTGTCTAACGAAATTACCCCGGACAAAAAAAAGTAGATTTCTGGCGTAATTCGTTTTCTGAATCGCGCGCATCTAAACGCACGTGCACATTTAGACTTACGCACGCGCAACACCAGTTGCGCAGGCGTAATCGCTCTGTGAATCTGGGCCTATAAATTTTGCGCAAACCAATCGATAAACGCTTATTGCATTTTTTTTCTACCAAACATATGTAGAAGAATACGTATCGGCCTAAACTGAGGGAAAAAATATTTTTTTTTATATATTTTTGGGGTTATTTATTATAGCAAAAAGTAAAAAATATTGCACTTTTTTAAAAATTGACGCTCTATTTTTGTTTATAGCGCAAAAAATAAAAACCGCAGAGGTGATCAAATACCACCAAAAGAAAGCTCTATTTGTGGAAAAAAAAGGACGCCAATTTTGTTTGGGAGCCACGTCGCACGACCGCGCAATTGTCAGTTAAAGCGACGCAGTGCCGGAAGCTTAAATTTTGTCTGGGCAGGAAGGGGGTGTAGGTGCACAGTAGGCAAGTGGTTAAAAAATAAAACTCTTCCCCATGTAAGCGATTAAATGTATTAGGAGGATCCTCCTCTTTGGGATCCTCTTCTTCTTCTTCACATGTGCTATTAGATGTACCGGGATCCTCTTCTATGGGATCCTCTTCTATGGGATCCTCTTCTTCACACTGTGCTATTAGATTTATCGGGATCCTCTTCTTCTTCACACTGTAGTAATAGATGTACCAGGATTCTCTTCCTGGAGATCCTCTTCTCCTTCACACTGTGTGAATAGATTTACAGGGTTCCTCTTCTTCTTCACGCTGTGCTAATATGCTGTCTGTACAATGTTCCTCTTCTTCGAAAGTTGCTGAAGTTAGCTTAATAATAATGTAGCGCCCCCTTTACTTTCAGTACGGGCACTAGTCTAAATTTAGCAAGAATGGGAGAATTACCTTGCTCCCATTCACACAATTGTTAAGATGGTGACCCCTGTTGTTTCAGATGTGTCCTTTGGGCCAGTCTGCGTTCTGGGGATGTGGTACCATCCCTGATCCGCAGTTGGCAGCAGAGGGGGTTCTGACAAAGCAAGCTTCTCCCAGCAGCCAATTGGAGGAGTTTTCCCTCGCGGGGCATGCTGGGGAGGGATATATCTGTGACAGGTGTCATGTGCTCAGGGCAGTTCTGCGGGGTCCAAGTTCTAGGTGCGGCATTCACCTTCAGTGTGCGCGCATCCATGGACCCCGCTAGCGTGGCCCACCTGGCCAAACTCACAGGCTATGCTGGACCTCAACCGGAGGTCAAAGGGGACCCCAGTGCTCTACTGGGTTTCCAGTTCTTTTGAGGAGATCCCAGGCTGGGAACCGTACGATTGGGGGATCGGCTTGCAGAGGACCTGGAGGCAGGTCGTCCAACAGGGCTTGAACGAACCAATCGGGGATCTGGTGACCGGGATGCTGACAGGTACACTTTGCTGTCCCCCGGTGACCCATGCTAAGGAAAAATCTACAGGGAGGATTCCCTCTGTTCACCAATCTAATTTACTGAAGCAATTGGCCGGTTACAAGGGCCTTAGAGCCAGATCTGAGATAGAGAGACCTGTTTCTCCCAGCGATCCGAAGTGACACCTCGGCTGCCAGGTTAGTGTGGGGGACCTGTCCGTGGGCACTTTACCCACTCCATTCGGGAGTGGCGACGAGTTCAACTATTGCTATTGTCGAGGGCAAGCCTGCCCTGTTCACATCCAGGCCTGATATCCTTCCTTCATGAACTTTCCTTTAACTGAAGTTGATGATTGCCTTGTTGGCTGCAAAAATAAAAAGGCATTGAAAAAAACTTTATTGACTGTTTGGACATTCGCTCACTGCTCCGCTACTATTATTTCACCCCTAGACACCACCAGGGTAACTTGGTGTGCAAATCCCAGTATTTAACCAGTGGCTCCTTCGGGGGTAGCGCTACAATAATAATAAAAAACAAATTCCCTATAAAAGCCATTGTGTGACAAGGATTGGTTGACCAAGGATGCCATGTTCCTTATTGACAGAGCCAGTTCTGAGCTAGAGGTTAGCTAAGAACTTTCTGCGACTTGTTCATTCCCCAACTTGTTTATCCCACAACTTAGTTGGGGTAGGCGGTACACTGGTGGGAGTGGGTCAGCCGAGCCCCTTGACCATTGACCTCTGGAGACCCAATCTCCAAGCCAAGCCTTGTTCTTCAAAGTGAAACCTTAACCCTAACTCCTACCCCAACCATAACCATATCCTCCTAACCCTAACCCCCTAACCCTACCCCTACCCCCAACCCTAACCTTAACCTTACCCCTAACCCCAACCCTACCCCTAACCCCAGCCCTAACCTTAACCCTACCCCTAACCCCAACCCTACCCCTAACCCCAGCCCTAACCTTAACCCTAACCCTACCCCTAACCCCCTAACCCTTCTTCACGCTGTGCGTATAGATGTACCAGGATCCTCTTCTTCTTTGCACTTTGCTGTTAGGTGTACTGGGATCCTTTTCTTTATAACAGTGTGTTATTAGATGTACTGGGATCCTAATCTTCAGGTTAAAAAAAAAAAAAAAGGTTTCCCTATAAAAGCCATTGTGTGACATGGATTTGTTGACCAAGGATGCCATGTTCCTTATTGACCGAGCCAGTTCTGAGCTAGAGGGTTAGCTAAGCGCTTTCCCCCGACTTGTTCATTCCATGACTTGTTTATCCCCCGACTTAGTTGGTGGGGGTGGGTCAGCCGAGCCTCTTGACCATTGACCTCTGGAGACCCAATACCTGAGTCCAAGCCTTGTTCTTCAAGATGAAACTGTGACGGACCTCAAGTACCCCTGCTGGGCACATCCGCCAGCCCTGTGTCTCCTGTCCTCCAAACGCACCCGCAGCCTGCAGATTCGCCATAACCAGCCCTTAACCCCTCAATCACGAGACATTCCACACATGTTGAGGGTTACACATCCAGAGCTTAACTGTTTATTAAAATCCAAACTATACAGTTTTACACACAGTAAGGGACACTCCCCTTTGCCTTGTCTGAGGGGAGGGGGACAAGGAACAATAAATGGGAACAGAACATTTGGACATTGAAACAGTGTACAGAAACCTAATGAGATTATGGTAAGCAGGCAGCCTAGCTTCTCAATACACACCCCCTGCGGAGAGACGTCTGCAGTCCACTCTCCATTGTCTGTGTCCAGCAACAAGAGGAGGGGGGGTGGGGGGTGTAGGGCTGTAACATTACATTACATCACAATAATGCCAGCTTCAGGTCTCCAGTATATTTCTGGCCCATAGTCTGTCGGTAGGAGGCACGCCCACAATCCTTTCCAAGACATACAGTGACAGTGGGTTCTGTCACATTTCTCCCCTTTTAAAAACAGACTAACCAGGTTCCTGACCCCCAACTGGTCTGGACCTGCGTTAGTCACAAACTTCCACCCCAGGCAAACAGGAAAAGTAAAAGTACGACTCTTGCGCTGGGGAGCAAAACCGCACAGACGGTCTCCCGGGAATAAAAACAGCCGCTGCAGAGTGGGAACAGCGGTCTGCACTCCTCTGATCCTGGGGGGGGTTGCAGATATTGGGGGAAGCTGAATAATCCTCTGCCCTGCTTCCAGCGCTTCAGCTGGTAGGGAACATAGGCTGGTAGGGCTATGCATTTGGGGAGGCAAAGGTACTTGCTTTTCTCCTGGTGTAGTTACCAGCCGCTGAGAAGGTATCTTGCAGGGACTATCTCCTGGGTTCTTCATCTCTTGTTCTGATGCTGGGCAGAGACCATCATCGCTCTGTCCTGTAGCCAGCGCTTCTGCCGGGGAGACATATGAAAATGTTGGGTACAGCTGCTGGAGAGGGGGAAGGGTTTTCTCCCCTGCCGGTTCTGTGACCAGCCCTTGGGGTGACTTCTGACAGGGGCTGTCTCCCAAACCCTCCAAAAACATACTGAGGGCTGGGCAGGGACCATCAGAACTCTGCTCCATAGCCAACGCTTTTGCTGGGGAGAGAACCACTGGGGTAGTGTCCAATTGCTGTGGAGGGAGAATTGCTTCTTCTACTCCCGGTGGGAATATCTGCAGTTGGGGAAACAGCGCACGCAGGTCATCTCTCAGACTCTCCGGATCCAACTCTTTTTCTGATGCTAGGCAGATTATAGTGGCACTCTGCTCCATAGCCAACGCTTCTGCTGGGGGGATGAACATTGGGGTAGTGTCCAATTGCTGGGGAGAGAGAATTGCTTCCTCTACTCCAGGTGGAGATAGCGGCTGTTGGGGAAACAGCTCAAGCAGATCATCTCTCAGACTCTCCGGAGCCAACTCTTTTTCTGATGCTAGGCAGATTATAGTGGCACTCTGCTCCATAGCCAACGCTTCTGCTGGGGGGATGAACATTGGGGTAGTGTCCAATTGCTGGGGAGGGAGAATTGCTTCCTCTACTCCAGGTGGGGATATCTGCAGTTGGGGAAACAGCTCACGCAGGTCATCTCTCAGACTCTCCGGAGCCAACTCTTTTTCTGATGCTGGACAGATGCCAGGGGCACTCTGCCCTGTAGCCAGCGCTTCTGCTGGGGCCCCAGATGAGATACTCTGGACTTGCTGCTGATCACCATTTTCCAGCCTTCCAGCGCCTGTCTCAACTCCACTTTCTGAGACCTTGATGCTATTAGCTTGTCTCACTGCCTGGGGGACCTCCGGTGCGTTCCGGCATTCTAGCGCTCGCAGTGCCCTCTGTATCATTGCCGCTTCTTCCATTGCGGTTAGGACAGGAAAATGTAGGGTCACCCCTGGCCCCATTTGCTCATCTTTGTGACTGTCTGCTATTTCTCCAGGACAGTCCCAGGTAACAGGAGCCATGCCAGGCTGCTCATCACCATCAAACAGCCGCTTGTATGCAATTTCGAGCTCAAATTCCTGCTCAACCAGGAACTCCAATTCCCCCAGGTCACATGCCTCTACAGGGAGGTCCAGCACCTCATCTCGGAAGTCCAAGATGTTTTCCCACCGCCACTCCTCATCGCTCCCAAAGTCTGGGTCTCCGTACATTTTTTGATGGAGCAGCCCCACGCCGCCATAGCCAACGCCTTCTGTTGGGCTGCCATCTGCTGTACTTGGCCAAAGTTGAGCCGCGAACCACCGGAGGGCTCTGTAGCTGGCGTCTAGCTTCATCTCCTCCTGGACCAATCTTCTGAGCTCCGTCTTCCAATCATCTCGCGGTCGTTCCCTCAGGAACACCTCTCGCGCACAGTACTGCGTCCAGTACATCTCTGAGGAGGAGGGAAGGATCTTCCCCTGCTGGCGCCGCTCGTAGCTTAGCGCCTCATGCCAGAGTTGCCGGCGGATCACATCCTCCCAGCCGAGCATGGTGCGCTCTGTCACTGGTCCCCGATGTTTCTTCCGCATGCCTTGCAGCCTCCTCCCGAACTCCGCTCTCATGCTGGCTGGTCCCCGTATCGCTCCTCGGCAGCTGCACAGATCTTGAATCCTGGTGGTGGTTTGGATGTCCTGGACTGCAGGAGACATCCCACCGCTGCCACCACTGTGACGGACCTCAAGTACCCCTGCTGGGCACATCCGCCAGCCCTGTGTCTCCTGTCCTCCAAACGCACCCGCAGCCTGCAGATTCGCCATAACCAGCCCTTAACCCCTCAATCACGAGACAATCCACACATGTTGAGGGTTACACATCCAGAGCTTAACTGTTTATTAAAATCCAAACTATACAGTTTTACACACAGTAAGGGACACTCCCCTTTGCCTTGTCTGAGGGGAGGGGGACAAGGAACAATAAATGGGAACAGAACATTTGGACATTGAAACAGTGTACAGAAACCTAATGAGATTATGGTAAGCAGGCAGCCTAGCTTCTCAATACACACCCCCTGCGGAGAGACATCTGCAGTCCACTCTCCATTGTCTGTGTCCAGCAACAAGAGGAGGGGGGGTGGGGGGTGTAGGGCTGTAACATTACATTACATCACAATAATGCCAGCTTCAGGTCTCCAGTATATTTCTGGCCCATAGTCTGTCGGTAGGAGGCACGCCCACAATCCTTTCCAAGACATACAGTGACAGTGGGTTCTGTCACAGAAACCTTAACCCTAACCCCCTAACCCTAGCACCCTAACCCTAGCACCCTAACCCCAACCCTAACCCTTCTTCACACTGATCTTCTTCTTCTTCTTTGCACTTTGCTGTTAGGTGTACTGGGATCCTCTTCTTCTGGCTCCCCTTCTTCTGCACACTCTGCTATCAGATGTACCGGGATCCTATCATCTCCTCTACGCCGAAAACGTGTGTTCCCAGTTATCACTTCCACTCTTCCAATCTGTTCCACATCCTGAAACTTGTATGTTTCATTTTCCCTTCCCATGTCAATGCCTTGCGCTCCAGCTGTGCTACACACAACAATGTAACCCTATCAATGGGGGGCGGGGGGGGTTGGCCATTTTTTTCATGTAAACCTCCAACGTCCAGATGGATTAATAAAATGACATCATAAAGCGAGTCTGTAACATTTTACAGGAGACACACAACGTATGTATTATCCTGCTGTACGGCTCTGACCTGGACGGGGGTCTGCCGGACCCTTCCAACGACGCTGACGATCGCTGCGAATAACTGGATAATAAAAACAGAGGAAGTAACTGCAAATTGGAAGCACATGGTGGACATGGACACCTAAATCACTGGATTTTCTCTGGACTTTGGATGAACCGAGGGACGCCGCTCTGGGGGTTTTGTCTTATTTTATATCACAACCATTTGTATATATTTTTTTCTTTTTTATATATATTTTTACTAGCTGCCTCTGTTCCGTGACTGTATTACACTTCCACTCTGATTAATACTTCCTCCTTCCATCCTGTAAGTCTTGGTAGGACCGTCCAATACATCTCTATTTATCTAGATTCCTGTGATAGAATCGCACTCTGGTTAGGCCCCTTTGTATGACCGAACCCGGCCCTTATTACCCTCCACTTGATGGAGAAAATGATGATCACCCCCAATAGGGCTTTTTTCTTTTTTTGTTAATAGTAGACAAATATGCTTTGAAGTTTTTTTTTCTTGCGTTGCTTGAGGCCAGATGTAGATTCTTGCTCACTAGATAGTTAATTTGTCATAATTTTCAGGCATCTGGAGGCGATTTTATAGCACAACCTTACAGCAGATAGGTATGAAAATAGGTCTGATGTATGACGAGTGCGGCTGGGAAGGCTTGGTTCCTTGGCTTCGGAAGGCATTGTGAGTTTTCCTGGCAGGTAATGATTGCCAGCCAAGGCTCCGTCCGTACGTTGCGTCATTGCGTGCCGCGATTACTGTAGGCCCCGTCCTACATCTTAGATAATGAGGGAAATCTCTCCACCAAGGACACAAAGGGAAATTAAAGCCTTATCTACACTATGCAAATAGAAATATAAAGAAAAAAAATGAAACCCTAACCCCTAACCTTACCCCCTAAATCCTAAACCCTAACCCCTAACCCTAACCTCAACCCCTAAATCCTAAACCATAACCCTAACCTCAACCCCTAAATCCTAAACCATAACCCTAACCTTACCCCCTAAATCCTAAACCCTAACCCTAACCTTAACCCCTAAATCCTAAACCCTAACCCTAACCCTAAATCATAAACCCTAACCCCTAACACCAACCTTAACCCCTAAATCCTAAACCCTAACCCTAAATCATAAATCCTAACCCTAAACCCAAACCCTAACCCCCAACCCCTAAATCCTAAAACCTAATCTGGAGGCGATTTTATAGAACAACCTTACAGCAGATAGGTATGAAAATAGGTCTGATGTATGACGAGTGCGGCGGGGGAAGGGTTGGTTCCTTGGCTTCGGAAGGCATTGTGAGTTTTCCTGGCAGGTAATGATTGCCAGCCAAGGCTCCGTCCGTACGTTGCGTCATTGCGTGCCGCGATTACTGTAGGCCCCGTCCTACGTCTTAGATAATGAGGGAAATCTCTCCACCAAGGACACAAAGGGAAATTAAAGCCTTATCTACACCATGCAAATATAAATATAAAGAAAAAAAATGAAACCCTAACCCCTAACCTTACCCCCTAAATCCTAAACCCTAACCCCTAACCCTAACCTTAACCCCTAAATCCTAAACCATAACCCTAACCTTACCCCCTAAATCCTAAACCCTAACCCTAAATCATAAACCCTAACCCCTAACCCCAACCTTAACCCCTAAATCCTAAACCCTAGCATTAAATCATAAACCCTAACCCTAAACCCTAACCTTAACCCCTAAATCCTAAACCCTAATCCTAACCTTAACCCCGAAATCCTAAACCCTAAATCATAAACCCTAACTCTAACCTTAACCCCTAAATCCTAAACCCTAACCCTAACCCTAAATCCTAAACCCTAATCTGGAGGCGATTTTATAGAACAACCTTACAGCAGATAGGTATGAAAATAGGTCTGATGTATGACGAGTGCGGCGGGGGAAGGGTTGGTTCCTTGGCTTCGGAAGGCACTGTGAGTTTTCCTGGCAGGTAATGATTACCAGCCAAGGCTCCGTCCGTACGTTGCATCATTGCGTGCCACGATTACTGTAGGCCCCATCCTATGTCTTAGATCAGGGGTGTCAAACTCAATTTCATCGTGGGCCGCATCAGTATTATGGTTGCCCTCAAAAGGGCCGGTTGTATCTGTAAGATTAGATGTCCAGCGCATCCCCTCCCCTTACATTAGGTGTCAAGAGCCCCCTTCCACCATCAGAAGTTGAGTCCCCCCTCTCCCTTGCATCCCAGTGCACCCCCCTTTCCTTATGCTGCTGCTGGGAAGAAGTTGGATGCATTGCTTGAAAGCAGCAAGTAAGGGTCTGGAGGATGACTGGAGAGGTGCGAGGGCCGCATGAATTGGCCTGGAGGGCCGCATTCGGCCCGCGGGCCTTGTGTTTGCCACCTCTGTCTTAGATAATGAGGGAAATCTCTCCACCAAGGACACAAAGGGAAATTAAAGCCTTATCTACACCATGCAAATATAAATATAAAGAAAAAAAAAAAACTCTAACCCCTAACCTTACCCCCTAAATCCTAAACCCTAACCCTAAACCCTAACCCTAACCTTAACCCCTAAATTCTAAACCCTAACCCTAAATCATAAACCCTAACCCTAACCCTTAAATCATAAACCCTAACCCTAAATCATAAACCCTAACCCCTAAATCATAAACCCTAACCCTAAACCCCAACCCTAACCCTAACCCCTAAATCCTAAACCCTAATCTGGAGGCGATTTTATAGAACAACCTTACAGCAGATAGGTATGAAAATAGGTCTGATGTATGACGAGTGCGGCGGGGGAAGGCTTGGTTCCTTGGCTTCGGAAGGCATTGTGAGTTTTCCTGGCAGGTAATGATTGCCAGCCAAGGCTCCGTCCGTACGTTGCGTCATTGCGTGCCGCGATTACTGTAGGCCCCCCTTCCTACGTCTGCCATACAAAGAAACGTATTAGATAATGAGGGAAATCTCTCCACCGAGGACACAAAGGGAAATAAAAGCCTTATCTACACCTTGCAAATTAAATATTAAAAAGTTGGATCAAAGCTGAAGTTACCTCCATTAAAGTTGAAGTTTAACCAGTTGCCACCCAGGCCAATTCAGACATTTCTCTCCTACATTTCAAAATAATAATTATTTTTTAGGGTTGTCCCGATGCCTCTTTTTTAGGACCGAGTACAAGTACCGATACTTTTTTTCATGTACTCGCCGATACCGAATACCGATACTTTTTTTACATGTGTCCTCAAATGCAGCCATGTCCCCCACATATTCAGCCATGTCCCTCCAGCCATGTCCCTCATATACAGCCATGTCCCTCACATATGCAGCCATGTTCCTCACATATTCAGCCATGTCCCTCCAGCCATGTCCCTCGAGCTATGTCCCTCACATATGCAGCCATGTCCCTTCAGCCATGTCCCTCACATATGCAGCCATGTCCCTCACATATGCAGCCATGTCCCTTCAGCCATGTCCCTCTAGACATGTCCCTCACATATGCAGCCATGTCCCTCACATATTCAGCCATGTCCCTCCAGCCATGTCCCTCCAGCCATGTCCCTCTAGCCATGTCCCTCACATATGCAGCCATGTCCCTCACATATTCAGCCATGTCCCTCCAGCCATGTCCCTCTAGCCATGTCCCTCACATATGCAGCCATGTCCCTTCAGCCATGTCCCTCACATATGCAGCCATGTCCCTCACATATGCAGCCATGTCCCTTCAGCCATGTCCCTCTAGACATGTCCCTCACATATGCAGCAATGTCCCATGTCCCTCTAGCCATGTCCCTCACATATGCAGCCAGCCATGTCCCTCTAGCCATGTTTCTCACATATGCAGCCAGCCATGTCCCATGTCCCTCTAGCCACGTCCCTCACATATGCAGCCAGCCATGTCCCATGTCCCTCTAGCCACGTCCCTCACATATGCAGCCAGCCATGTCCCATGTCCCTCTAGCCATGTCACTCACATATGCAGCCAGCCATGTCCCATGTCCCTCTAGCCATGTCACTCACATATGCAGCCATGTCCCTCACATATTCAGCCATGTCCCTCCAGCCATGTCCCTCTAGCCATGTCCCTCACATATGCAGCCATGTCCCTTCAGCCATGTCCCTCACATATGCAGCCATGTCCCTCACATATGCAGCCATGTCCCTTCAGCCATGTCCCTCTAGACATGTCCCTCACATATGCAGCAATGTCCCATGTCTCTCTAGCCATGTCCCTCACATATGCAGCCAGCCATGTCCCTCTAGCCATGTTTCTCACATATGCAGCCAGCCATGTCCCATGTCCCTCTAGCCACGTCCCTCACATATGCAGCCAGCCATGTCCCATGTCCCTCTAGCCACGTCCCTCACATATGCAGCCAGCCATGTCCCATGTCCCTCTAGCCATGTCCCTCACATATGCAGCCAGCCATGTCCCATGTCCCTCTAGCCATGTCACTCACATATGCAGCCAGCCATGTCCCATGTCCCTCTAGCCATGTCACTCACATATGCAGCCAGCCATGTCCCATGTCCCTCTAGCCATGTCACTCACATATGCAGGCATAATGCAGCAATGTCGGTTCAGCCATTTCCCTTACCTTTGCCGCTGAAAGCCGCATGGAGAAAACCACAGGATTCATTTGAATAGCCCGCCCGTATAGACACTCCCCCTTGCTCGCGATTGGACAGATCACGATCATCCATCCAATCACGAGCAAGGGGGAGTGTCTATACGGGCGGGAACATTACAGCTATTCAAATGAATGCTGTGATGTTCCCGCACAGCGTTTAACCCCTTGCAGCGGCGGCGCAATGCGACGGCTTTCGATTCGGCGGCGGCCGCGGCGGGGGGGGGGAAAGCGGCGCGGGGGGGGGGGAGTATTCTATTAAGGCATCGGGAGTATTTGCGCGAGTACAAGTACTAGCGCAAATACTCGGCATCGGTCCCGATACCGATACTAGTATCGGTATCGGGACAACCCTATTATTTTTTTTGCTAGAAAGTTACACAGAACCCCCAAACATTATGGGCCGGATCCACTAAGCATTACGACAGCGTATCTCCAGAAACGCCGCCATAATTTCAAATTTGCGCCGGCGTATCTTTGTTTTGTATCCACAAAACAAGATACGCCGGAATTACGCTAAGGTACGACTGGCGTGAGTCTATTACGCCAAGGTATCTTAGTTGCATATTTACGCTGGCCGCTTGGGGCGCTTCCGTAGATGTTTAGCGTAAAATATGCAAATGAGATAGATACGCCGATCCACGAACGTACGTACGCCCGGCGCATTTTTTTTTATGTCGTTTGCGTAAGCGTATGTCCGGCGTAAAGTTACCCCTGCTCTATAGAGGCGTACGCAATGTTAAGTATGGACGTCGGGACAGCGTCTAATTTTCCGTCGTTTGCGTAAAACGTTTGCGAATAGGGCTTTGCGTAAGTTACGGTCACGTCGAAAGCATTGACTATTTGCAACGTGATTTTGCGCATGCGCTGTAGGACACCTTCACGGATGGCGCATGCGCAGTTTAAAAAAAAACGTCATTTACGTTGGGTCACGAAAAATTTAAATAAAACACGCCCACCTCTTCCCCATTTGAATTAGACGCACGTACGCCGGCCCATTTACGCTACGCCACCGTAACTTAGGACGCAAGTGCTTTGTGGAAACGGCACTTGCGTTCCTAACTTAGGGCGGCGTAGCGTAAAGAAGATATGCTACGCCGGAAAAAAGTTACGCCGACCTTTGTGGATCCGGCCCTCTATATACTGTATATATATCCAGTGGCGTAGCGTGGGGGGTGCGAGGGGGGACCACCACCCGGGCGCAAAATTTAGAGGGGCGCTGTCACGAGTGTGGAGAGGAGGAAGCGCCAACAAAAGATGGGACATAGGAACGTATGCATGATGCCACCACTCCAGGCTTTACTAGTCATTATCAAGCACGCTCTCCTCTTCCCTACAGCCACTGCTGTCTCACACAGTGGATCATGAGTGGATCAGACTGGAACTAGCTGAAAATAGGTAAGTCCGTGGGTCAGGGGGGCGCAGATTACTTGCCTTGCCCCAGGCGCTGACAACCCACACTACGCCAATGTATATACCATATATACTCGAGTATAAGCCGAGTTTTTCAGCACATTTTTTTGTGCTGAAAATGCCCCCCTCGGTTTATACCCGAGTCATCTTTTTGCGCCTGATCTCCTGGAATTTGGGGACCCGGTATCAGCTGGTTGTAGGTCCCCTGGACCCCAAACATGGCACACATGTAGCACCACCATTCCTCTACAAGTGTGCAACGTTTGTTGTCCGTTGGACCTACGGCCGGGGAGCACCGATTTTTAAAATACGGGCACCCCTTCCATAGACTCCCATGTTAAATGGTAATTTCTCTGGTGAATTTGGGGACTCGGTACTGGCCGGTCGTAGGTCCCCTGGACCCAAAACTTGGATCACATGTACCCCTATTTCTCCTTTACAAGTGTGCAGAGTTTGTTGTCCGGGGGACCTACAGCCGGGGGCCACCGATTTTTAAAAGACGGGCACCCCTTCTATAGACTCCCATGTCAAACATCAGTCTAGTCATGGGCACAGTGAGGCATGGGCACAGTGAGGCATGGACACAGTGAGACATGGGCACAGTGAGGCATGGACACAGTGAGGCATGGGCACAGTGAGGCATGGGCACAGTGAGACATGGACACAGTGAGACATGGGCACAGTGAGGCATGGACACAGTGAGGCATGGGCACAGTGAGGCATGGGCACAGTGAGGCATGGACACAGTGAGACATGGGCACAGTGAGGCATGGGCACAGTGAGGCATGGGCACAGTGAGGCATGGACACAGTGAGACATGGGCACAGTGAAGCATGGACACAGTGAGGCATGGGCACAGTGAGGCATGGGCACAGTAAGACATGGACACAGTGAGACATGGGCACAGTGAGGCATGGACACAGTGAGGCATGGACAAAGTGAGGCATAGACATAGTGAGGCATGGACACAGTGAGACATGGGCACAGTGAGGCATAGGCACAGTGAGGTATGGGCACAGTGAGGCATGGGCACAGTGAGGCATGGACACAGTGAGACATAGGCACAGTGAGGCATGGACACAGTGAGGCATGGACACAGTGGAGCATGGGCACAGTGAGGCATGGGCACAGTGAGGCATGGACACTGTGAGGCATGGGCACAGTGAGACATGGGCACAGTGAGACATGGGCAAAGTGAGGCATGCACATGGACACAGTGAGGCAAAGTGAGGCACAGTGAGACATGGGCACAGTGAGGCACAGTGAGGCATGCACATGGACACAGTGAGGCACAGTGAGGCATGCACATGGACACCCTAGGCTTATACTTGAGTCAACAAGTTTTCCCATTTTTTGTGATAACATTATGTGCCTCGGCTTATACTCGAATATATACGGTACGATTTTTTTAACAGAAACCCTAGAGAATACAATGGCGGTCATTGCAACATTTTATCTCGCACGGTGTTTGAGCAGCAATTTTTCGAACGTGTTTTTTGGGGGGAAAGAAAAACAGTTTTGTGCTTCAAATAGAAACAAAAAAAGTAAACTTGGCCCAATGTTTTTGCAAAATGTGAAAGATGAAGTTACGCTGAATAAATAGATACCCAACATGTCACGCTTTAAAACAGCACCCGCTCCTGGAATGGCGCCAAACTTCACTACTTAAAAATCCCCATAGGTGACGCTTACATTTTTTTTTTTTTTTTACTGGTTACATGTTTTGAGTTACAGGGAAAATCTAGGGTCAAAATATTTGCTCTCGCTCTAACGTTCGCGGCGATACCTCACATGTGTTGTTTGAACACTGTTTTCATATGAGTACGAGCACACGGGGACAGGGGCACTTTAAAAAAAAATAATAATTTATTGTTAATTTTACTTTATTTATTTTAGTGTGACACTTTTTTTCCCCCCCAAAAAAATTTGGATCACTCTTATTCACTTTTATTCCTATTACAAGAAATGTCATATATAATAATAATAGGAATATGACATACCAGGTCCTCTTTACAACGAGATCTAGGGGGAAGGCTCCTGATCATGTGACCACTATGACAACTCCCGGTCTCTAGGAACATTTAGGAGTCGGCAGGACAGGCTCCTGATCATGTGACCACCGTGACAGCTCGGGGTCTTTTGGAATGTTTAGGAGTCGGCAGAACTGGCCCCATAAACATGTGACCACCATGACTGCTTACTTTAGGAGTCGGCAGGACCAGCTCCTGATCATGTGACCACTGTGACAGCTTCTGGTCTCTCGGAATGTTTAGGAGTCGCCAGGACCGGCTCATGATCATCTGACCACCATGACGGCTCCCGGCCTCTCGGAATGTTTGAGTCGGCAAGACCGGCTCCTGTTCATGTGACCACCGTGACTGCTTCTGGTCTCTCTCGGAATGTTTAGGAGTTGGCAGGACCGGCTCCTGATCATGTGACCACCATGACAGCTACCCGTCTCTCGAAATGTTTGAGTCGGCAGGACCAGTTCCTGATCATGTGACCACCATGACGGCTCCTGGTCTCTCGGAATGTTTGAGTTGGCAGGACAGGCTCCTGATCATGTGACCACCATGACAGCTCCCGGTCTGTAGGAATGTTTAGGAGTCGGCTCCTGATCATGTGACCACCGTGACAGCTCCTGGTCTGTAGGAATATTTAGGAGTCGGCTCCTGATCATGTGACCACCGTGACAGCTCCCGGTCTCTAGGAAAGTTTAGGAGTCGGCAGGACCAGCTCCTGGTCATGTGATCAGCATGACAGCGCCCGGTCTATATTAATGTTTAGGAGTCGGCAGAACCGGCCCCACAAACATGTGACCACCATGACAGCTCCCGGTCTTCTCGGAATGTTTAGGAGTCGGCAGGACCAGCTCCTGATCATGTGGCCACCATGACAGCTCCCGGTCTCTCGAAATGTTTAGGAGTCGGCAGGCCTGGCTCCTGATCATGTGACCACCATGAAAGCTCCGGGTCTCTAGGAATGATCAGGAGTCGGCAGGAACGGCTCCTGGTCATGTGACCACCATGACAGCTCCCGGTCTCTCGGAATGTTTAGGAGTCCGCAGGACCGGCTCCTGGTCTTGTGACCATCGTGACAGCTCCCGGTCTCTAGGAATGTTTAGGAGTTGGCAGTACCGAGTCTTGGTCATGTGACCACCATGAAAGCTCCCGGTCTCTCTGAATGTTTAGGAGTCGATAGGACCGGCTACTGATCATGTGACCACCATGATGGCTCCCGGTTTTTAGGAATGTTTCGGAGTTGGCAGAACCGGCCCCATAAACATGTGACCACCATGACTGCTCCCGGTCTCTTGGAATGTTTGGGAGGCAGCAGGACCGGCTCCTGATCATGTGACCACCGTGACGGCTCCTAGTCTTTAGGAATGTTTAGGAGGCGGGAGGACCAGTTCCTCATCATGTGATCACCATGACGACTCCCGGTTTGTAGGATTGTTTAGGAGTCGGCTCCTGATCATGTGACCACCGTGACAACTCCCGGTCTCTAGGAAAGTTTAGGAGTCGGCAGGACCAGCTCCTGGTCATGTGATCAGCCTGACAGCGCCCGGTCTATAGTAATGTTTAGGAGTCAGCAGAACCAGCCCCACAAACATGTGACCACCATGACAGACCCCGGTCTTCTCGGAATGTTTGAGTCGGCAGGACGGGCTCCTGGTCATGTGACCACCATGACAGCTCCCGGTCTCTCGGAATGTTTAGGAGTCGTCAGGACCGGCTCCTGATCATGTGACCACCATGACGGCTCCCGGTCTCTCGCAATGTTTGAGTTGGCAGTACCGGCTCCAGTTCATGTGACCACCATGACAGCTCCCAGTCTCTCGAAATGTTTAGGAGTTGGCAGGCCCGGCTCCTGATCATGTGACCACCATGAAAGCTCCTGGTCTCTAGGAATGATCAGGAGTCGG